>JAKOOJ010000023.1:2823872-3320010 GCA_022577455.1 Arizona elegans | reverse complement strand
TCTAATCTGTACTTCTCCACAATGGAGCAGCCTCCCCTCCCCACCCCCACCCCGTGCCTTTTGGCGATTTTATTACCCGCCAGGCTACGCAGCCCCATAAAATATTGGGAGGAGGGGTGGGGGTTTGATGGAGGGATTTGAGGGGGCAAAGGTCACAGGTCAAGACCTTTCTGCAGGCCGAACAGAAGCGGCTTTGACTCGTTAGGGAAATGACTGTAATGGATGATGGTTTTCTTTTTTTCTTTTTAAAAAAAAGGCCCGGGGGGTGGGTGGGTGGGTGGGAGGAGACAGGATAAACGGAGGTGGCTGAATCCCCGAATGTTAGGGCCATTTTAAGAAGCCTGTCTTCTTTTTTTTTTTTTTTAAATTGTTCCTGCATAGCAGTAGAAACAGAAATGCAAAGCTTTTTCAGCATGTTGGTATCTGGGCTAGAGGGTGTGGCGCAGTGTCTGTGGTTAACCTTAGATTAGTCATCTTTCAGCTTAAGTGACCCTCACAAAGTTAGAAGGGCAAAAGGAGAGGGCTGGGGGGGAGAGAGATAGAGGGATAGAGAGAGGGAGGGAGGGAGGGATAGATAGATGATAGATAGTTAGATAGATAGATGATAGATGGATAGATTGATAGACAGACAGGCAGACCGAAAGACAGAAATAGAGAGGGAGGAGAAGGGGAGGGAAAGGGGGAGAGAGAGAGAGGGGATAGATAGATAGATAGATAGATAGATAGATAGATAGATAGATGATAGATAGTTAGATAGATGGATAGATAGATTGATCGATAGATAGATAGACAGACAGACTGAAAGACAGAAATAGAGAGGGAGGAGAAGGGGAGGGAAAGGGGGAGAGAGAGAGGAGGGGGGAGAGAGATAGAGGGATAGAGAGAGGGAGGGAGGGAGGGATAGATAGATGATAGATAGTTAGATAGATGATAGATGGATAGATTGATAGACAGACAGACCAAAAGACAGAAATAGAGAGGGAGGAGAAGGGGAGGGAAAGGGGGAGAGGGAGGGGGGGATAGATAGATAGATAGTTAGATAGATGGATAGATAATCGATAGATAGATAGACAGACAGACTGAAAGACAGACCAAAAGACAGAAATAGAGAGAGAGGAGAAGGGGAGGGAAAGGGGGAGAGAGAGAGGAGGGGGGAGAGATATAGAGGGATAGATAGAGAAAGTGGGGATAGATAGATGATAGATGATAGATGATAGATTGATTGATAGATAGATAGATAGATTGATTGATTGATAGATGGATGATAGATAGATGATAGATAGACAGACAGACAGAAATAGAGAAGGGAGGAGAAAGAGAGGGAAAGGGAGAGAGGGAGAGAGGGAGAGAGAAACCCTCAGGATCCAGAGATCAAGTTGAGAATCATTTCTCATCCCCACCTTGGGGCGTAAACGATCTTGCAACATGGCCCTGATAAGATCCAATGGCTAAGTACGCAGAAGGAGAAAGGAGATGAGAGGAGGAGAAAATAAGAGAAACAGGGAGAGGATAAAGAAAACAAAAGAAAACAAAACTCTTGCCTTTGTTGTTGTTCTATAGAAACCATAGTAACATTGGCTGCCTCGTTTTTTGCTTTTTTGCATTCCATTTCTTGAGTGTGAATATTGAGGTTAAGCGATAAGCATTGCCTTTTGGGCTCCCCTCCTGACTTGGCTTTGGGCATCCTGCTAAGCCCCCCGCGCCCCCCCCCAACCCGGTTTCGGTGTTAATTGCCTGGCTGCACAAAAAAACCCCAAACAAAGTTTTACAAACCTCAGCGGCTACATTTGCAGAGCTCGGCGGGAGGGTTAAACCTGCGTGTGGGTTGCTTGTCTTTGCTTCACTTCATGTACATACATACATACATACATACATGTCAGGGTTAGTTTTGTTTCTAAACTGACAATATATCTCTTATCTATCTATTTATCTATCATCCATTCTATCTATCTATCTATCTATCTATCTATCTATCTACCTACCTACCTACCTACCTATCTACCTACCTATCTATCTTAAAAAATGCTGGTCAAGTAAATGAGAAATATGCCCAGATAGGTAGGTACACAGTGAAAAGGATATGTGGGAGAGGGGGGGGAGATAGAGAGAAAGAAAGAAATGAGAGAAAGAGAGATGAGAGAGAAAGAAAGAGATGAGAGAAAGAGAGAGATGCAAGAGAGAGAGAGAAAGAGATGAGAGAGAAGAGAGAGATGAGAGAGAGAGATGAGAAAGAGAGAAGAGAGAGATGAGAGAGAGATGCGAGAGAGAGAGAAAGAGATGAGAGAGAAGAGAGAGATGAGAGAGAGATGCGAGAGAGAGAAAGAGATGAGAGAAAGATGAGAGAGAGATGAGAGAGAGATGCGAGAGATAAAGAAAGAGATGAGAGAGAAGAGAGAGATGAGAGAAAGAGAGATGAGAAAGAGAGATGAGAGATGAGAGAAACAGAGAGATGAGAGAGAGAGAAAGAGAAAAAGAGATGAGAGAGAGAGAGATAAGAGAAAAAGAGATATGAGAGAAAGATGAGAGAGAGAGAAAGAGAGATGAGAGAAAGAGAGAGAGAGAGGAGAGAGAGAGGAGAGGGAGAGGGAGAGAGAGCCTGGGCACGGTCATTGTTAATGCTTTATTACCACGGAATTAGCTGCCTTGAAGAAAAAGGGGGCCAGGGGACAAAAAAATACGCTATACAACCTTGCTTTTCATTTGTTCCAAGCCTTCCCACTTTCCCTGCTGGGTCTCTCTGGCACTCTGTTCCCCGCACCCCAGCTGCCCCCACCCGCCAGCAAAGGGGAAAAAAAAAAACCTTGAGACTTGTAGCTTTCTTTTCAGGGGGGCCCTTTAATGATGGATTTCGGATAATTGAGTGAAAAAGAAGGTCAGGGTTAGCGGAAGAATGGGCTCTGAAGAAGAAGAAGAATTTGATTCTAGATGGGCCTCTCTCCCCCCTCCTCTCTCTCTTGCTGTTCTCCCCCTCCTCCCTTACTACATTTGACCAGTATAATCGCTATTTCAGGGTCTATAATTGGCACCCCTCCCCAACTCTGAACCCGGAAGGAAATAATAACAGAGATTAGAAGGGACCTTAAAAGTCTTCTAGTCCAACTCTCTTACTCAAGCAAGGGAACCCTTGACCATTTCGGATAGTAAACAGCTGTCCGATCTTTTCTCGAAAACGTTCCAGCGATGGGAGCACCCACAACTTCTGGAGGCAAGCAGTTCCACGGGCTAACTGTCCTCACTGTCGGGGAAATTTTTCTCTTCCTTCTCTCTCCTCGGTTAGTTTCCACCCCCGTTGCTTCTTGTCCTGCCTTCTGGTGCTTTGGAGAATAGGTTGACACACACACACCCCTTCTCATCTTTGTGACAGCTCCTCACATATCGGAAGCAGTGGTGGGGTTTCAAATTTTTTTGACTACCAGTTCTGTGGGTGTGCCTTGGTGGGCGTGGCGTGGCTTGGTGGGCGTGGCAGGGGAAGGATACTGTAAAATCTCCATTCCCTCCCCACTCTGGGGGAAGGATACTGTAAAATTTCCATTCCCACCCCACTGCAAAATCCACATTTCCTCCCGATCAGCTGGGACTCAGGAGGCAGAGAATAGATGTGGGCAGGGCCAGTCAGAGGTGGCATTTCCCGGTTCTCCGAACTACTCAAAATTTCCGCAACCGGTTCTCCAGAACCGGCTGAAACCCACTTCTGATCGGAAAGCTCCTATCATGTCACCCCCCTAGTCCCTTCTCTTAGTTAAAACAGACGTACCCAGTTCCTGCAACCGTTCTTCGAATGTTTTAGCCTCTGGACCCCTCATCCTCTTCATTGCTCTTCTCTGCACTCTTTCCAACGTTTTGACATCTTTTTTTTTTTATCACATGGTGGCCAAATCACCCTTTTTAAAAATGGGCCGGGGGGGGGGGGGCTCGCTTCTTGCCTCCAGCCTTTTAATCGCGGGGGGAAAGGAAGGCCTAGGGCTGGGGGTTTTGAGAACAGAGCTGGGGGTAGGGGAAGAAGCAGGAATGATTCCCCCCCCCCCGTTGCCTTCTATGAGGTCGATGTGGTGAGATTCATTTGCAAAACTGAAGTTGGAAGTCGTGGCAGTCACACGCCCCTCCCAGCTCTCTGTATCTCGCAGCTTTAATTTTTAATCACTTCCTCCGCCTGGCATGGCAAGAGTTTTCTCTAGGGTGGTTTTCTGTACTGGCAACAGCAGCTGCCTTTTTTCTTTCTTTCTTTCTTTCTTTTTTTTCCTGTTTTTTTTTTTTTCCCAAGCAGGGCAACTCTGAAGCGCTAAAATTGAAATTGAAGGTGCTTTTGGGGGCGTAACTCGTGTTTTTTTTTTTGGGGGGGATTCCAGGGTAAAAATCCGATATTTTTGTGGGTTGGTGGGCAGTTGTAGGTCTTGTTTCATCTTTCGTAGACAGCATCCACAAGATTGTAAGCTGCCCTGAGTCTCCGGAGAAAGACGGCATATAAATTGGACTGACTGACTGAATGAATGAATAAATAAAAGAAAAAGAAAGAAAGAAAGAAAGAAAGAAAGAAAGAAAGAATATTGCATTCAGTTTTGGTCGATGTAAAAAAGATGTGGAGACTCTGGAAAGAGTGCAGAGAAGAGCCAACAAAGATGATTAAAGGCCTGGAGGCTAAAACATATGAAGAACGGTTGCAGGAACTGGGTATGTGTAATTTAATGAAGAGAAGGACTAGGGGAGACAGGATAGCAGTCTTCTAATATCTCAGGGGCTGCCCCAAAGAAGAGGGAGTCAAGCTATTCTCCAAAGCACCTGAGGGCAGGACAAGAAGCAACGGGTGGAAACTAATCAAGGAGAGAAGCAACTTAGAACTAAGGAGAACATTCTTGACAGGGAGAACAATTAATCCATGGAACAACTTGCCACCAGAAGTTGTGAATGCTCCAACACTGGAAGTTTTTAAGAAGATGTTGGATAACCGTTTGTCTGAAGTGGTGTCGGGTTTCCTGCCTGGGCAGGGGGTTGGACTAGAAGACCTCCAAGGTCCCTTCCAGCTCTATTCTGATTGAATTGATTGATTGAATATTCTTTTCTGAGCCTTTAGGACCCTATGTTGATGCCTTCCTTTCTCATTTGGTATCAAAGTTGATTTTTATATTTGGTATAATAAATGCCATTGTTCTCAATGGGTTTTCCAAGCCAATTTGTTTAGAAAACTCAGCTCCCCAAAATTCCCACTGTTGTTATTAATCTTGCTGGAGGAAGGTACTTTATTCCTCTTATGTTTTTGCACACAGCCAGTGCTTCTGTTTTGATTGTTAGGCTTGACACAACCTGACATGCTCCAGACTTCTGGACTTTGAACACTCATCGACTTCAGCCAAATACTCCCATTCCTTGAGTTGATATTTTCTCTTCTATTTCTGTTTCTCAATCAAGGGTTCCTGGCAGCTGGGCCAGCAAGCCTTTTAAAAAGCCATGTGCTATAAAATGAAACTACTGTCTATTAAACCATCAAAATAGCTGCGTAGCAGAGATAAAAAGGAATAGCACCAAACGGTTGTGATAATAAATGCAGCGAAGGAAGGAAGGAAGGCAGAAAGAAAGAAAGAAAGAAAGAAAGAAAGAAAGAAAGAAAGAAAGAAAGAAAGAAAGAAAGAAAGAAAGAAGGAAGGAAAGAAGGAAAGAAGCACAGTATAAACTCACCAGCTCTGCCCTATAAGCCAGCAAAATACTGTACTTAGGAAATTGAAAAATACCTTCCCCTGGACCATTTCACCAAAATGCCATTTCTCTTCGGGTTACTTGTTGACAAAAAGGCCTCTGGAGTTTGGAGGGTCCAGCTAAATAAATATGGGAGGATGTTAAGGTGGCAAGGATTTATGGGATTTGTAGTTGTGGCTGGCAGCAGGGTGCTTTCTGGAATCTGTGACAGAGCCAACTTGTGTTTTTTCAAGCAGTGTTTTCCTACCACTGAGGGAGGGGGGGGGATTTTGCTGGCAAGGATGATTTTTTTTGCACAGCTGTCCAGAGCTGGCTACCCTCCAGAATCGTGGCTGCAAAGAGTTGACGTTTACAATCTCTATGTCCCAGCATCCTCAGAGAGGGAACACCCCCCCCCCGTCATCTTCTTTTGAAGACCCTTGCAGGGTAGAGTCTTGGGCAACTGAATGGAGCTAAGTGTTTACTGGCCGGATGCCTTTCTTGTTGCCAGTGCGGAGTTTTGTTCAGCAGATATATTCTCATCTGCCAATTCCCAGAGAGAGAATTATCTGCCTCTACCTAGGATTGAACTCACAGAGGGGAAAAAAAAAATCCAGGCCTATTAAAAATCGGACAGTGGGCTTGACTGTGGCATCAGGTTCTTCCACTCTCGGTTGGCATGGAGTCCAATGAATGAAAACATATGCCCAAAGAAACTCGTAAACCACGGGTGGGCAAACTATGGGCCCTTTAAGACATGTGGACTTCAACTCCCAGAATTCCTGAGCCAGCCATGCCCACGATCCACAACCGGGGAAATCTAGCTACCCGTACGGTTTTTCTTCCAAAATGTCTCCCTGTGACTTTAAGAACGCTTTAAAATGAGTCAATGCAAAGGCGTCAGACAGGCCAGGAAATTGGCAGCAGCAGCAGCAGCAGCGGTGGCTAAAAGGAAGAGGAGGGAGGGAAGCTCTGAAGGCAGAACAGCCCAGTCTGTGCTATTCACCTCCTCACTAGACTTCAAAACTTCTCGTGGCAGCCTGTTAGGAAGCGGGTGGGTGGGAGGGGAATGGGAATAGGTGCAAGGGAGGGTTTGGGGCAGTGATGGCTAACCTCTTTGCTGTCGCGTGCCAAAAGCGGGGGTCGTGGGGGGGAATCATGCGCGTCCGTGCCCACACCCATAATTCAATGTGCCCTGCCCCCACCATGCATGCACGCGTGACCCCCCCACACACATTCCCCCCACTTTTGGCACATGATGGCACAGTGGGCCTGGTAGGCCTGTTTTTTGCTCTCCCCAGGCTCCAGAGGCTTCCCCACCCCACCCCACCCCGGAGGCTCTCCGGAGGCCAGAAACAGCCTTTTTCCCGACTTCCAGTCGGCCCGAAAAGCCCAAAAATCAGGTGGCCGGTGCACATATGTGCACAGGAGCTGAACTAGGGCAATGCTCGCGTGCCCATAGATATGGCTTCAGGTGCCACCTGTGGCACGTATCACGGTTCTAGAGTCTCAACCTCTTTTTTATAGTCCAGTGACCAAAACTGGATGCAGGATTCTAGGTGTGACCTTACTAAGGCTTGCAGGCAAGTGGGGAGAGCATGACAAAACCCCAAATCCGTGATGGTGAACCTATGGCACGCGTACCGAAGTGGCACACAAAGGTCACTCGCATTGCATTTTGGAGCCTCACACAGCCCCCCCCCCATGGCCCATTTTGGGCCTGGAAAATCTCCTGCACCAGCTTGGAAACCAAAACGAGGGACGGGGCACCGCACAAGACCCCCCGGCACCCCGTTTTGGGCCTGGAAAGCCTCTTGCACCAACCTGGAAGCCAAAAATGGGTGAAGGGGGGGGCGGGGTCACAGGCAGGGGGTGTGGCACGCACATGCGCAGTGGGCGGGTCACACGTGGGGTGCGTGTGTCATACGTGCATTGCATTATGGGTGTGCACACTTTCGGCACGCGACGGCAAAAAGGTTCGCCGTCAGTGGCTTATACGATGATCTGCGGTTATTTATCGTTATTAGCTCTTTAGTTTCCTCCTAACAGCCGATCTTGTATGTTTGTTTGTTTTGTCTGGGTAACGTAACTGTCTCCTTTCTCGTTTTTCCACCTCCAGCAACGCTTCTTCCTTTTTTCAATAATAAACTTACCCTCCAGCCCGGACTTCCTTATGTGGGATTGGAGCTCCTTTGTTTGTTTGTTTGTTTGTTTCTTTTTCCAAAGGAAAACCTTAGGAACTTCCAACCTTCGTGGAGGTGCGCGGGATTGCCGACCTGTTTCCCACCCACCCCTCCCTCCCTCTCCTCCCCATCCCAGTCTCTGTACTCTGGGCTTCCAAAGCGTGGTAAAAAGGAATGGTGTCGACAAGCAGAAAGGGAAAATTGATTACAGCCAAAGTGGCTTTAATTAAAACTTGTTTTTCTCGTCTGCTCCCCTTTGTTTACGTCTGCAAGGCAACACCACTCCCTGCTAGTGGGAACTTCTTCTCCCGGAGAAGAAGTTCAGCAGCTCAGCAGCGGCTGGTGCAATCAAAGGTAATTTTGTTTGTGCAAGATATTTATCTGGAAAGGAATGGCCCAGAATGAGGTTAGGAAGAGGACAAACTGCCCCGTGTGCTTTCTCCTCCTTCTCTCTGATGGCTTTTTAATGGTTTCCTAATGGCACCGTTGTTGCCTTCGCCCCGAGATCCTTTTTAAAAATTTGGGGTGGGTTCCCTGACAGCTCATCGGCTACGGGCTCTGCTTTCGCTTAGGAGAGGATGAATGAAGGAAGCCCTGGCCCAAATTGGCAAGGCCTTCGTTGCATTTTTATCATTCTCCTCTGCAGACCGTCTGGCCCAAGTTTTTCTCGTCTGTCGTGTTTCCACTCAGCAATCGCTGCTGACATGGAAATAACTGGGATACCATCCTTAGGACGTGTTCACACATGACGTTGGCGCAGGGGTGGGGTAGCACAAACCCTTAAAGGTCAAGGTTCTCCTCGCACGTATGTGCTAGTCGTTCCCGACTCTAGGGGGTGGTGCTCATCTCCGTTTCAAAGCCGAAGAGCCAGCGCTGTCCGAAGACGTCTCCGTGGTCATGTGGCCGGCATGACTCAACGCCAAAGGAGCACGGAACGCTGTTATCTTCCCACCAAAGGTGGTCCCTATTTTTTCTACTTGCATTTTTTTTTACGTGCTTCCGAACTGCTAGGTTGGCAGAAACTGGGACAAGTCACGGGAGCTCACCCCGTTACGCGGCACTCGGGATTCGAACCGCTGAACGTCCAACCTTTCGATCAACAAGCTCAGTGTCTTAGCCTCTGAGCCACTGCATCCCTCACAAAACCCTTAAGCAGAGGCTAAAATGGGGATTGGATAGTCCTTTTGGGGAAACAGCTCTTGTCCTCACACTGTGGGGACCACACTGTCGTTTTAAGATACAATGTCCGTTCTGTGAACATAACTGGAGCAGGTTGTGTAACCAGGAGTCTCCAACCTTGGCAACTGGAGGACTTCAACTCCCAGAATTCCCCAGCCAGCTTTGGGAGTTGAAGTCTGGGAGTTGAAGTCCGCCAGGCTTAAAGTTTCCAAGGTTAGAGACCCCTGGTCTAAACTCAACCATCCTATAAGGGGCACATTGCCATTACAGGTAGTCCTCAATTTACGACCACAATTGAGCCCCAGATTTCCATTGCTAAGTGAGACGGTTGTTAAGTTGAGTTTTGCCCCCGTTTTACGATTTTTCTTGCCAACGGTTGTTAAGTGAAACTGTCTTCCCCGCTGACTTTGCTGGTCAGAAGGTCATAAGTCGAGGACTGTTGAGTGTGGGGTTTTCCGCGTACGTTTTGATTAGCCTTAACCGTAGAGGAATGAAAAAGGATTCGTAAATGTTAAAAATAAAGGACGGTATATTTTATTTTCCCGCTGCTTGTTTAGTAAGTACAGTAATTTTTCAGAACAAAAGGCTTTTTCCTAGACAGGGCCAAATAAATGCAATTTTAACTAATTTAATTAATAACCACATAAATAGAAGCAGATTGAAAACATTATTTTAAACAAACAAATGACATATTTTGAAGCCAGCATCTTATGGCCTTCCTTAACCGAAGACCAACAACGGCAGCCAGCGATGGTCGGGAATAAACCCTCGTGGAATGATAAATTTATAATGGTTGATTAAAACAGCTGCTGGATGGCAGAAATCAAATTAATTAGGGGACCACCTTGCAACAGGGATGAAGATTTAAACAACCTGGGAAGAAGTCAAAAGACTTTTGCTGGGGCTAAAATAATCAAATACAGGCCAGTGAGTCTTTCGAGATGTTCCCAATCGAAGGAGTGGTTTTCAGCAGAGATGCCCCTAACAGCCACCTGCCAGAAGGCATCCTAAGGGCCGTTGGAGACACCGTTTTGGGAAGGGTAGATAATTGTTGAGTGTGTAGGCTCAAAATGTCCTGCGAGAATAGAGAATATCCAGTACTCCTTCCCCTTCCTAGTCCTCCCCCTCCAATAACTATAAGCCTATCAATTGAGTTGGACTGCGAATGAGGAATTTTCATGCCTAAAGCAGGACTAGAACTCCCCAATCTCCTGGTGGTTGGCCAAAAGTCACCTAGCTGGCTTTTATGCCTAAAGCAAGGACTAGAACTCCCAATCTCCTGGTGGTTGGCCCAAAGTCACCCAGCTGGCTTTCATGCCTAAAACAGGACTAGAACTCCCCAATCTCCTGGTGGTTGGCCAAAAGTCACCTAGCTGGCTTTTATGCCTAAAGCAAGGACTAGAACTCCCAATCTCCTGGTCGTTGGCCCAAAGTCACCCAGCTGGCTTTCATGCCTAAAACAGGACTAGAACTCCCCAATCTCCTGGTGGTTGGCCAAAAGTCACCTAGCTGGCTTTTATGCCTAAAGCAAGGACTAGAACTCCCAATCTCCTGGTGGTTGGCCAAAAGTCACCCAGCTGGCTTTCATGCCTAAAGCAGGACTAGAACTCACAGCCCCCTGGTGACTGGCTCAAAGTCGCCCAGCTGTCTTTTATGCCTAAAGCAGGACTAGAACTCCCAATCTCCTGGTTTCTAGGCTGGTGCTTTAACCAACAGATCTGTCTCTGTTTGCATTAAGAATTCAGTCTATTTAGTGTCATTTCCTTGCTCACTGGCGGATGGGGAATTTTGGCAGGGAGCAAGCGCGGTGCTTAATTGTGACTTTCTGTGCAGCTACAACACCAGAGGGAACGAACGGCTCAATGCAACCTGGCGGTCACCTCAAACAGATTTTGATGATTTTTTTTTTTTTTTAAAGTCCTGACCTAACCATTTTCCTGCAATTTGTGTCCAAAAAATAAATAAAAAAAAAAAATCTGCATGGCTGTTTTGAATTCCAAGACAGATGCTTGGATTTAAGTCATTAAACTGGATTTTGAGCCATGGAGCTTAATTTAGAATGGGTGTGCATTGCTTCCCCCCCTCCCCTTTTCTCATAAATAGAGGCGTAAATTTAAAAGCAGAGAGAGAGAGAAATAAACAAGTATCTTTGTGATATCCCAGCTGCAAGTTGCTGGGGTAATGTTTTGGTGGGTGGGCAGGAAGTAATGAAAGAAAGCAGTTCAATTTATGTTAGGGTGTTTTTAAAGTATGATTAGTTTGGCAGGTGCTTAAGAAGTTGCTATCCTTAAAATACGGTAACGTGTCATGTGTCCGTCTGCCTACCTACCTCATCAGCTAAGGTATTTAGTCTACAGAGGCTGATCGTTGAGTTGTGTTTAATATAAGCGACTTCTTTCGTATCGCGCATTGCAAAGAGCCACGAGGTAGTTGGTTTGGTTCTGGCTTCTCGTGATTTACCTGAATCCACTCATTATTTGCAAGCCATGTACGGTAGCCACCTGAACGAAACCCAAGGAATTTTGTTGAGGACCACCGAGCCGGCGGTTCCTTGCGGTAAATCTAGGAAGCCACTTTTGAGTCCTCGGGAAAATATGGTACGTAAAAAAGATTTCATTGTCCAGTAACGGAGCCTCTCGGAGCCTGGTACATTCCAGATGTTTGGGTGTGTGTGTGGGTGTGTGTGTGTGTGTGAGATGGTTGCAACATCTGGGCAGCCCTCAGGTCAGACGAGACTGCTTTGTCATGATTGAGGCCATTTCAGGTCTCAAACCAGGCCAGAAACGAAACTTAAATGAAAGCTGAATTTATTCTAACAGGGAAATGCACGAGTGGAATAAAATTCTCAGGGAGCAGTTGAGTAGTTATAATGGTATCATCAGGGGTGGGATTGAAAAATTTCAGCAACTGGTTCGCTGTCCAGGTGGGTGTGGCCATGGGGGCGTGACCTACACAGCCTCCTGCACCATGGTGGGGGGGTGTTTTTGCCCTCCCCAGGCTCCGGAGGCTTTCCTTGAGCCTCCAGGAGGGTGAAAACGACCTCCTGGAGGCCGGGCACCGGAGGCTGGAAATGGGCCTGTTTCCCGCCCTCCCGGAGCCTCCGCGTGCGCCCTGCACTGACCTGCCATCCAAAATGGGCCATGTGGAGATTCCTGGGAGGGGTGGGGTGGGGTGGGAGGGGTCAGCCAGTCCTTGGAACAGCCGGTTCGGTGAACCAGATTAAAATTAACATCCGGTTTGCCCGAACCTGTTTGAACCGGTTGAATCCCACCCCTGTGTATCATTCTTAGATACTTTATGCAATTTTTTAAAAAAAGATTGCAACCTGCTTTGAGGCATGATTTGGACAAGCAGTGGTGCATATATTTATTAAGGAAAGAACATAAATAATGAAATCGTATACAGGCTCAGGGTATGAGAAACCTCGGTGTGCCCCTCCCTCCCCTCCCATTGATCTGTTGAAACGGTCATTTCAGACTTCTGGAGTGAGCCAATCGCTTTTTGGTAAAAAACAAGGAAGGAGGGAAAGGAGAGATTTGAACGAGAGAGGGCTCCCTCCCCTTCCGTTGCTTTCTCTATGGCCAAACCGGACCGAGACCCCCAAACTATTTGAAGCGTTTCCCCAAATTTTCCTTCCACCGCTTGCGTTTTTCTTGAACCCATGACTTTTGGTGTAAGCAAAAATGGATGGAGCCGGATGCTTGGATGATCTTCGGTGGAGCATATAGAAACGGTGATTTTTGGCCTCTTTCTCCCACTCTTCCCCCCCAAAAAACCCCAGCCCTTCTCTTTTTTCTTGTCATTTCAGCTGCTTTCCATTACGGGCACAGAGCGGGATGAAAAAACAATATTATGAGCGGCAGACAAACTGGGTCACGTACCTACATTCAGAGCCTGCCTGCCTTGTCTGCTTCTTCTGTGCTGTCTCTAAAAAGCATGAAGAGAGTGACCAAGAAAAGAAAAATCTTGGCCCCTTCCAGCGTGCTTCTCCCCCACCTCTATATATGCTTTTAAATCCCCCACCCCGGAGTGGAAAAAGTGGGATGACCATATTAGGATGATTAATAAGCCGTTGACGGGGCACAATGTCTCTAATTCTCAGAGCTGAACCCCTCCCAAAGCAAGTGACCCCCACCCCAAAAGGTGCAGTTTTACTTAAGTTTTGTAGCACGACACAGTTTGCATATATTCTTAACATAACAACTCCGGGTCCGCAATCTTGATCCCCCTTCCCTTCCCGCGGTGGGACGGCCCGTTCTTCAAATTCTCAGCCGCCAGGGGAAGAAAAAAACAACAACAAAACACACGAAAAGCAAGAAAATTTGATAGGGCTGTGACTTCTGGTCTGTAGCCCTTGTGGATGAATTCTTCAGTTTTTCCTTCTGTCTTCACCATTTCTCTCTCCCCCCCTCCCTCCAAACCCTCCAGTTTTTATAGAAGGTTTCTTTTATTACTTAAATTGCATTTCGATAGGGAGAGCAAAGTCGTTCACACACACCCCTTCTTCCCGCATTTTGCCCCTTTCTGGATCTTTCTTCTTGCGTTTCTTTTCTCTCTTTTTTTCCCTTTGCCGTTTGAATATTTCTAGGGCCTGGCTAAGATTCACTGTTTGGTCGGTTTCTATGGAAGAAAGAAAACACATACATTTTTTGCCAGGCCTGGAATAATATTTTTTTTTCTTTGGGGGGAATGAAAAAAAACAAAAAACGAAAGCAGAGAGGAGGAGGAGGAGGAGGAGGGGGGAAGGAAAAAAAAGTGGGAAATTTGATCCCGCTGTACAGGCAAAATAAGGATTATGGGTTGGACTGCAGGAAAATGAAGTTTCAGCAGCCTTCCTTGCCCAGTTTTTTAAATTACTCCCTAACCCATGGCAGCTGTGTGCTGGAGGGTGGGAGATCATCAAACCTACATTTCATGGAAATGACTTTCCCTTTTCAGGTTGCTGTCTATGAACTGGGAACCAGTTTAATAGAAAGAACCTGGGAACCTTTAACGGAAACATTTCTCCTAAGACAGAATCTGTACTTTAAGCCAGTGGTGAAATCCAATGTACTCCCGGTTCTGTGGGTGTGGCTTGGTGGGCATGGCAGGGGAAGGATACTGCAAGATCTCCGTTCCCATCCCACTCTGGGGGAAGGATACTGCAAAATCCCCATTCCTTCCCCACTCCTGGGGGAAGGATACTGTAAAATCCCCATTTCCTCCCTACTCCAGGGGAAGGATACTGCAAAATCCCCATTCCCTCCCCACTCTGGGGCCAGCCAGAGGTGGTACTTGCTGGTTCGCTGAACTGCTCAAAATTTCCACTACCGGTTCGCTAGAATCTGCTGGATTTCGCCCACCTCTCTTCAAAATGCTAAAAAAAAAAAAATTCTTCGCAAGTTTGGTTGGTATCCAGCCCCTCCTCGGCCTCCTTCCCTTAGTTCTTTATGGGCGGCTGTCCAACAGGATATCGGCTCTACCACGCCCTAAGTTTGTTTTGCTTACAACTCCCGAACTCGAAGCTGACTTTTAATACATCCCTCCTAAAAACCCTTCAGACTAAGAGGCAAAAAGAAAGAAAGAAAGAAAGAAAAAAGTTGAACATAACTGGAACAAAAGGCTAAACCAGAAATGCATCGCCAGATATAAGATTTCATTATAATTCCCAAAACTTTTGGATGAAAGGGTCGTTCTCTTTTTCTCTCTCTTCCATTCGAGTTTACAGTCTGGGATTTTGTTATGATTTTCTCTCTGGGCAGGGAAAATTCTGTGGCAAAAGGCTGTTTTTACAAGGTTTTTCTCTCCTCTCCTTTTGTCTAGTTAAAACCAGGAAGCGGGAAACAGTGAAAAGGGTCGAACTAGCTCCTTGCTTACTTCCTATTCTCCCTCGTTTTTTAAGGCCTTAATTCCCTCCCTTCGGAAAAATGGCAGGGCAATCAAATACATTCCCAATTCTATCCAAAGAAAGGGTGGAAAAAAACCCCCTGCCTTCTGTTTAAGCAAAGGTTAAATGTTCACTTTTCATCACTAGGAGTCCCATCTTTAGGCCACCTCCATCAAGCTTGTATACCTTTACCTACTATTCTGTACCCTGAAGACAAAATACCAAAAACCCAGATGCAGAAATCTGTTTTTTTTTTTTTGGGGGGGGGGGGGGCAACCATCTTAAGTACAAGTCAGTTTCCAAGCATCTAAATTTCTTTTTGCAAAGAAAAAGGGAGGCCGAGATGCTCTATTGTCCGAAGCAAATTCAAATATGTTTGGAATTAACGCACAATCTCCTTCTCAATGCCCTTTTGTCTTTATTTCTTTATTGTTTATTGTCGTAAATAATAACGTACATAATTGTTATTGTCATAAATAATAACCGTCACACTTCTACACATTCCGTCTTTTCATAATCCCATCTAGTCTCCATTTAATGTACTACCCCTGTTTCCCCGAAAATAAGACCTTGTCTTATATTTTTTTTGAACCCCGAAATAAGCGCTTGGCCTTATTTTCGGGGAGGTCTTATTATTTTGGGGCGCATGGAGCAAGACGGGGCTCCTCTTGCCGTCTTACCTGATTTCCAGCTCTGTCTCCCTAACCTTAACCAGAGGAAATGGCGGGGAATATTTTTGGGGGGGATTATTTTAGCACATGCGCTCAAAAGCCCGAATGGGTTTATTATCCGGGGAGGTCTTATTTTCGGGGAAACAGGGTAATATTCAGTTAATGCCAGAATTTTGTCTTAAGGACAGCAAGTAGATAGGAATAGAATTTCTAAAATTTTCTTTTCTTCTTACCTTTCTTGCTGTTTTCTTTTTTTTTTCATATGCTCTGCCAAATTGTATCACTCCTGGTAGAAATGAGAACAAGGTGTCAAATGTTGCAGATAGGGTTTCCAGGAAGAATAAACCACAGTAGCAATTATGATAATGAACAATTTATGGGGAAGGCTGGTATTCTGTTAGCTGCTGAAGGAGATATTGCTGTTCTTGATGATAATTTAATTTATACCCATTCTTAACCGCAGCTAAGTACCAAAAATGGAGAATACAGGAATATTTGGTTCTCTGTCTTCCACCTGTTGGATTTTTATCTTTGATTCATTGCCATGCTGGGACTTTTATCTCCATCCCCGCTGATCAGAAGGAGGCAACAGGGAAGGGAAAGCTAGTTGAAGGACTTGTAAAAAAATAAAATAAAATAGAATTATGGATTGGATCCGCTTCCATACCTCCTTTCTATCCATAGTGATGTCAAGCATAAAAATTGAGCCTGATATTTATATTGCTAAGGGAGACCATCGTTAAGTGAGTTTTACCCCATTTTACGTCCTTTCTTGCCCCAGTTGTTTAGTGAATTGCTGCGGTTGTTAAGTTAGTGACCCCGTTATTCAGTGAATTTGGCTTCCCTATGGGCTTCGCCAGTCAGAAGGTTGCAAGAGATGATCAGGGGACCCTGCAACCTTCTTAAGTACAAGTCAGTTTCCAAGCTTCTAAATTTTGATCACGTGACCGTGGGAGGGGATGCTGCAATGATCATAAGTGTGGAAAAATGGTCCTAAGTCACTTTTTTCAGTGCCGTCGTAACTAAACGAACGGTTGTAAGTCGAGGACTTGACCTGTAAACATTTAAATTGTGCCAAATTGTTCAGATCCCATTGGGTTGATCCATTTGTGAGATTCTTATTTTTTTGGGTGGGGTGAGGCTCAGAAATGACTTGCAGTAGTAAAAATTAAATCCGGGAAGGTTGAGGCCGGTGCCAGTTTGAGGCTACAGTGGGGAAACTCAGGCTGGGAAGTATCTGTTCCACCCCAGAAGTTCTCTCACTGATCCTTCATTGGCCTCTTAGTTGGCAGCGAAATAGGACAAGAGTTTATTTTTATTTATTTATTTTTTATTTCTTGGAATTCGGTAGAAATGGCTGTTAAATGTTAACTTGCGAAAGACACAGAGATCAGCATTCTTAGTTGCCGGGATCCGAAAACGTGGAAATGGAAGGGTCAAAAGAATGGCGGAGAATTTCGGAACCAGGAAATGTTGCTTTCTGATTTAATTGCTGCTTTTTCTGCCATCCGATGGTGGGCCATCCTTGGCGTGGAGTGTGCAAACACAGCTGTGTTTTTATTGAAAAGCGCTGGTCACTTTGGTAGAAAGGAAACGCTTCCTTTCTATTGGAACTGGACTTCCATTTCACGAGTTTGTTGGCTTGCTTGCTTGGGAACAGTGTAAAGATGGGTTTCCTAGAGGCCATTTTTGTGGATCATCTGGCAGGGGCATTCTGGGAGTTGAAGTCCACACATCTTCAAGCTGCCAAGGTTGAGAAAAGCTACCGTGTTTTCCCGAAAATAAGACCGGGTCTTATATTAATTTTTTGCTCCAAAAGATCCAAAAAATGCATTAGGGCTTATTTTCTGGTTAGGTCTTATTTTGGGGGGAAATACGGCATTAAATGCACCATCTGTCTGACAAATCTTAACTGGGGCTTATTTTGGGGGTAGGGATTATATTATGAGCATCCTGCAAAATCATGCTAGGACTTATTTTCCAGTTGGGTCTTATTTTTGGGGAAACAAGGTACTTTTAAAACATTGCTTCCCAAGAAATCTTCTTAAGGCCTTCTTTTGGACACTGCCCTACGAATGGGATGGATTGGAGGACTCCCAATTCTAGCCTGCGTAGACTAGCTGCCTCCAATTTTGGGGAAGATTCTGGGATTTCTAGTCCTCAAGGCCATTGCTGACTTTTGGAGGGACTTCTCACCACCAGGAGATGCCTAAGTGGCCAGACCCTCACGGAGCTTCTGAAAGACACTCATGGAAGTTAGTTTTCAATTCGGGCTCTTGTTTGTTGCCACAGTGCATTGTAAGCCTTATAAGGAGGTGGGGAGATACCCTTGTTATAATTTCAAAATTATGGACATTTCTTGAAAATACTTGAACTCGAATGTCCGGGTCAGTGGGCGGAGCCTCCCGCCGGTTTTACTACCGGTTCTTGTGAACCGGTCCGAACCAGGGGCAACCCGCCACTGTAGCAAACCGCATACACGGAAGGCCGGGCGCATGCATGAAAGGTGCACGAGCGGCGAACTGGTGGTAAGAACATTGGAAACCTACCGCTGTCCCAAAAGTGCTTTACAAAAGACAAACTTTTGACTTCCTTCATTTCTTTTTTCCTTCAAAAAGGTTTCGCTTCTCATCTAAGAAGCTTTTTCAGTTCTGAAGAACGTTTTCAAGGGGGGAAACCAGCCCTAAGGCAGTCCAGTTGCCTTTTGAAAATCACTTTTGGGACAACCATGACCTGGATGATGGAGAATCTCCATATACACAATAGCCTACCTAAGTTCATTGCTTGGTCTGTATATAAAGGAAGACTCACTCTCTCGCTCATTCTCACCTGTGGATCCAAGCGAGCCCACCATCCTAAGGCCCTCGACTCTCAGGAAAGAAATCATTCAGTCCCACGGAAAAGCAGATCTGTTTCCCTGCGTGGCCTTGTCCCTCTTTTTCAAGTGTGGCTTTCCATCAGCCAGTGGCAGAGTTAATACCTTGAGAAGCCAGGATAACTCTTAGCCTTGCCTTCTGCTTGAGAATACAGATGGGGCCGCTTGCTTTGCGTGGCAGCCAATGCTGTTTTCCACAGGAAACAAGGCATATTCTTTGTTTCTATCGAAATGCCTCTCTGCATGGAGGAAGGAGCTATTGCCTAGGGAGTAGGCTGTTCTTTTAAAAAATAAATAACTAAAGACCAAGTAAACAATTTCTCTTTTTGAGATGTGAGTCAGTAAAGCGAGATAAACCAGGGGCGGGAAGGCAGAGAGTGAGTTAGTTGACAATGGGTCACACAGGTCACAGAGTTGGGCAAAACTGGGAAGGTACCATGTTTTCCCGAAAATAAGACCCTGTCTTATATTTTTTTGAACCCTGAAATAAGCACTTGGCCTTACTGCCGTGTGGTCAAAAGCTCGATCGGGCTTATTATCAGGGGAGGTCTTATTTTGGGGAAAACGGTACTGAATATATGACGTATTTGGAATTAAAGAACATTTGATTTGTTTTCACCCTGTTTCCCTGAAAATAGGACCCAACTGGAAAATAAGTCCTAGCATGATTTTTTCCAGGATGCTCATAATATAAGCCCTACCCCCCAAATAAGCCCAGTTAAGATTGTCAGCCAGATGGGTGCATCTGTACTAAATGTACTGTATTCCCCCCCCACAAATAAGACCTAACCAGAAAATAAGACCTAATGCATCTTTTGGAGCAAAAATTAATATAAGATGTGGTCTTATTTTTGGGGAAACATGGTACCCCTGCCTAATGATACCAATTCTGCTTAAGAGCCATGGTTTGGTTTTTGGCTTGGAGATCAAAGAGGCTTTTGGCCTGCATTGAAGAACCGGAAGAGAGACTGGAGGGACAGTTTACCCCAGGCCCTATAAGTAAATAAATGGTTAGAATGAATGGATGTGGGGGTTGTTCCCATTTTTTGCCCTTACTTGTTCAGAGCCAAGTAAGGTCTTTGAAAAGAGGAATGTGAAACGACTCCATAGATGAGAGGTGTCCAACCTTGGCCATGCACCTTTGGCGTTGAGTCATGCCGGCCACATGACCACGGAGATGTCTTCGGACCGTGCTAGCTCTTCGGCTTTGAAACTGAGATGAGCACCGCCCCCTAGAGTCTGGAACAACTAGCACATATGTGCGAGGGGATCCTTTACCTTTACTTTTGGAAGCGAAGAGACGGGATGAAACTATCGTATGTTTCATTGAATGAAACCATGGAATTACTTTTCCAGAGTTGGCTGCAAAAGTGAAGGGAGGAGGAGGAGGTGGGAGACGATGGAAGTTTTCCCAAACCTTCTCCATTTCCCAAACCAGGGAACTTATCCCAGGAAAACCAGGGAGATGAAGTGGATTTCCTGTTAGATGGACCCAGCCAGCCAGAGACGGATGATTTGGGAGTTGTTTTGTCTACCCATGTGTGTCTACTCCACCCCCCTTCTCCTGAATTCCTAACTAAAACATCAGTTTTGAAAACTGGCTGTTTTGTTTCCAGGCACTTAAAAAACAAAATGAGGAGGACTTGGCTCAGCTCCTGGATGGGTTTTGTGGTAGGCACGCTCAACGTTAGCCCCCACCTCCTCTAAACAGTGCACCATGGGTTTCCTGCATATATATATATATATATATATTTCTTTTACGAGCAGTGAGTACGGGAAAGCGCCTTCCTAGGAAACGGGCTTTCTGGAGACCACAAACGACGACCAAGCTTCCTCTGGCTTCGGTCTCCTTTTCGAAGTTTTGTTTCTTCTTTGGCTCCCTCTCCCGTTGCCAAGCCCCTTTGGAATGATCAACAATTTAGTCTAATTGTGTCCAATGTTTGGGCGGCAAGGTTTTTGCTTATTTTGTCTCCGTGTCTGGAATATTCGCTCTTTTTTTTTTTCAAGGTTTTAAGCCCTCGCGGCAGACGGCACGTAGCCTGGGAAAGTGGGTTAATCAGTGGTGTGTGTGTGCGTATGTCAAGAGGGAGAGAGAGAGAGACAGAGAGAAGAAAGGGAAAAAGACAGCTTTATATAAAACGTTTTTTTCTTTTTTCCTCCCCCTAACTTGTTTCTTTGGCTTTGATACTCCGAACTTGACCAATGACCCGGTTCACATTGAGCAACTCGTGCTGCTTGCTCTTCAGACTTTTGTCTGAAGAGTTTCTCCTTTTGTGTAACTTGTTACTGGAAGTCGCCTGGATTTCTAGATACTGTTAAAAAAGAAAAAGAAAGAAAGAAAGAAAAAAATCCCGTTGACCCTGAAATGCATCGCCTTAAATGGCTCTGGAACGGAGGGCGATTTCTTCTTTGCATTCATTGGGCCATAGCAGAGACGTCCGAGGCACCAAGAGCCCATCTAGCTGCCCCTGGCCCACCCTTGACAGTGAAGGAACGGCATCTGATGGGTTATGGGGTGTCCCATTTCTGCTTTGTACAATAGAGATAATCCTGAGAGTCTTCCCGCCTCCCTTTGGAAAATGCATTTGGTGAAATTAGAAAAAAACAGCGACAGAGAATCCTGCAATCTTCCACCCAGTGAATTTTTACTCACCTGCCATTAAAAAAAAAGAGTTAAGGGACTTTGAAGGTCTTCTAGTCCAACCCCCTGCCTGAGCAGGGGACTCTATAGCATGTCACAAAAAAAATGATCCTTTCTCAATTGGGACACGGTGGCTCAGTGGCTAAGGCGCTGAGCTTGTCGATCGAAAGGTCGTCAGTTCGGCGGTTCGAATCCCTAGCGCCGTGTAACAGGGTGAGCTCCTGTGACTTGTCCCAGCTTCTGCCAACCTAGCAGTTCGATAGCACGTAAAAAAAAATGCAAGTAGAAAAATAAGAACCACCTTTGGTGGGAAGAGAACAGCGTTCCGTGCACCTTCGGCGTTTGGTCATGCCGGCCACATGACTCGCTCGCCGAGACGTCTTCGGACAGCGCTGGCTCTTTGGCTTTGAAACGGAGATTAGCACCGTCCTGTAGATTCGGGAATGACTAGCAGAAATGTGTGAGGGGAACCTTTTCCTTATCCTTTCTTAAAAACCTCCAGTTGTTGGAGCACCAACAAGTTCCAAAGATTTTTTCCGTCTTCGGTGTTAACTTGGAGAACACTGCTGGATTTTGCGTTGGTTTTATTTCTCCCTTCTGCTTCCATTCTGGCTAATGATTTGAAGACCCAACCTTCGCCTTCTGCGTAGAATCTACTTGGCTGTGGTAGGAAAACCTCCTTTGAATCCCATCTTGATTCTTGGCTCTTCTGAAGGATGTTTTCTCAGCAGGACAAATGCATGTCGACTTCCCGGACTGGTTTACCACCCTGGGATTTTCTCTTGGCATTTACCAACCATTCCCAACAAGCCCTGTTTTACTTTTTTTGAAATCGCCGAAAGATTACCACTTAGGGCTAGGAACGTGGATGGCAACTACTTTGCAAGTAGCGTGTTTCCCCGAAAATAAGACCCTGTCTTATATTTTTTTGAATCCCGAAATAAGCGCTTGGCCTTATTTTTGGGAAGGTTTTATTATTTTGGGGCTCATGGAGCAAGATGGGGCTCCTCTTGTTGTCTTACCTGATTTCCAGCTCTGCGTTTAAATATTTTCGGGGAGGGCTTATTTTCGGGGGGGAGGGCTTATTTTCAGGGGGGGAGGCTTATTTTAGCACTCATGCACTCAAAAGCCCGATTGGGCTTATTATCAGGGGATGTCTTATTTTTGGGGAAACAGGATAGTTCAGTTCCTGTTGCGTTAGAAAACGATGCCGGACCCGGTGCGCGCAACCTGAAGGGGTGGATAAACTACCAGCGCGCAGCAAAACAAGTTGATTCAAGTTTTTTTTTTTAAAAAAGTGAGTAAATTATAGAGGGAATCGGGCCGGTTTGAATGAATTGTCAAGGGAAACCAAGGTTCTAAGGGATTAATTGTTATTTTAGCACATACCATGTCAAGGCTTGGGATAAAAACCCTGAAAAGACGCCGGATATCGAGCAGAAATTTTTTAAAAAACCTTTTGTAAGTATAGAAATTAAGTCCAAGGTGTGTGTGTGTGTATGTGTGTGGCTTCTGCTCCTTCGCTCGCCTACAGTGTCTAGGCAGGAATTATTAGATTGACGTGTCTTAGTGTTATGGTGGCTGTAGTTTTCCAAAATACAATTTACTGCTTGAGAAACTGAAATGGCGCCATGTTTTCTCTCCCTCAAGAGTTGGCCAAGCTTTCCTCGCAATCTTGCATTGGTAAAGCCCAATACTTAAAAGCCAGGATGTCCTAAGCTTAGCAACTTTTAAGGATTGTGTATTTCAACAAAGCTGGCTGGGGAATTCTGGGTGCTCAAGTCACACCCCAGACTTAAAGGTTTCACATCCTGTTGGAGCAGTGGTGGAATTCAGATTTTTTTATTACCGGTTCTGTGGGGGTGACTTGGTGGACGTGGTGTGGCTTGGTGGGCATGGGAGGGGAAGGATACTGCAAAATCCCCATTCCCTCCCCACTCCTGGGGGAAGGATATTGCAAAATCTCCATTCCCACCCCACTCTGGGGCCAGCCAGAGGTGGTATTTGCCGGTTCTCCAAACTACTCGAAATTTCCGCCACCGGTTCTTCAGAATCTGTCAGAACCTGCCGAATAGCACCCCTACGCTGGCACCATATTGGATTGGGTGCTTCGGATGCCAACGTAAGACTGGCAACCCTGTAAGAAACAGGATGGGTTTAGCACCCTCAATTTGATGACTCACGCAGCCTGCTTTGGCCATCCAGTTTTCCACCCATGTGCCCGGGGTTCAAAGTCTTCACTCCTGGGCCCTGAATGTGTGGTTGCTTGGCTTGGCTTTTGTTTTGTTTTTTTTCATCGATACTTCCTTGCCCGCAAAAGACCGAAGGCACCCCTCCCTCTTGGTATCTCCTTGGCGGTGCGCCCGTCCTCTTGCTAATTGCTCAATCCAAGCCTTTATCGACGGACCCGATCTAGTCATAGCCCTAATCCTTTCTAGTCGGTGTCACAATAAGGATAAATCCCTCGGTGGCCTCGTTTGCCCTCATGTAAGGGTTGTAGATTGTTGTCTGAGGCCTGGTTTCAACCCAGAAATAAAACAGAAACGACATTGGCAATGTTTCGGCTTTCGACGCGGCACATTCTTTCAAGGTTTCACCTTCTTGTCTGTACTTGAGTCCTTCCCCCCCCCACCTCCACAACCCCACGCCGCGTGCTTTTGATTCTGCTTTTCTTCCCAGCCCATTTCATCTCGGATCGAAACTCTATCATGTATAATTCATCGAATTGCGTTGCACGGTGAAGCCACGGAGAAGCAAGGAAGGTTGAAAAGGAACGGCTAGGTTTGGGAGGGTAAACATGCTTTGCTTGGACTGAAGTTAAACCAGTCATCATTTTCGAACCGCACGGTGTTTAGATGTCTTCGAGCTAACATTTTCCCAGGAGGCAAAAAATATCTTTTCTTTTTCTTGATCCAAGCCGTCGGTTATGGTGGGGAGAGGGCGGGGGAAGCGTGAGCTGTGTGGTAGTAATGAAAACCCCTCGGTCAAAACAGGGCTAAAACGTCATACGTTCATCTCATTCGTACAACATTTAATGTCTGTTTCACGTTCCTATGGATAAAAAGCTCAGAGTGACGCATACACAATACCCCATACAGGTACAGATTAGGAAAAAATAAAAAGATTAAAACATGATTTTTTTAATCGGTCAGCTACATCCACATCAGTGGTGAAATCTAAATTTTTTACTACCGGTTCTGTGGGCGTGGTGTGGCTTGGTGGGCGTGGCTTGGTGGGTGTGGCAGGGGAAGGATACTGCAAAATCCCCATTCTCTCCCCACTCCTGGGGGGAAGGGTACTGGAAAATCTCCATTCCCACCCCACTCTGGGGCCAGCCAGAGGTGGTATCTGCCGGTTCTCCGAACTACTCAAAATTTCCGCTACAGGTTCGCCAGAACCTGTCAGAACCTGCTGGATTTCACCCCTGATCCACACTTAGATCTGCCTCTCTCCACTCCTTCTAAGAATGATACATGTCCAATGGTAAACTTTACAATTAAAAGCTACTCCTAAACTCATTTATGAGATAAAAGAAAGAAACAACAACTTCCTCCTTAGTTGATTTTTTTTAAAAAAATAATTTCTAGAAGCTCCAGGTAGAAACCAAGTTAGCTGCATTTCCCTCCTTGTAAAGCAAAACCCCAGCATTCCTTTTTAATGAACTCAGATTCCTTAGTAAATATACTTTCCAAATGCCATCACGACATCCTGTATTTGTGTGCATGAGTGTGCGTGGGGCGGGGAGGGAGGCCATCATTGTGAAAACTTTAGATTTCTCCCTAACAGCTGCCCGGAATCATTTCCTCTCAATTTAGGACGGAAAAAGTTAGCTCCGGCTGTATCGATCCTCTGTGATAAACAGGCCAAGAATCCAGAGCACATATAACTCATGCGTGACACATATCCGATTCCCAATATCTGGCTAGTCATAGCATTGGAATATTTCGCGTCGTTCTATGGGGTTCCAGAGATCCCCACCACCACATTCAGGATTTCCCGAGAGAGCAAATCGGCAAGATAATTTTTGAGAGAAACCAGGACAAGGGTGGGTTCTACTTACCTTTACTACTGGTTCGCAATGGGATCGTGTGCTCGCGCTCGCATCGCTCGTGCTTGCACCAAGCTTCCGCACATGCGCAGATCATCTATGATGACATCCGGGTGGGTGGGTGGTGCTTCCCCTGAGTTTTACTACGGTTCGCAAGAACCGGCCCAAACCGGGGGCAACCCACCACTGAGCCAGGATATTTGGATTTTGGGAAAAAAAATAACCTCTTCTTGGTCCTTCTCGTAGAAAAGGCCAGAGGTGGGCTTCACGTACTTTTAACAGCCGGTTTGCTTAGTGCAGAACTGAAAATGTGAGCGCGCTTGTGCGTGGGTTCTCACGCACAGCAATATCATGTGCGCAGCTTCCAGCAGGCAGCTGTGGTGAGTAGCATGGGCGAGGCGTGGCAATCAGCTGGGCTGCATGGGTGGGGTGAGCGAGCCAGAGAATGAGATATATCATGGGATAGCGTTGGGTTGGGCGGACAAGCCCACTTGGTGGTCAGAACTACCAATTCACCCGAACCGGCAGCAGCCCATCTCTGGAAAAGGCTCCCCTAGAGGCTCAGAAGCTAAACAGGGTTGGTTCTTCAATGGAAGGCCACCAAGGTAGGACCTCAGTTGGAGAAGCTGAGGGACATTTTGGAAGAAGGGAGAGGAAGTCATTCCACACGGTTGCCAGGGAACGGCAAGAGACTTCCACCCGTTGGGTTTTCCATCACGGAATGAATGAAGGAATGTATGAAAGGATGAATCAGTCAATGGGTGACTGAGAGAACACCTGCACACATTCACAGACACGCGAAAGAGAAAGGTGAGAGAGAGAGAGAGAGAGAGGAGGCAGGTGTGTGCTTTTCTCAGCCAAATGTTGGAACATGGGCACGGGGTTCAAGTTGCAGCCAACTGTGAAGCAAGCTTGAGGGTGGTTTTGTGCAACTCCTTTCGCGTGAATCACTTGAGCTGCTGTGAGGACACAATGCGAGGAGCGTTACGCGCTAATCCCCCTCCCGCGTTACGGAAGGGTTGCAGCCTGATGCCTTGCGTGCCAAGGGCTCTTTGGGCAGAGCTGAGAAAGAACCTTGCCCGATACTTGGGGGTGAATTGTGTTGTCATCTCCAGGGCGGGTGAATCTCCCTGACCTGATTTCTCCAGCGCTGGCTGGGGTGTGGGGTAGGAAATCGGGTTGCGAAAGCTGACCTGGTTCATCCCCAGGAAATAAATCTTGGGGTGCGGGCGAACATTGGGGTTCTCCTTGAAAAATGAGAGGGTCCCCTTGGCAGCGTTAGTACTGCTATATACCCAACAGCTGCCGGTTCTTTAGCTGGCGGTTGGCCTTCATTCTCATCAAGTTCTTCCCAAGAATGGAGCCAAGTAGTGGAGCCTTCTGCAATTGACACATGAAAATGTGGTCAATGTCCAGGATTTTTGTGTGTGTGTGACTATGGCGCTCTGTGTCCATAACCATTGGGGACACCACAGGGCGTATTTATTTCGATTTTCAGATCTATTTATCTATCTATCTATCATCTATCTATCTCTATCCCTCTTTCTTTCTATCGATCCATCGCTATTTCTATCTATCTATTTATCTATCTCCTTATTTCTTTCTTTCTATCTACCTATCCCTATTTCTATCTATCTATCTACCTATCCCTCTTCCTATCTATCATCCATCTATCTATCTATCTATCTATCTATCTACTTCTTTCTATCTATCTATCCCTATTTCTATCTATCTATCATCTATCTAATCTATCTCTATTTCTATCTATCTACTTCTATCTATCTATCTATCTATCTATCTATCTATCTATCTACTTCTTTCTATCTATCTACTTCTATCTATCTATCTATCTATCTATCTATCTATCTATCTATCTATCTATCTATCTATCTATCTTCCATTCTCTCTCTCTCTCTCACGCACACACCTACCTACCTACATCCATCCATCATCCATCCTCTCTCCCTCTCCCTCTCCCTCTCTCTCTCCCTCTCTCTCTCTCAGTCTCACACATTCACACCCTGAACCAACTTTGTTTAACTGGTTGTAAGTCTATTGACTATCCCTATTTTCTCCCCCCCCCCCTTGCTATTTTTCTGTATTATTTGTGTGGGAGAACTTTTCAACTATCTGCTACCTTAAGGCCTGCTAACAACCCCTCCGTTGTCTGACTTAGTACCTATTAGAAACCTTTTCTTCCTCCCTGCCTCCCTCCCTTTCTTTTCTTCTCTCCCCCCCCCCCCCCCCGAAGCCTTTTCAAGGCAGGCTTGCTTGCAGACCGCAAAGTAGGTGGAATTACTTAGTGCTTTTCTGCCTTCGATGAGAAAATGCCAAAAAAAAAAAAAAAAAAAAGTGATCTACAGCAGCGCCAAATGTGATGGAAAGGTATAATTTTGACCACCTACCCACTAGTTGCTTAAAAGTAATTTTAAGGCCATTCAGGATTAATTACCCATTTCTTAATTGCCTCTATACACCTTTCACAGAGAAACGGGACGGGCTCCTGTTCGGATGGCACAAAGTCTGCCGAATTATATATCCCCCCCCCCCGTTCCTTTTGAAGGTTTCTCCACTTAGAAGAAAATAAAGCTGGTGCCCAAGCTATGAAAACCCATTTAATATTTTAATATTGGCTGACAAAGAGCTTGCTTATTTTACCTCCATTTGAGAGAAATAAATTCTTCATTGGGAGGAAGGGGTGGATGGGGAAAAGAGTCTCATTGAAATAAGCTGGACTTTTTTTTTAAAAAAAAATCACCCCCTGTTCTTATTGTGATGCCTTCCTTTGGGTTTTAGCTTTCATTCCTTTCTGAATCGCAACTTTCTACCCTGCTTCCCAGGGAATTAACAAAGATTATTTCCCCCGGTTAGTCTAATTCTACTTTTGCACCGAGTTCCCCCCTAAGTTCCCTCTTACCTTTTGTCTGAACTTGATTTAAAATAAAATAAAATAAAAGGAGCTCTCTATTCGTTATTTTATTATTATTATTTTTTTTTTTCCTAGAGAGGGTTGTTTTCCTAATGGAAGTCGGCAAAGGTTTAACATTCTCATATAATTGGAGCTCGGTGGTTACCCTCAGAAATGGAGGAATAAATAAGATTTCTGGCAACGCTGGCATTTATGCAGGGCCTTTTATTCGAAGGACTAAACATGCTTCTGGAGGGAACCCAGAGCGCCTTCTCCTGATCGCCCCCAAGCCTGTATTTAATGTGACTTTCGCCTCTTAGCTATACAGGAAGTCCTCAACTTACGGCCACAATTGAGCCCCAAAATTTCCCGTTTGCTAAGCGAGGTATTTCTTAAGTGAGTTTTGAGCTCCGTCGTACGACCTTTCTCACCAAGGTTGTTCAGTGAATCGCTGCGGTTGTAAAGCTGGTGACTTGGTTGTTAAGCGAGTCTGGCTTCCCTCCCCCCACCATGGACTTTGCTCGTCAGAAGGTCACAAAAAGAGGATCGCGTGACCCCTGAGACATTGCATCCGTCATAAATGTGAGTCAGTTGTGCCAAGCGTCTGAATTTTGACCACGGGGATGCTGGGATGGCCCCCAGTGTGAAAAATGGTCGTAAGGCACTTCTTTTCAGTGCCGTTGTAACTTCGGATGGTCACTTAACGAACAGTTGTAAGTCAAGGACCACCTGTACTGAGGCCTGCTGTTCCTGCCGCTCCTTTTTCAGAGGAAGAAGGTCTGATGCCAAGAGCAAAGATGCCTCTGGGCTCCCCTCTCCTTCTCTGGGCTGCAGCTAGAGCCTTCCGTGTCAGGATTTGTGAGCTTGGCCAACAGGAAAAGATGGCAGATAGATAGATAGATAGATAGATAGATAGATAGATAGATAGATAGACAGACAGATTAGAATTAGATTGATAGAAGGTATGTATGTATGTAGGTAGATAGATAGATATGGTTGGATAGATAGGTAGGTAGGTGGATAAAATGGAATTAGATCGATAGAAGGAAGGTAGGTAGGTAGATAGGGTTGGATAGATAAATACGTAGGTATGTAGGTAGATAAGATGGATGATAGATAAATAGATAGACAGATTAGAATTAGATAGATTAGAATTAGATCGATAGAAGGAAGGAAGAAAGGAAGTAAGTAAGGTAGATAGATAGGTAAATAGATAGATAGATGATAGCTAGATATGGTTGGTTGGATAGATAGGTAGGTAGATAGGTAAGATGGATGATAGATAGGTAGATAGATAGATAGATAGATTGATAGATAGATAGACAGACAGACAGATTAGAATTAGATAGATTAGAATTAGATCAATAGAAGGAAGGAAGAAAGGAATGAAAGAAGGTAGGTAGATAGGTAAATAGATAGATGATAGCTATGGTTGGATAGATAGATATAGGTAGATAGGTAAAATGGATGATAGATAAATAGATAGATAGATAGATGATAGCTAGATATGGTTGGATAGATAGATAGGTAGGTAAGATGGATGATAGATAAATAGATAGATATGGTTGGTTGGATAGATAGATAGATAGATAGATAGATAGATAGATAGATAGATAGAGATAGGATAGAGACAGACAGACAGACAAACTGTAAGTATATAAGTGTATGTTTTCCCCTCTCCAGATGATTGATTTGAACATCCTACTTGGGGTATCTACTCCAGCCCATTCCTAATTCCCACTTCCTAGTTGGCTCCAGCCAGCATGGGGAGATGTTCTTCTACCTTCATCCACCTTCTTCTTTTGCCAATGACCTCCCTCCCCCCCCCCCCGGTGCTCTTGAGACAGCCCCGGCCGGCCACTGCCAGGATCTCTCTCCTCTCCTCTCTTCTCCCACCCCCATCCCCTCCCTCCCCTTCCCCGCTTTCCTGGGGACCTTTTGAAGGCGCGCTGCCCAAGTAGCCATTGTTGGGAGAAGAATGAAGGCCTCTTATGTGAAAGAGAGCAGCTAGGGAGGCCATTCTTTGGGAAGAAATCCAGCACCCCACAGCTAAGTGGGGGTGGGGGTGGGAGAGACCCAATTGGCCACCCAGATAGCGGCCGGCCATCCCGAATTGACAGATGGTGTGTCAAGTTTTCTGGGTTGCGGTGACATGGTGTGGCTTAGCTAGGTTTGGACAAAAAGCCCTCCGACAATCGCTGAACTTGGGATTCTTCGAAACAGGTGATTTATTCTAACGCTAAAGGGGTGGGGGGGTGTCCCCCAATGACACGGGTCTAGAGGGACATCTCTGAGATACCCAGTTAAAACCAATTTGACCAGTGCTGGAGTCTCGTTGCCCACACAGGGGTTGACGTTTGAAGTAGAAGTTGAGTTGGTGACACTCGGTTTGCTTTAAATGAATTTTCTCCCGAGTTTGGGAGTGTGGGATTGACCTCCTCGGGCATCCCCATCACAGCGAAGTGACGTTAAAACGGGGCTATGCTGACCATGTTTAGGGGACTACGACACCACCACAGGGCACGGGAAATTAAATCTGGTTTAAAACTTTTTCAGTTACACCTGCAAGGCCAGCTCAGAAATCTTAAGATATGGGGCAGAGAGGGATTTATTGCAGAAAGTGGACTGCGGCACCAAGTGGTTCAAAATGCATTTTTTTAAAAAAAATATCTCTAATGTAATGAATAGAATTTTACCCCAATTTTACCCCTTTCTTTCCTTCAACTGACCCGCCTTCCTTTCTCTCTCCCGGCCTCCACCGTGCTGCTGCTTAATATATATCTTCATATAAGGGAGGAGCCACATATAATTTTCTGACAGAAGTTTCTTTTTTGTTTTACTTTATAAGTTCATGGCAGCGAACGTACCTAATACTCCTCCCTCCTCCTATTTTCCCCCCACAACAACAACCCTGTGAGGTGTCGCTACCGGTTCTCCAAACCACCGGCCAACATCGCTACCGGTTCGGACGAACCGGGAGCATTTCACCCCTGGCTTGGGCTGAGAAAGAAAAATTGGCCAGCTGGTTTTTGTGCCCGAGGCAGGATTAGAACTCACAAGTCTCTTTAAGTTTCTAAACGAGTATCTTAACCATACTGGTTCTCTAACCTGCAACTCCTCTTAATTCATACTATAATTCCCGGCTTTTTCTGAAGACGCAACCGCTCGGATGTTCGGTCTCATCCTCTGATGGCTTTTGACACAACCTGTCCCGGAGTAAAAAGGAGATTGGCAAGAGATTAAGGACAGGTGATTTCAGGCAACGACATGCCTTAAAACAAGATTGAAGGCTTTTCGGAGTGGCCCAGAAACAGAAAAACGCCTGCTGAAAACAACACAGACATCCTTCGATATTCCTGCAGTTATATAATAAATATTCTTTTCGGCTCCTGCAGGGTTTTGGGAGGGCAACGCTCTGGAAGCGGTTTGCCATTCTCTTCCTCCCGGATAACTTTGGGACTTTGGGGTGGGAAGTCTTTTTAATCCAAAGACTAGCCAGGAATCTGAATCTGGTGCCAGGCTCAGGGAAATCATGAACAATTCCTGAGCCTAAGAGGATCCTGGTTGAAAAAAGGGCTCTCGTGCTTTTTAGACTATCACTGAAGAATGAATTATTGCCCAGGTGTGCCCCCAAAGCTGCACTTCTGGATACAACCCAAGGGGTCCCTGCCCAGCATGCTTCAAATTCTGGGACGCGCATGGGCAAGACTGCTGGATATTTGCATCTTAAAAGGAGGCTGGATTATTCTAGCTGTAAAATGGATCCTTTTGAACAGGCTTTCTGCGTAGATGATCCACAGTTTGTAAGGGAGAAATTCAGGGGGCCATAAAGGTTGTGTTTCTATGGTCGTTGCCATTAGATTCGGGGTTTTTTTTGGCATTGTCTGGGAGGGAGAAAGAGAGATAGAGATAGATAGATAGAGAGGGAGAGAGAGAGGATGGTAGGTAGGGAGGGAGAGAAAGAGAGTGGTGCGAAACCATGGCAATAGATAGATAGATAGAGATAGAGAGATAAGGATAGAGGGAGGGAGGGAGAAAGAGAGAGAGAGAGAGAGAAGATGGTAGGTAGGGAGAGAGAGGGGGAGAGAGAGAGAGAGGTGCGATAAGGATAGAGGGAGGGAGAGAGAGAGAGATAGAGAGGTGCGAAGCCATGGCAATAGATAGATAGAGAGATAAGGATAGAGGGAGGGAGGGAGAAAGAGAGAGAGGTGCGAAGCCATGGCAATATATAGATAGTTAGATAGAGAGATAGAGAGAGAGAGAGATAGTTATATATATATATATATATATATATATATATATATATATATATAGAGAGAGATATAGATATAGATATAGATATAGATGATATAGATATAGATATAGATATAGATATAGATATAGATATAGATATAGATATAGATATAGATATAGATATAGATATAGATATAGATATAGATATAGATATAGATAGAGATAGATAGATAGATAGAGGTGCGAAGCCATGGCAACCAAGAAAGCGTTTGGGACCACGCTCCCCAGCCCCTCATCCCATCCCTCCCCTGGGAATGGCCGGACAAAAAGGGCCGTTGAAAGAAAACGGCCGTCCCCAAAGCCGGTCCTGGGGTCGAGGTCAGTTATTTTGCCCTTGTGTGACTGGAAAACAGAGGCCTCCCGCACAACCCTGGCTTGTCAATGGAGAGTCTCGCGGAGGGACTCGGACAAAGCGTCCAGAGAGAGAGAGAGAGAGAGAGAGAGATCAGGTTGGGAGTGGGGGGTGTGACATTTGCTTTCTTTCTACATTTTGGGTGAAAGACTCCACGACCCCCACCCACCCAGCCGGCCCTCCCCGACTCCTCTGGCCCGGTGCAGATGAGGGGTAGAGATGGGAGACGGCTAACCAAGGCTCCTGGGCTATTGAGGTCTAAATATCCGTGACTCCCATCGTCATCGGCTGGCCAGCGAAGGCTATGGGACACCTGCCACCCCAAACAGCTGAGCCGCCACCACCCCCAAAGCATCTCAAGCCTTCTCTCCCCCTCCCCAATAGACAGCAGAATGGACAGCAATGCCTTCCCATTGTCAAATCTGCCCCCCCCACCTTTCTCCCCACCCTTTTTGATTGATGGGGCCTGCCTTTATTGGAGAAGGTCCCCCCATCTGCTTGGAAACTGATTATGTCACGGGGAGGAGGCTTAAATCTTCTCCAAGATTTAAGTCCCAAAAAATATCGGTGAAAAGGAGTCCGAATGGCAGATTCTTTGCGTGCCTTTTGTTCCTTCAGCTTCGACTCCCGACAGGGGATTGATAAACCGGCTTGGGATCCTTGAAGAAAACGTTCTCATTCCTGATCTGAATTCGCGCGTGCGCTTAACCTGTTCGGGGCGACCTCTTTTTCAGCTCTCCGGCTCGGCTTAGTTGGTTTTGCTTTCGTTGGTTTTATCTGTGGCTTCATCCCAAATTGCACGATGATCCAGAGCCATCTTAAAACCATGCGCTCATCCACTAACCAGATTGTGTGGCGGCCATTCCTATGGGATTGTGAAAATGCTCTTTCCGAGATCTAAAGGGGGCACCCAGGTTGGCGCCTTCCAACCAAGGTCAGCCATGCCCGTCTCCAAACAACACAGCTACGCCAGGACTGAATTCGTATTTTTTTGGAGTGCGTGTCTGTGTGGATTTGCCCAACGCATTGAATCAGACCAGCTGAATTGGCCCAATGAGCTATAAACTATTAAAAAACCACTAGCAAGCTTGGGCACCAATTAAATCTTGACTTGATCCATTAAAGGAGGAGAAATCTAGTCCAAAACATGATTCTTTTTACAAAAATTATGTGTGCTTTAATATCATTTGCATAAAAAATAATGGTGTTTTTTTTTAAAAAAAAACTTTTCTACGCCAAATTTGGTATGTATGTGTGCTGTTCACTACATTGGATAGCTTGGGGGGAAAAAAAATAAAGGGATAATTTACAAGCTCTTGACTTGGAAAAACTCTCTGTGGCATTGAGACGGATTGGACCGTTTTCTGTAGCCGGACCTCCTGTCCATGTTTCGTATGAGCTTCAGCTAGAGAAATTCCTTTGGAAAAGTATTCCCCCTTTCCCTTAATTCACAATTCCTTTTGCCCAGTGTGTCGGAAAAGTCTTGATCCTTTAATTGCTTTCTATCCCCTCCTTCCCCCTTTTATTTTTCCTCCCCTGGAGCTAAAATCTTTTTTTTTTTTTGCCTGTAAATTAATCTATCAAGTATCTTGCTTAGATTGAGCTACCTGGAGAAGTTTCCCTGTTGGAGTTGGATGTCTTGTTCATCGACGTATCGAAAGGTTTCCCTGCAGAAGGATGGCAAAAAGTCAGGCGCAAGGGGGGGGGGGGGGGCATTTGGGTTGCTGTTTTTAACCAACGAACCCAAACTGTTAAGAATTCTTATCAAACAGGGGGAGATGGCAGATTGAAAACAAGGTGAATTTTTCTGGCACTACGTTGATTTTCGCCTACCCAAATTGCAACGCCCAAGATCAATTTTTGATCCTTTGGCATTCTTCCAAAACTCTTCTGTCCCCGAATCTGACATTTTCCCACCCTCTCCCTTAAAACCCCTGTGTTCGATCTAGTTCCCAATCCGAAAGGTATAAATAATTCTTGCAAGGGACGAGGGACAAACACATAAAAAAACAGTTTATTGTATCTGCGTTCTCTTCCAACCTTCTATTTTATCGATATCAACGAGACGGGAATGTTAGTTTTTTTCCTCTTTTCTTTATTCTAATGTTTTGGGCTAGATTTACGGTATATCAACCCCAGCAGCTGAAAGTAGCGTATATTGTCGCCGTAATCATTTCCCCACAGCAGCTACTCAGTACTCTTTGGGCTGAAAGAGAGGGGGGGGGACAGGCCCAAGACACCCCCCTGCCCAGGGTGGTTTTGAACCTGGGTCTTCCCACTCCTGGTTCAGCATGTGTGAATCTCCATAACCATGGCTGCCCTTGAGAAACTCACATCGTCGAAGCAGGAATTGGCCTCCTGATGGCTCTTTGGGCCGTTTCAAACCATGAGGGCATCACGGCACGAACAATCGTGAAAGACTTGTTACAGAAAAAGGGGGTTGGCTTTCTGGGGTTGGACTAGAAGACCTCCGAGGTCCCTTCCAACTTTTGTTATTCTCAAGTTCTGGAAGTGTTGCTAAATAATGTTTTGGGGCGCAACGTGCATTTATTTATGCATTTAGAGCCGCGGTGGCGCAGTGGTTAGGGTGCAGTACTGCAGGCTCCTTCTGCTGACTGCTGATTGCCGGCAGTTTGGCAGTTCGAATCTCACCAGGCTCAAGGTTGACTCAGCCTTCCGTCCTTCCGAGGTGGGTAAAATGAGGACCCGGATTGTTGGAGGCAAGAGGCTGACTCTGTAAACCTCTTAGTGGGTAAAATGAATCCTTCCTTCCTTCCTTCCTTCCTCCCAGTGGTTAGAATGCAGTATTGCAGGCTAACTCTGCCCACTGCCAGTAGTTCGATCCTGACCAACTGGCTCAAGGTTGACTCAGCCTTCCATCCTGGGTAAAAATGAGGACCCGGATTGTTGGGGGGGGGGGCGCGCGATAGGCTGACTCCGTAAACCGCTTAGAGAGGGCTGTAAAGCACTGTGAAGTGGTATATCAATCTAAGCGCTGTTGCTATTTTTTTTAAAAAAAAAACACTTATAGATCCCACAAGAAGTGGCGTTTCAAGGACCCAGTAAGCCAATACTTTGCTTTGAAGCTTCCAAATTATAAAAATAATAAAAAAATGAGTTCTGAGTAAAGAATGGGGAGGGGAGGGGTGTCTACAGCAAGGACCCCAGCCTTAAGAGCTTCAAGGAGGCACCTCGTATCCTGGCTCTTTCTCCCCTGCCGTGGGCTAAGAGCAGCTTTTTCTTCTCCGCTCTATTTCTGTCCCTCGTTCGCCGTGCTTGGGAACTGAATGTTCAGTCTGTATTTGCTGCAGGGAGAATGATCTGTCGTGGCAAGGAAGGACCTGTGTGGGACAGGCAGCTCAGAAATAAAAGAGTCGGAGTAGTAGCTACAAGGGCCATTTCTTTATTTTTCAAGATACCTGCTACCTCTTGTGGGGCGGGGCGGGGACGTCTAGCTTGGCTTTTCTCTTAATTCCAACATTTACACCCGGCCTTCCCCTTGGCATTTGATCCAGTTTCATTTCAGACATCGCCCACCATCTAGAAGAAACCGGAAACCTCTCCTCCCCGAATTCCTGCGGGCCTAGCGTTGAATTAGTGTGGGCCACACTAATTTTTCAAAGAAAAAAAAAAAGTGGCATCTTTTGGGTTTGACTTCTGCAAAAGAAATGCAAGCTTTGCATGAATGCCCTCTGAATATTTTGAGTAGAGAGCGGGATTTGAAAAGGGGAGGGAGGGGGGGAGAGGAAAAGAGCAATGAGGCGCGGCGAAGTCAACCGTGGCTTTTTCGTGGGATTGACAGACGTGAGCCGAGGAGCGGATTAAAAACGGCTTTTTTTTTTTTTTTGACACTGCCAACAGGAGTAAGGATGGATGTCCCTTTCGCCTTTAAAAATACCTGCGGTGGTTTATGAGCCTACCTGGATGTTCCCAACGGCAAGGAGCATGGTTATTTTTGGGGTGTGTGTGTGTGTTTCTGTTACTGTCTTTACCATCTTCTCGTGCGAAACTGAAAAAAAAAAACCCCTCTTAAACTCACCTGCCACCCTAACCCGGTGGAAACCGTGGTCCTTCGGTGGCTCCCCATCCAAGCCACCAAACCCCCTTTTTTTGCTGCTGCTCCAGAACGGAATGGCTTGCTCGTCCGATTGGTTTGGCATTATCAAACAGATGTAATCTACGAGACCGGCGTGTTTTTCTTAATTGCAACAGATGCGGTTATTGTTTGAGAGCGGGGGTGTCCTCCCTCACCCCCCACTCTCCCGACGCCGATTGTCCTATGTGAACGACGCAGCCGAGCCGAGCTTTGTTGGCCTACGAAATAAGCCTTGACGATGAATTGGTCTTTTTGTCCTTTTCTAAAACCCTCCGCTCTCTGACCGGCTCTCTGGTTATTTTAATTTTTTGGAGTGGGGTGGGGGGGGAAGAAGTCGCCCTCGCAACCTTTGCCCCCTTGATGGACGTCCCAGCAAGACCCGTCTGCGCCAAGGTGACACGGCTACTGTCGGTTTAGCAGATCCGGTGTCAAGGAGGCTCAGCCAAGCAAACAAGACGAAAGTGTCTTGAGCTGCTCAAAGTGGGGTGGGGGTAGAAATGTCACCGAGGCTCTTCCCCCCCCCTCCGCAAGGGGTTTTTTTTTTTTTTTAAATGTCCCTTTTCTTAGCTTGGAAAGGATGCAGGGTGGATTTTTCAAGACCGTTTCCGACAACGCAGGGCAAAGTTTTCAGGCCCAGATGTGTGGGAGGTGGGAAGGTGGGGTAGAAGTCACCGAGATGTACAGGCAAGGAATGATTTCTTGAGAGGGCCAAAGGATGAATGGATGCCCAGGGATGACAGGAGGACAATTCTACGGAATTAAATGAAAAGCGATGAAAGGTTAAGAGTGAATGGGTCTCCTGCCATTACCCCCCTACCTCCTCCCCCCATTAATCAACACACACACACATGTGGATAATCGGTAATGTTGAAGGTGAAATTGGAGCCCGGTCTTTTGTGAAACCCAGATTAGATTATCTTCGTTTAGGGGAAGGGAGAAAAAGGTGATAATTTGAAACAGATTAGAAAGGGAGGGTCCTTAAATGTCGATGGCGAAATGCAGTTTGTAATCTCCTCTGTCATTCGAACCGCAAGAGGAAAGGAGGGGACGGCCCTGCTCGCTTCTAGACTAAGCAAAACTCACGCCTGGAAGAGTTGGGCAGCCATGTAAATTGGCTTTAAACCTCCTTCCCAAACCCAAATTAAAGCCTTGAAGGAACCCTAAATCGTGACAGCCCCGTGAGACCCAGGGGACTCTCGTTTCGGGGTGTCTTTCGCTCAGGAAGTTTGCGAAACAGACCGGGTCTTTGCAGGGAGACCCCGAAACGAGTCCAAAGGAACAAGTAGCCGGAATAATGCGATTGGAGCCCCAACAATAGATCCATGGATGTGACCATCGAATGGTTGCTTTTTGTTCTCCGTGACCTCAAGGTCTTGCCAAGGAGGTCTTGGATTACCTGGTGGTGATCCATCCAAGACATTAACCATTTTTGTTGCTAATGAACAGAGAGCCATGCTGCCCATAAAAACAGGCCTCAAAATGGAGCCAAAACACCTGGACAGCCACAGCAGCAATGGGGTAGGGAGGGTGAGGGAGATGGGTTGGACACTTCCTCAGCCGCTCTGAAGACCGTCTAAACCAGGGGTCTCCAACCTTGGCAACTTTTAAGCCTGGCGGACTTCAACTCCCAGAATTCCCCAGCTGGGGAATTCTGGGAGTTGAAGTCCGCCAGGCTTAAAAGTTGCCAAGGTTGGAGACTCCTGGTTTAAACCAAGCGTGGCAAGGGGCTCTTTTGCCTGACACCATTTTGGGACCGGTTTCTGTCTACACAAACCCCTCCCTCTGGGACACCCCCCTCCCCTCAATTTGCTATCCCTTGTAAGACGACAAAAGGAAGGACAGCCATACAAAATCCACACTTCAAGCCATTGGCGTTTGGCTTCCCCCGCATCTCAATGCCTTATAAGCCCAGCTTTTGCCTGATTTGGGGAGAGGGGCTTTTCTCCGTTGCCACTGTCCCTCACCCCCAGCCCCCCCACCCCCACCAGGCCGAGCGTGGCCTGTCTCCTGGTATTGTAGTCCCCTTGGTGAAACATCTACCCCCTTTCCCCCTGGATATGACAGCTGGGGGGAGGGGGTCCGAAACGCCTTGTCCCTCTCAGCCAAAGGACCCTTTCTTTCCTGGACTCGGTTTGAGCCTATTAATGGGGCTGTTTAGTCACACTGCATGGAAGCTTCTCCTGTTCTCTATCCCCCTTCCATAATCCACACACACACACACACACACACACACACACACAGGCTGTCTGGTGAGAAACGGGAGGATGGAGCTCAGGGTTTAGGGTGCTTTTTTTTAAAAAAAAAATATGGCTGAAGAAAGGATAGGATAGGATGGGACGGCTGCTCCCCCCCCCTCTTCCTCTAACCGATTGTCCCCGTTTGGCCATTTGGCTCGGGCAAATGGGCAGCTTTCCAGGGACACTGGAAATAGGACGGATTTGTGCTCCCAGGAGGCTGGGATCGGGGATCCGATCAGGGAAGGGGGGGGTTTCTGGCCTAGTTCCGTATGCAAAATTGTAGTTTCCCCCCCCCACCCTCAAAGCAGCAATTTCTCAAGCTGGGCAACTTTGAAGACGGGTGGACTTCAACTCCCAGAATTCCCCAGCCAGCTAATGCTAATGTCTTCAGTCACCGGTTTTTTTTTTTAAAGTTAGAGAGAGAGAGAGCCCCAAAACCATTAAGAAAAACACAGTTGTGATATCCATCAGATGCAATGGGTATCTTAATCTTTTTATTTGATGGTGCTATTAAGAGTTGGGAGCATTTAAGAGATCTGTGTGTGTGTTTCCAGGGGCGATCCCAGCTTGCGTTTGGCACGAGCGCTTCCATTTCATTATCTTCGACTACTAGGACGTTCCTGAGATCGGCAGAGGCGAATGAGACACATCCTGTAGTCGGACAACACCAGATAAAAGCCATTCCTGTGGCTTTGGGAGAAAGGCATTCGTGGGTGTGTCGTTTTCACCAACAGGACTTGCGAGATGATTCAGCTTCTGCAAGGGGAAGCCACCAGCCAGCCATGTCCGCCTTTTTTTTAGCCTGTCCAACACCGTGTTGTAACTCCAACAGAGGCCTCAATGCACGGAGATTCTGCTGCATTCCCTCCTCCACCTCCTGGATTTAGTTCTGTTTTCTCCAAAACATGGGTACCGCTCGTCCTTCTTGCGGACGGATGGGGCTACTTGACCTCTAGCCCAGGTTTTGGCATTGGCCGCCATCCGTCACTAAGGAAGGAAAGAGCTGCCAGGCTGGAAATTCCAGCTGCTCTCATCCAGGTGGGACAGCTACAACTCCCCTCACCTGTTTTAACTTGGCGGAATTAAAACAGCTCCCAGCTTCTTCCGCCATCTGGAGCGCGTAAGGCCGAATTTGAGAAGAGCGACAGATCTCGAAATTAGGTTGGTCGCTGGCTTTGAAGTTTTGAGCATCTCTTAATTCCTTCTCTGAAATTCAGATCTTCCTTCTGTTTCGTGGACAAGACCCAATTGCTGGTAATTTATAACTAGAATTGCCTCCCCCCCACTCCTTTTAAATTCACCTCCTTCCTTTTCCTTCCCGTTTGGATGATGTCTCTGGTCGGTTTTGAAAGCTGCCCTTTGGGTCTTTAAAGCAACTCGGGGGGGGCCCTTTCGGACCCCCGATAGGGAGACCACCGTTGGCGGTCAACGGTATTGAAAAACAAAAATCTTGTGAGACTGTGGCTATATTGTATTGCCGATTTGCGGGTCTGTGTTAAGAGCGAGCTGAAGGTGTCGATGTCCCATTGGATTCAGCCATTCTGGATTTGGGAGCCTTGTGTGTGTTTGTGTTTCATGCTCAAAGACGAAAAAAACAAAACCAGTCCAACAAACAAACAAGACCCAGGAAAATGAGACGGGCCCATCTGGACCTTCCTCAAATAAACTTTTTAAGAGTTATAGTACAAAGGCCTCATCCGTTTTCTTAAGCCCTCGGGATGTCAGAAGGATTGGCCTAGACGCCTCTGATCTTTTGGTGTCTCAAGGGTCTTTTCCGAAGCTCCTTCAAGATGGTCTCCAGGCGAACAATCCGCCCCCCCCCCCAGTCACATGTTCTGTAACCTCACCAAATTCAAAAGAGTTCCCACACGACGGTTGCCAAAGATAATTGCCAGAGGAAAGGGGGACCTTTTCCTGGCTGGAGCCTTCTGCTTCCGAGTAGCTGCACTCCCTTGGCCGCCCGCCCATCCGCATGGAAGGGGGGGGCAGCAAAGCCCGAGCGTGTGTGTGTGTGCTGGAAAGATGGAGAGGAGGAAGGGAACGTTGCTTTCCCTTCTTCCCGAGCGCCGGCTTAATAGTCCCCCCCTCCCAGGACAGCAAGAGAAAGTTGGGAGAAAGGACGCCTGGTTACAAGGAGGGTGCTGGGAACTGAAGTTGTGTTGCAATGGACGCTGGATTGTGAGAAGCTACTCTCGGTAAACCCTTGGACCAGGGGTGATGTGCTTCTCCCACTGTCAATCAAAAGAGGGGTGGGGGAAGATGTTGGTAGCCAATAGCAGAGGAACGTGAGGGAGGGAGGCGGGTGCACCAAGTCCCAAATCTTAATTCCTGCAGTCTTTTCAGTTTTCACACTGACAACAACAACTGTTGCCCCGGCACTCGGTGTGGTTAGAAGCGTTGTCATCTGGACCGTCTCTGTGGCTTCTCTCGGCTGTCTTGAGTTTATTACATTTATTATATTCCTCCCCATGTTTTTCCCCCAGCAAACAAAAGCCATTTCGTGTCTTAGATTCGGTTTCCTAGCGATGCAAGGTTTCCGCTCGCCTTTTTTTTTTTTTAAAAAAAAGAAAACACAAAAAAACCTCTTTTAAAATAGACAAAAGCGCTTTTCACAGAAGCCGAGACAAGAAAATAGCTTGTTTTCATGTTGAGACTTTTTAGTTAGCGGGCCCGACCTGAAATTATTCTCTTGGAAGCACCTTGGAAAGGGAAGGAAAGGGGGGATTGTTTCGAAAGCACAGATCCCGTGAAGTTAAACAGCGTGGGAAATCATTAAAAAAAATTTATCGTGCCTAAATATTCCTCTGTCGGGAGTTTACGGTCCACCCTCGACCGAAATCCAGCCAAAATGTTGCAGTCAGGCAAAGAAAAAAAAACAAAACCAAAATACAGAAGTTTCCTCCAGGTTCGGAATTTGGAGCCGCAGCTGTGATTTTTTTTTTTAATATATATATATATATATATATTTTTCTCCAGCGAAGCAGATGAATTTTTTGCTTCGTTGTGCAGACTTCACAGAAGAAAAACAATTTTTTTTTTTTTTTTGCAGAGGAAATGAGATTAGAACGTCTGAGAGGAAGGGAAGAGTTTCAAAGCCGCTCGGTAAATATAGCAACCCAAGCTTGCGCAATGCAACCCACTGTTCCTACAGCGCGGTTCGTTGTGTCCTTTTCCGTCGCAACTCGTCAATAAAGCTGAGATACCAGCTCAGCGTCATTTCTGAAGAACTTTAAAAGACACACAAACACACACAAAACCCACCACTGTAATATTGATAATTTCAGGCAGCACACATTCCTGAGACGGTCATGATATCGGAAGGCAGCTCAAAGGGGGCCTGGCGAGCCCTCCAGAAAACCCTGTTTGATCCTCGGTCCAAACGGGGCTAGCGTTGGCACTGACAATGGTGCGTAGGAGTTGTGTTCCAAGTTTGAACAGTGCGTGGCACGGACTGACAATGGTGTAGGACAGGAGTCAGCAACCTGTGGCTCTGGAGCCGCATGTGGCTCTTTCATCCCTCTGCTGCAGCTCCCTGTTGCTGGTCGGCTCCACAATTGATAGGGCTTTCGGTTAGGACAGGTAGAGGAAAAAGGATGCCGCGCTAGGAGGAGACACTATGGTGGGGGAACCGGACTTCCGGTCGGCTCCAGAATTGAACGGGGGCTTCCAGTTAGGACCTTTGTGGCTCTTTGAGTGTTTAAGGTTGCCGACCCCTGGTGTAGGAGAAGATGTGTTCCGAGTTTTGAACAGGGGGAAGGGGCTGTGTGTGCCTAATGTTAACAGTAACGGGTTTGGAAGGGACCTTGGAAGTCGTCTAGTCCAACCCCCTGCTCCCGCAGGAGACCTGCACCTAGGGATTCGAACCGCTGAACTGCCGACCTTTCTGATCGACAAGCTCAGTGTCTTAGCCACTGAGCCACCTAAGTCAGGCTCAATGAATTAATGGATCAAGGGAAAGAGTGAGTCAAGGCCGGTGAATATCTTTAGCCCAACTTTAGCCAAATCTCATAGTCGTTCATGAGCAAGGCCTACTTCGGCTTACCCATCAAATAGGCTGCGTCGGTTGTGCGGGCTACACAACTGCCAGAGATCTGTGCGATGGGACATGGGCTGTGTGTGCACGTGTGTGTGTGAGATAGAGATGGTAAAACCGTTTGGCAAATGGCACCATCAACCGTTTGGGCATGTCAACCTTCGGATAGTTCATTAGTCAATTTTTTTTTTGCTTTTCTGGCTGTTTTCCACGGCTCAGTGGTGACGTTTTCTGCCACTCCGTGGAACTCAGATTGGAGAAAGGGAGTCTGTCGGATGGGAGATTTCCGTGATTGCAATGGCCCACGGTTCTTTCCCCAAACGCATCTCGCGTCTTCCCCAATGGGTTGTTCCTGGGGGAAACGTGGCTCAGCCACCACAAGTCGCGGACTGTCAAAAAAGGAAAAAAAAAAACACCCTTCTGCCCAAAACTTTTGGGTGGGAAAGCGCTGTGGGTTTTGCAGTGTGCTTGTGTGTTTTGCTTCGCTCCAACCTCTCGGTTGCTACGGAAAAAGTTGAGCCAATAAAAAGTCTCGTGTGTTGGTGGCCGTTGCACCTGCTTGGTTTGTCAGATGCTTTCACAGGCACAAGTGTGGGCAGCTTCTCTCTCTCTCCTCCTCCTCTCTCTCTCTCTCTCTCTGCGGTGTCTGTCTGTCTCTCTCGCGCGTCCTCTTTGCCAGCTTGCCGAAGTTCAAATTTCGCACTGGGAAGTCCATATTCTCAGCTAGACAGCAACAGCAAAAAAGTGTGATTTTGTTGTTTTTGCCATGTTTGCAAAGCAATTACTCGGTAATTCTTTCATGGATTGGGAAACGCTTGAGAGGTCAGGTGCGTTTCGGGCAGACCTGGAGTCACTCCGGTTGGGAAAAAATAATGGGAGTTTTTTTTTGTTTACTTGCCTGGCCCTTCACATTCTTCGCAAGTGGGGGGAAAAAGGTGCTTTCAGAAAATGAGAGAGAGAGAGAGAGAGACAGAGAGAGAGAGAGGGATGGAGACGTGTGTGTGTCATTTTTAAGGAACATGAACCAAAGTGCGCAGAGGGAAAATGTGAATGAGATTTCCTGCAAAGAGAACAGACTACGCAGCCCAGGGAGAGAATTTGCAAAGGGTTGGATGGAGTTGGGAAAAGGAACACCTCAGCGTACGAATACCAGGGATTGTAGAGGGGGATGGGTTTTGGTAGAGAAAGAGCTTTCAGCAGGCGGGTGAGGGGACGAGGGGGGGGGTTGGCTGGCAAGAGGCCATCTGGCAGCCGCGTCCCCCCCGAGTGTGGAAAGGTCTCCCAGGCCTTGACATTTTTGCTGATGTATTTCGAGCTCCTGCCAACTGTGCTATCACCTTGCCTACTGATCTTATGAGGAGGCCTCGGCCTGAAGATGACGGGGTGGGTGGGATGGCCCCCCCAAAGCAGGGAGGTGGGGGAGAGAAGAAGCCTCTCTTGGCCTCCGACCATGCTTGGCTTTGCCACGGCCACGCAGGACCAGCCAGGTGTGTCCGACATGAACCTGCGTCAGTGAGAGGTTTTTGATAACGAGCCCCGTTTAAGAGCCGCGTGTGGGGAGTGACCTTCAGCGGGAACAGGCGCTGCCTTCCGTGGAACAGCTGTTTGGATCCCAGAACGGGAATAAGGCGCCTATAAAGTCAGCCTTTGGGGTTCAGCGCGTGCCCCTCCTTTCCTTTTGAGCCCCACATCTCTCCTGTAACCCTTTGGGGGCTCCAAGATGCCTTCGCTGGCAGCCGGGGGACATCCTTAAAACCCACCAAATGGTTTGAGCACGAATCACCTGTGGGATGGGAGGCGACGACATCATTCTGGGAAGTGCATGATGGGGACTGCAGTGTGCTGGATAGCAGCACCATTGATCTTGCGTCGTTTTCTCGAAACGCACTTTGCCTGCTTGTTTCATGCATGTCTGGTCTCTCTGACGGGGGAGGGGAAGATGCGGCTTCTCCAAAAGGGTCTCGGACAACCTTTCTGGACGTCTGGTTATTTACCTAAAGAAGTGACTAGTGGCCGGTTTATTGGTAGCCGGACGTTTCGCACAAATTCAACTTTGTGACGGGAGGTCAGGAAGTCGAAAGGAAGAACCCACGAGAAGATTCGGTCCTTGTCTGCCAAGTCTGGTTGGTTGGCATTCAATCAATTGGTTTGGGCTCTTATTTAATCAGTCTTCTTCATCTTGACCGTTACATTCCACCTTTTCTAAACCGTTTTGTCGCCCAGCCGGAATGGCCTTACGGATGAGACGGGCGGCAGGGAAGTTTAATTAATCAATAATAAATAAATAAACAAACAAACAAACCCATCAGTCCCAGAAGGAGCTCTTTTGCTAAGGCTATGAGATTTGCCATCTACCCTCCCATCTGCAAAAGAAATCTCCTTCCTGCAGAGCAGAAATGGGGGGGGGGCAGGGGGAAGAAGGGGGAGCATCAGACTCCCCCCTCCAAAAAAAGGGGATGGGAGGAAAGAACAGGCCCCTGTTCTGAGCTCCGCCACCTGCTTCTCTGCCCCCCTCCCTCTTCAGCCATCCCCACAGACCGGGCTGGGACCGGCAGCATTTGCCAAATATCATTCGGATGCTGTCACCGTTTCCTTTTTCCTATGCAGCAGCAGGAGGAGGCGCAGCAGCAAGAGAAGATCCCCCGTCAGCTCTGGTGTGCAAAACCCAGGGCAAACACCACTAACCCATGTTTGTTGGTTTAATCAAAGCAAAGGAGGTCTGGACCCGAGACCAGCCCCTTTTGTTGAGTGCACAGGGGCAAGTTTGGGAGACGAAGGTGTAGCGGGGAAAAAAAGAAGGAAACCAGGCCACGCTTTCTTGGCCTGGGTTAGATGCTCGGAACCCAGTTGCTTCTTTGGCCGCCTGATCTGGCTCCGAATTCCAAAAAAGCCAGCAGGTGGTCATGATAGGAAAGGGGGGAGGGAGGGACGAAAATTGAGAAGGTTTTAGGTAGGTGGGATCCCTCGTAGCTCCTGCCTTATTGGAGCAGACGGGGATTTCATTCCTGCCCTGGGAGACCCCATGTCAAGTGGGGGGGGAAAGAGACCCTCGGAATGCGGCCCCTGGAAAAGTCCGGAGGTGGTGCTGGACCAGAGGGCTTTCTTCTCTCTCTCTCTCTCTCTCTCTCTCTCTCTCTCTCTCTCTCCCCGCTCCCTGCACGGCCTGGTGATATATAGGCCGAGCGGAACGACTGGTGGAAGAGGCGCAAAGCAGGATCTCGGCAAGCGGCCAGCAGAATCTGCTGCAGCTGCGGCATTGTGAAGTCATCGCCTTAACAACCGCTGCAAACAGAATAACAAAGTCTGGGCTGTTCGCATCGCGAAGGGGAGAAAAAGACCTTGCGTTCCGATTCCAGAACCAGCCGCCTCGTCTTCAAGGCTCACCTTCCCCTCTTCCAATTAGCCAGGCGGGCAGTTTTGCAAATTCTTTTGGCTGGGTCGTTTCCTCCCTCCCCTCCCCCCCCCGCCCCACTTAAATCTCATCCTTTTAAGAAAAAGCATCTCACTTCTAATAGAACGATGGTTTTATTAATGCATCTTTTGAGAAGTATTCAGTTTCGGGGAAAAGTCAGCACTGAATGCCTCTCCCGATCGGACACAGCGGCGGCACCATCAATTTTAATAGATTTTCCCAAAACTTGAAGGGGACCTAACCCCCTCTCCCTCCCCTCAAGCTGGTACAAGTTTCCGCTGAAATATAATTAAATAGATCGTGTCTCCTCGTGGACTGGACCCGCGGTGCCAGGGGATTTGACCGTGGCTTAATTTTGGCAGCGAGCTGAGCTGGTTTGCCACTCTTTTTTTTCCTGCAATATATGGAGTTCAGATTTACGAACCGTTTAAAACACATTCTTTCAAAGGTTGGTGTTAGGTGGGCTTGAACTGACGGGATGCGTTTTTCGGGGACCTCTGTTGTGCTCAAAAGTGGACTTTTTGGTATGCCGAGGGACAGAAGAAAAAAAATATATCTGTATTTGCAGCATCGAGACAAGTTTGGGCTTTTAAAGTCTTGGAACGAGCCCCTCATGCCGAATTTTGAGTTACACCTCTTTGGAAACATAACGGTCTTGTTCCGACACCCTGCAGGGACTTAATGAAGCCATTTTAAGATGCTCGCGTTTTTGAGTTTTTAACCTCAGACCCAATTTTCTCTTCCTCGTTCTCTGGCGAAGGAGCAAAGTGGATTCCTTATTAATCAGGGGGGGAAAAAGCAGCTTTAATGAGGCTGTGGAAGGGGCTGCAAACGGGATCCTGTGGCCGTAATATCAGCATTCGTTTTGATGGACATTCGGTTTTTTTTTAAATGCAGTGGAAAATAGCCAATGTTGTTCTTTTTTAAAAAACAAGTCCTCTTTTCCCCTTCAGGTCCCGTCCGATCCTCCTGTCCCCAAGAAACCCAAAACAGACGATGCCCTGCAGTCTCCTTTACTGGGGGACAAAGAGAAGCAGTCCAGCTGGCTACGATCCTTGTCAAATTCATCCAGTAAGGTGAGTTTTGGGAAAGCTTGTCAGGTTTTGAAGGCTGAAAAGGTGCAATGCTCCCCAAAAAACCCCCCAAATTCTTCCTTGTCTAACCGAGTTGGGTGGATGGAGCCCGGGATGGAGCCTCGGGTTGGATTTGAGAGTCTGGCTACTTTTGCATTGACTTCAAGGGTGGGATTTATTCAAAAATTTTAGCAACAGGTTCTCTGCCCAGTTGCTTAGTGGGCGTGGCTATGGTGGGCGTGACCTACTCAGCCTCCTGCACCATGGCAGTGGGGGGGGGGGGGAGTGGTTTTGCCCTCCCCAGGCTCTGGAGGCTTGGCTCAAGCCTCCGGGAGGACGAAAACAGCCTCCCCTGGGCTCCGGAGGCCCTCTGGAGGCTGGAAATGGGCTCATTTCCAGACTTCCGGGAGGCCCATATTTTGCCCTCCCAGAGCCTCCGAGCGGGCCTTGCACTTACCTGACATCCAAAACGGGCCGCATGGAGACTCCTGGGAGGGGCAAGGTGGGGTGGGAGGGGCCAGCCTGTCCTTGCAACTACTGGTTCGGCGAACCAGATGTAAAATTAGCATCCGATTCAGCCAAACTGATCCGAACCGGCTGAATCCCACTCCTGGTATCCCACCCCTTGATACATCGGAGTGTGATGTTGCTCCAGCAGGCTCTACATCCTGGCTTCTGTGCCGTACACTCATAAATCTTTGTAGCATTTACTCAAAGATTCAGAAAATCCGGATCTACAAAACTCGATCCCTTTCCAGTCTGACCTTCAGCCGCTCGTTCACTATATCTTTGTTTTATCCATTTGTCTCTTACTGGTTTTCTTTTTCTCTCTATTTTTTAAAAGAATATTGGGTGTCTCCATCCCCGGCAGCGTCTTTCTGCATTCCGGCCCTGGTCCCCCGCCGTTTCAGCCAGCGAGAAAGACGTCACCAACCACATCCCTACGTTGATCAGAGACAGGTAAGGAGAACCGGAGTTTCCCTGGGGCCGAAATTTGAAGGCCATTAAATTTAGTAGGCGGCCAGGTGCGCTACTTGAACGCGAGGGCTCCGAAAAGTATCCCATAGGGTGGATCAATGCCACAAGATCTTAATATCTTGACACAAATTAGACACTACAGACAGAACCAGGGTACAAAATTAAGACTTTGGAGCGTATAATTAAATATCACCCGGTTTGAGCCGGAGAAGCTGATGGGTCAGATGAATAAATTGTGCCTTTGGTCTATGGTCACTTCAATCGCTTTGCAGTAGCTTGCAGTTTAATTGAACAACTGATTAATAGTTCCTTGATTTGCACGTGCCTACTAAAGGACATAAAATAGTCCTTGACTGACAATAGTTCATTTAGTGACCACTGGAAGTTACCACGGCACTGAAAGAAGTGACTTGTGACCAGTTTTCACACTTAACAACCATGGTCCCCATAGTCACATGATTGCTTGGCAGCTGACTCATAATTATGACGGTTGCTGCGGTGTATGTGTGGGTGGGTGCGACCTTCTGAGAAGCAAAGTCAAATGGGGAAGCCAAGCTCATTTAAGAACTGCAGCAGTTCACTTAACAACGGTGACCAGAAAAGGGGTAGAATGGGGCAAAAATTCACTTGACTATCTCGCTTAGCAACAGATTTTGGGCTCAATTGTGGTCGTAAACCAAGAACTATCTGTATATTTCCTAACTTTTTAAAAAAAGATATACCGAAGTTGCTTTGCCTCTTTAAAATTTTGGAGCAGCAAAATAAGAACTTAGTTTGCCCAGTGAAGAAGTGAACTTTTCAAAGCTGGCAATTAAGCCTTTTCGATGATTCATTGCGTTAATGAGAGATGGCACGGAAACCTTCCCAAGGAGCGATCTTCGAGGGAAGAGGATGAGTCACCCCAAAATAGCTTTGTGGGGGCTGCGAGGTAACCCAACCTTCTTTTCTTGCAGTTTCTATTCGTATAAAAGTTTTGAGAACTCCGTCGCACCCAACGTGGCGCTGGCCCCCCCTCCTCAGCCAAAGATCGTGAGCAACCCACTGTGCCCCCCAGCTGCCTTGCGGAATGCCGAGCCCCTCAGCAGCCCCCCTCAACTCCGGAAAAGGAAACACGTCGTCGCCGAACACTCAGCCGTGCCCGAACCGACACCCACCGTCGCTGCCGTGCCCGCCGTCGCTGCTTCCGCCCCTGCCATGGAAGAAGAGAAAGAATCCGAAGCCGAGATAGAAGTGGAAACGCGAGAAGAATGTAAGTGGGACTTTTTCAGGGGAGAAAAATCCTTGGCCTCTTTGGCTCAGAAAAATGGATTTGGTGGTCAAATAATTGTCAAGCACCAGGAAAATCAGGCAATCCAGGCAGTTCAAAAAATTATTGTAAGCTCTCTACAAGAATCCGAACTACTAACAGTCAAGGGAAATTAGCGGGAGATAAGAATAAGAAGGAATTCAAGGTGGGCTGGGATTAGATCTCTTGTGGGAAGAGACTCATGACGCGTTTGACGCCTCCCTCCCTTGAGCTCAGCCTGGTCAGCTCCTACAATAATTCCACGTTAAAACCATCCTTCCAATAGGTCGAACTTTTTTTTTTTTTTTAAGAAGCAGACTGCCTTTGGAAGGAGGTCCTGGGGCTTCAGATCTGTCTGGAGAAGGTGGCCAGACAGAGAATGGGACTTCCCTTGAGTGTTGTCCAACACCACAATTCTGAAAGGTTGAAAGAATGCTGGTCTTGGCTTCACGCAGTCAAAATAGGCTGCCCACCAACACTGTGTTTCTTTTCACGCGCATTCACTACCTTTATGGTTATAGCGCATGACCGTGAAACAGGGTTTGACTTATGCACCCCACAATCCCCACATGTTGCCCGGGCATGGGCTGCCTGATTGCCACAGCTTCTTTCCTTCTCTCTGCAGTCACTTCTTCCCTGTCCTCGCTCTCGTCCCCGTCCTTCACCTCTTCGAGTTCAGCCAAGGATATGAATTCCCCCAGCCTGCAAATCCAGCCTGCCGCCAGCAACGCCGTCTTTGAAGTGTCAAGTCACGCCGAGCCTCAGAACGGGCCCAACGGGCTGGAAGCCGAGCTGGAGCATCTGAGGCAGGCCTTGGATGGCGGTCTGGACACGAAAGAAGCCAAAGAGAAATTCCTCCACGAGGTGGTGAAGATGAGGGTGAAGCAGGAGGAGAAACTCAACGCCGCCTTGCAGGCCAAGCGCAGTCTCCACCAGGTAATGGTGTGGTGCCGCGGAGCTGATGGCATGGAGGGGACCCCGGGGCACTAGATTTGAGTATAGAGTCTCTGGGTGGCACTCAGATTTAACTCTTCTCCGCTTCTAATGGTCTACCTGGATCTCTGAAGCTCAGGTTGGGTGGTGTTGCGTTACACAGGTAGTCCTTGACTTACAACAGTTCGTTTAGTGACTGTTCGAAGTTACAGTGGTACTGAAAAGAAGTGACTTATGGCCCTTTTTCACACTTACAACCATGGCAGCATCTCCATGCTCCCATGATTTACATTTGGATGCTTGACAGTTGGTTCATATTTATGACAGTTGCATCCTGGGGTCACGTGATCCCATTTTGTGACTTTTCTGTCAAGCAAAGTCAAGGAGGAAGCCAGATTTGTAGGTGGGCCTAAGGAGCTTCCCCCCCCCCCTCTTCCTCTTCCTACTCCCCCAGGGCCCTTCCGTTGTTAATATGCCTTGTTGTCCCAGGAGCTGGAGTTCCTCCGCGTGGCCAAGAAGGAGAAGTTGAGGGAGGCAACGGAAGCCAAGCGCAACCTGAGGAAGGAGATCGAACGCCTCCGGGCAGAGAACGAGAAGAAAATGAAAGAGGCCAACGAGTCTCGGATAAGGCTCAAGCGGGAACTGGAGCAGGCCCGACAGGTCCGGGTATGCGACAAGGGCTGTGAGGCTGGCCGTCTACGAGCCAAATACTCAGCCCAGGTGAGTGTGGCAGCTATGGTGCTCTCTTCCCATCCCAGAACATGCCCTCCCCCCAAACATTAAAAATCAAGGAAAGCCTCTGAGGTTAGTGGCCCTGCTTTCCGGACCTTTTGACGTAACCCTTCGCGAGAAGGCTTAGTGGAAACACCAAGTGTGGCTCAGAGCATTTCGCGCTCAAATGTCTCCTCCGCCCCACGAGTCTGAGAACTTTTCAATTTTTTGGGCTCGGATTCCCACTCTCGGGTTGAGTCAGACTGTGAATCAACCTTGCAGGAGAGTCTTGTCACCACCAGGATGTCTTTCCCAGCCTCACCTGGTTAACAGAAAAGGCTGCTGGTGAAAACTTCCCTTTGAGAGGCCTCTGTAACAGTGGTGGTATTCGGGAGAACCACTAGTGGCGACCTGCCATCCTATTTAGCTATGTTTTCTAAGCGAACTGGTGGTAAAATTATGTGAAACCCACTTCTGCTCTGTAATATAATGGGAATGGCCTTGGGAGATGGAGTCAAGGGAATGGACAGATAAGAGACAGCAGAGCCCACAGATGTATAATGGGTGGAGAAACAGGCTCAGAAGAGACCCTTATCTAGATTGTTGGGGCTGTAAAAGGGAAGGAAAGAAAACCTGTTCCATATTTTGTTTAACAATGAAGTAGAATTAGCATAGCTTGTCATGTTTCCTGTCTGGCCCACCTGGCTGACCCCTGCCAGTTTCAGGAGAGCCGAGGCAGAAAGTGATGGAAACATGAGACTTCTGAGCCTGGCATCTCCGCCATGAAGCGTTAGGTGGGAACTGGGTGCGCCAGGTGGTCACCTCCCATTTGCACAGCTGGGATGTGGCAGGCAGGAGACCCAAATTGCACTGTCTGGCTTTTTCCTGCCAAAGCTCAGCTGCCTCTTCAGGGCTTTTGCAGGTGGCTCTGTCCATTTTCAATTTTCTCATGGTTGCAGAGGAGGGGTTCGGCGTGCGAGTGGCACAAATAATGTTCCGAGTCTTTCTGCCTTAATGCCTAACTACTGTACCAACAGAGGGCTTAAATACGACGAGAGAGAGAGGGGGGGGGGAGGGAGATGAGGAGGGGGAGACACTGTGTCTCCTTCCCCGGTTGTTAACCCAAATCCAGGGCCTGCCTTCAACCAAGAAGGACAAGGTTCCAAAAAGCTAGGAGAGAGAGGGAAGCGCTCACCAACCTGTGTGCCCCCCCCCCCCATCGCTCTAAGCAGTTCGGGGGACTCCCGCTAACTATCTTGCTCTGCTGGTCTTGTCCCACCAGATCGAAGATCTGCAGGTGAAGCTCCAGCACGCGGAGGCAGACCGAGAACAGCTGCGCTCCGATCTTTTGCACGAGCGCGAAGCGCGCGAGAACTTGGAAAAAGCCGTCAAGGAACTGCAAGAGCAACTCTGGTCAAAGCATAACGATCTGCCCAACAGCGCGCACACCCCGAAAGACCCCGAGAACTGAGACCCCCCACCCGCACCCTGGCCCAAGACCGGTGGAATCCTGCCTGTGGCCCGAGGGCCGATCCGTGCATAGTAAAGCAAGACTGCGTGGAAGAGGCGTTTCCCCATCCCTGCATGTGGCTAAACCATGGATCTGGTTCTTAAATCGGAGGGCAAATGATGTTACTCTTTATAACGAAAAGCACTGAATTCTGCCTCTTTTTTTAAAAAATTCCGTATAGCACAACATTTTCCTGTGCCTATAACGTGAAAAGTGTTTATAAATCTACTCTTTTGAGTCTGCAGCAAAAAAAAAAAAAAGGAAAAAAAATTAAAAATGTATTTTTCTTTTCTACTGGGGGAAAAAAAAAAAAGAAAAACCTATCCGATCAGCAGCATTTGTGGAAATAAGGGACAAGCTTCGAGGGCTGCTACAAATATATATATATATAAATATAAATATATGTATGTGTATCCACACACCCACATACGTAAACACAGAGACCCCAACAAGCCCTTTTGTTATAAGCTATTTCAAAATGCAAACCATTTAACGTCAAGACGACGTATTAAAAATCATTGACAAGATTTTTTTTTTTTTTTAAATAAAAAATAAAATATATTATATATGAATGCTGGGGCTAGGGGTGGGATACTTTTGATGCCTAATGTGTAAACAGGTGTTGGAAAGTGTTTCAGGAAAGAAAAAATAGCCATGAATGATTTCAAATCAAGGGATTTTTTTTTTAAAGGAGAATTTCCAATTTTGGGATTTTTTTTTTTCCCACTCCCTTTCTCCAGGTTTCAGCCTCTTTTGTTTTCCCTACGTTTTGATCATAAAAAAAAAAAGAGAGGATGTTTGTACGTTTAGGAAGAGAACTCTGTCCTAAATAAACCCAGCCTTATGAAATTTCAGTGTTTTGTTCCTCGCAAAGACTTGCTTTGACTCCAAAGCACTTTTGAATTTAGCAAACAATAACCCATCACGTCGAGAAAAAAAAGAACGAGAGGAAAGGAAGAAGTTCGAACCTGAAAAAAGGAACTGCTGGATCGATTCCCCCCACTCCTGGTTGCTTGCGAGCAAGACGCGGGAATGAGTGAATGGCACACGCACACGCGTACGCGTGTGGGGTTTTTTAGGGGGAGGAAAAAAAACCCAACCCGCCTTCCGTTTTGCTCAGCGAATTCATTCCACTTTTTTTGATCCACGACCGCCTCCAAATTTTGCAGTGTTTGACTGACGGACTCCTCCTCCGGGACCTGCCGCCGCCACGCCGCAGCCCGGAGAGCGTTGGGTGCCCTTTGAACGAACGAGACTTTCGCCTTTGTATTAAAAGAGACAAAAAAGACTTTTGCTGCTGTGAATAAGCCGACTTTTGTTTATTCTTTCGGGATCTCTCTCTCTCTTTTTTTTTTTTGGTTGGTCACGGGGTGGTTTTGTTTGTTTGTTTGTTTGTTTCTCATCTGACAAATGCTTTAATCTTGGGATTGGAAGGTGCCAGCAGTTTCCGCGTCCTAGCAGAGTGCAGCCAGAACATGGTCAGGGGAGGCTTTGCTCTGGCCTGAGCAGAGCCCCCCCCATCCCCATCTTAAGACACACACATAAAAACACACACAGACTTTTTGGATGAAAAAAGTCCCGTCCGGTTTGCTCCCGTGGCTCCTTTTCAACCATCTTGTAAAAGCCAGCATGGTTGGCTGGGGAATTCTGGGAGTGGAAGTCCACACGTATCGCATAAAGGACCGGCTGCAAGTGTGCAATGCCTTGTCAGCCACTAGGGGCGCAAGGAACACGGGTAACTTGCCTTCCCAGGGGATCGTGAGATCCGCCTTGGCTGCCATATTACAGAATTGTCACGGGTTAGGGTGAGAGAGCCACTTCACGATCCTCGAAAGTTTGGTGGCTCTTAATGGTGGAGAGGGAGATGTGAGGCCTGTCGGAAGCCAGCCACTGACCCTAGTTTGCTCTTAAGCCAGAATCCTTTCCGCCCTACATACCAGCTTGTTTTGCTAGGCTCAATTCCGAGGAGCGACAGCTGTTTCGTAAGGTCCAGCCTATCCCAGGATGAAGGAACTGCATTCACACGTCTCGCAAAGCCTAAAGCCAAGAATAAGTTGCGCAAAAACGAGCAACGTATTCTTGGCTTGTTCGATTTGCTACCCCGCCCCCCCCCTCTCCATGATGGCTTATTTTGGCCCGGTTTGATTGCAGACACGGGCAGGACAGAAAAACACATCAGGATGAAGCCAGAAAAGCTGAAACATTAAGTTTGCATTCCCCTTTTTGCACGTTGCATAAAAGCCATATCTGCAGCTGAGAAGCTGACAACAAACTGGGTTTCAAACTGAAGTTTATTGGCCTAAACCAAACCTTGGGGGTTTTTCCCCCCCCCCCGCCACTGCTTGAATATTTTTAACGATGCCAAAACCAAATCAAAGCAACCACATTCTGACTTTACCCAACAAAATTTCAAATTTTCCTTCCCATTTCACTGTTCTTAAAACACAGAAGGGAAACGTGTTTTTTTTTTTTCCTCCCTCCGGTATTCACACTGCGGCAGCCTGTCCTAAAATTAAAGTATTAATTTGCAGTACACTAAAGGAAAAGAAAAAAAATGTATTAAATTTTTTTTTTTTTAAAAAAAAGCTGTTATTATCCATTCTAATAGCCATTGTAAGCATGAATGTTGAAAAGGAGGAAAGTACATTTAGGGAAGTGGGTGGGAGACTGGTTAAGCAACCATATAAATACAAAGGAAGATTTATTAGAAAAAAAAAAGGAATCAGGTTACTTAGGCAAAAAATAAATAAAATAAAATACACGAAAAGCACGAAACCGCTCAGCGAACTTGCTTGCATGATACAACTTTTGTCTAAGTTTGAGGTCTCTGCCCTTCTTCCTTTGCAATGAATGGGTTCAGCTCTAAAAGTGCAATGCAAAAAAAAAAAGAAGAAAAAAAAGAAAAAAAAAGGAATATTGTGTTTATGCAGTTATTTTTTTAATGTGAGGTTTTTTTTTAAAAGAAATTGCTTCTTTGTATGTTTTTTTTTTCCTGCAGTTATTAAAAAGAACATATGCATGAAATTAAAATTTTTACCATACATATATTAACTAACGGGCATTATTAGTGTCTTATGTAAAACTACATAAAGGTTTCTCTCCTTCTTCCCCCCAAAAAGACCCCCTCAGCAGTCTGAATTTTCACTCTTACTCTTGCTTTCTGGTTAATGGTTGACCTGCAAAATCAGCCCAAGGTGGAAGGACGCCCTCTTAACGCAAAACTGAGGTTGGTTAGGTCAATGCAATCATTTTCTTTTTGGGGGGGGGGGTGGAAAAGGGGGGGGGCAGGAAATTTCCCATGGATTCCACCCACCCGAGATTGAAAAAGAAATTGATGGCGAAGAGGAAAGAAACCTCTCTGTGCCAGGGCTGTTGAGAGTTGAGTGGTGGGCACCATTGACAGTATATATTTCATCCCCAGGTTCTCTTTGGCATTTCCTACATTTTAAGCCTTTCATTGGGGGAGGAAGGTTAAAATTAAAAGCAAAATCCGGGTTACGGTCTCCCAACGCAATTTAGCTCGGGAAACACCTTCCCCCCCCCCACAGAATTACGGGTATCCGTCCCCCGCAACACCCGTCTACTTCGGATGGGCCTTCCCGTTTCGCAGCATCGCCTCCCTCCTTCCCTCCCTGTGAAATTGACACGGTGTGGAAGATGTTGCTTTCTAAATTGTGTGTGTTGTGTTTTGTGTCCTTGTGCATTTGGGGTGCGGGTGGGGAGACGTGCCCTCTTGAGACAGCTTTAAAACCAGCGTCCTCGCTCGCTCGCTTGCTCGCGTCGAAAAGGGGCTGTAGCAGGCTTTCCAGAGGAGATGTGGGGAAAAGGACCACGATTCCACCCCGTGGTTGGCGGGGGCGGGGGGGGGGGCACGATCTGCTTGGAAGTGCCACCGTTTTTGAGCGTCCCCCCCCCGGCAACCTCAGCCTGAGATGCCATCATCGGGATGGAGAAGAATTGAAGAGAAGCAGAGGGTACCATCCTGTCTCCCTTTTACTATGATGCTCAATCCGTAGCCCTTTTTAAGACGGGTGGACTTCAACTCCCAGAATTCCCCAGCCAGCTTTGCTTAAAACGGTTTAGCAACAGTCTAAACTCTGGTTTTGCTCTCTTAGTTACCTGGTTTAATTTGGGAAGGGGGGGGGGGGTTAATGGCGTGCATTTTATTCCCCTCCCATTTCCTTACCAAGCTGTATTTGAAAGGGGAGGGGCTTTATTACATATATAATAAACTTATACATAAATATAAATACAGACATAACGTATCTAAATATTGTATATGCAGTTTAATTCAATTTTTAAAGACATACCCAGCTACATTTTTAACAAGGGGCAGGGATGGGGAAAATATATATATATATATATATATATATATATATATATATATATATACCAACAGCAATAAAATATTGATGTTTATGGAGCAGCTAAGAACGATTTAAAAAAAAAATCTCCTTTTTCAAACGGAACTTACCCAATGTAAAATAAAAGCATAAAACACTGTAAATACTTCTCTTATAGCTGTATAATAAGTGTATATGGAGTTTCACTTTTTGAGGTTCTTTTCGTTCTTCTTACCGAGCTGATTTGTTTTACAACTCAACGCTTTGAAATTGAAGAAAGGTTGAAATTTGTTAGGGACTAATAAAGCCCCACCACCAAGAAATAACCAAATCTATTTTGGAATTTCAACGTCGGTTAAAATCTTTGGTCCCTTTATTGGCGTCTCATATAGTCATGCTTCATTGTATTATATGGTTAAAATAAAATAAAATAAAATGGAGATTTCCTTGTTTAATTCAAGCAGTTTACGTACGAGAGATTTTTTTTTTTTTTTAAAAAAAAGAAGAAACAAAATAATTCCAGTTTCAACGGAGGGACTCAAAATTGCAATCTTTGAATAGATTTTTTTTTTAAAAAAAATTGAGCACGTTTTTGCTTCGGTCTCACCGCTGCTGCTAACAATTCGATGCCTTCCCTGTTTTAGACTTAATTTTTTATGTAATTAAATGTGCTTGCTTGAGTGACAGAAAAAGAGGGGAAAAGAAATTGATAACTCTTCGCCCTATCTTTCCCATTTTTCCCCCCAACTTGGAAACGGAGAATATTGTAACATAAAGGACTTTTATCAAAGTATGTATAAAAATAGCTATGCTTATAAATACGTCTCAGTGACTTTATGTACAGTGTATAGACTCATTATCGCTAATAAAATTGTCCGGAAAAAATAAATTCCAAACCCCGTAAAAAGTATGTTATTTTTACTATTAAAGTTTACATAATCTCACCAATTGAGTAATCCACGTGATTCAGAAAAAAACCCAATTTCGGGGTATAAAAATTGGGAGTCAACAATAAATGGGTGTTTCTTGAACTTGGAAGACTATCCAGGTAGTCCTTGAGTTATAACAGTTCTTTAAGTGACCATTCGAAGTTACAACGGCAACATAATAAGGGGTGAAAAATAAACATATTTCTCTGCACTAGGAACAGAGGTGGTATTCAGCTGGTTCGTACTGGTTCGAGCGAACCGCTAGCGGCGACTGTGGGTGGATGTAATGCCGTCCTATTTAGCCAGTTTTCGAGGCCAGGCGCATGCACATGAGCTGGTAGTAAGAATACGTGGAACCCACCACTGACTAGGAGAAGTTTGAAATCAGAATTAAGAGCCAATTTTTGGGGATTGTTGCCAGGGGAATTGGAATACTGGCCTTTGGAGAAGTGGACATGGACATCTTGATGGAATTTTTTTTTTTTTAATATATGGAATTTGAATGCAGTGAACCTCTTTAAGTTTTTTGGTGGGAAGAAAAAGTAAGACGGCGTCTCGTATTCCTCGCCCAAAAATGAGATTCTCAATGGAGGTGACTCAACAGAAGCTTAAACAACCACCTAGCCAGGACATGTTCTAATCTGCAAATACATTTTTTTAAAATTGTGTAAATCGATTATTACGACTTTCTAAGGTAGGAAGGAATTTTTGTGGTTCACAGAAAATGAACTTAATATATTTCAAGAAACAAGTTCAACGAAGCAAAGACCTCGCTCCAAATGTTTGGGGATTTTACTCCTTGCTCGGAAAATGGAGAGGGAAATAAAAGTACAACCACTTTCTTTTTCTCATTAAGCTTTTTTGAAAACGATTCTACGAAGAGAAGCCCATGGAGGAACCTAGCAAAATTTCACATAATCCGGCACCTCTTAAATCTGACAAGGCGCTTAACATTTTGATTACACTGCATTACAAAATTGTCCCGCAGAGCTTTTCATCTGGCATACATGGATTTGCCCGGCCCTTTTGAGAAATCTGGTGGCGGAGAGTTCTGTAAGTTCATTTAAGTAAGGATTCGGTTCTGTCAACCTGGATGAAAACTACCAAGGAGTTTTGGGAGCTGAGAAAGACAGTGCCAATCTTACCACCTAGGTGGAATAATGGCGGGAGGTAGAATTGGGAGTCACTGCCAAGATCTGGGTATCATTTTGGTGGGGCTGAGATCAGTAGTGGTATTTCAGCCGGTGTGAGCGAACCGGTGAAACCCACCTCTGGTTGAGATGAAGAAGATTCAGCTGGTTGGGAGGCTGCAAAAAGGAGTAGGGGTACGATTTTAATCCACTGAGCATCTCTCAGAGGCAATGAGAAGCTCCTGGCTGGTTTTGTCTGATTTAAACTCCTAAGGACTGGTAACCTCAAAGACTTGGCACTGCCATTCACCTCCCCTTCCTGCTTTGAAAGGTGCGCGGTCTTTTGCAGACAGTCTAACATCTGTTTTGCAGACACCTTTACGACACAAATGTGTTAGGATTTATGCCAACTCTTGCCTAGGTGTGAACCAAAATACACACAGAGAGGCAGCTTCAACGGGCTTTTCCAGCACTCTGGAGGCCGGGTGAATTTATCGAACGATCAACCGAATAAAACAACCATCCTTAAATCATTCCCTTCTGGAGCAGATGCGATCAAATCAAGATTGAACTCAACGCTCTGCCAGTTTCACACCCACTTTAACGGGTTCAAAAGTGATTGGGGGGGCGGGAAACAGAGAAGATTGACAGGGAACTTGAGAGGACGGTGTGTGTGTGTGAGACCTATAGGGTGGCTTCCTGTTCCTGATTCAGCTAAACAGCAAATTCTAATAGAACTATAATCGCTATCTTTATTAGGTTAAAGCAGTGTTTTCCCCTCCATCTTGACAACTTTTGGACGGCAACTCCCAGAATTCCCCAGCCAGCGTGGGAATCTTTTTTTTCCAAAAAATTGGGTGGTCCCAATAGGCTGGTGTTGGCCTTTTCTTTTTCTTCATGTGGAACAATACAGTCTGCAGGTTCGACTAGGGTGTTAACGGATGGTAAAGAGAAAGAGAGAAAATGTGTTTACTTACTGAAAGCTAAGATCCATCCATCCTTCCTTCCTTCCTTCCTTCCTTCCTTCCTTCCTTCCTTCCTTCCTTCCTTCCTTCCCACAAGTTCAACTGCTATAGAGAAAAAAAAAGAAGGATCTTATTGATACTTCTGCAAACAAATTGCAACTTCTGCTTATCAAACTGTACATTTGCTGCTATCCCAATCAAACTTGTATAAAGTTTTTTCATCCCCTTTTGGGATGAAGCCAGACATTCCGTGCAAAAAAGGCAATTCTGAGAGTAAAAGACTGTCCTGTATGAATGCCTAACTCAGGTTTGGTCCAACCTTGGCAACGTTAAGACTTCTGGCTTTCAACTGCATGCTGTCTGGCTGGGGAATTCTAGGAGTTGAAGTCCACAAGTCTTAAAAGTTGCCAAGGTTGGACACCCTTGTTCTAACCAATCTCTCTCTTTGCTTCCTTGGCGCCTTAGAGACGAGATTTTGATCCCTTGAACTAAGGATGGCAAATGTTTTAACCTGGATATCTGCTGGTTTCTCTTTGCTTTCATTCTTTTTTCATCTTTTTTGTTGCTTTGTTTCAATCCAATTGTTCAATTCAATTCAATAGTTTTAATATGGCTGTACACCGCCCTGAGTCCTTCGGGAGAAGGGTGGTATAGAAGTCTAAATATAAATAAATAAGTAAATAAATCCGTAACTTCCTGACTTTCAGAGAACTCAAAATCTCACATACTTTTTTTTTCTTTCTTTCCCCGTAACAAATCTCTTTTTTCCCGGTAAAGTCTGCTCCAAGACTAATAAAAAGCTATCTGATCTGAATCTCGCATGCCCTTTTAAGTCACGTTGGAGGTTAGAGGGACGTAGGCTGGGGACGAATTCACTGGCAGCGGTTCCAAGGTTTGGGGACAGCTGCTGAAAACCGCTCCCAATTTCTAGGCAAGGAAGCCAAGGGACTCTCTTGACGCTTCAGAGTGTCTTCTAAGTGTCTATCAGATGTTTTCCAGTCATAAAGGGAGACAAGCCATCCCCATTAAACTGGCCAGCCTCTCTGCCCCAAAGGGGTCTTTGGGGCTAAACATATGAGCTGCCATATTTTGATAAATGACTCAGGGGTGAAATCCAGCAGGTTCTGATGAACCGGCAGTGGAAATTTTGAGTAGTTCGGAGAACTGGCAAATACCACCTCTGGCGGGCCCCAGGAGTAGGGTGGGAATGGAGATTTTGCAATATTCTTCTCCCAGGAATGGGGATTTTGCGGTATCCTTCCCCTGGAGTGGGGTGGGAATGGGGACTTTGCAGTACCCTTCCCACAGGAGTGGGGTGGGAATGGGGATTTTGCAGTATCCTTCCAGCAGGAATGGGGAGAGAATGGGGATTTTGCAGTATCCTTCCCCCAGGAGTGGGGTGGGAATGGGGATTTTGCAGTATCCTTCCCCTGCCACGCCCACCAAGCCATACGACGCCCACAGAATCGGTAGTAAAAAAATTTGGATTTCACCAAGGGTCCATTTGTAAACTAAAGATTCCAAATTCAGAACAAAGGGGTAAAAATAAATCGCCCAGAGTCTCTTTGTTAGTGAGCTGAGTGGCTTATAAAGGTAATGTTATCGATAAAATAAATATTTCGCTCTCCGTTCCCTTTTAATTCCTCTCTGGAGAATTTCCAGTCTTGCCTCCTGCTAGTGAGTGTGGGTTTGCATCTGGAGATTGGTCTGAGCGTGTCTGTGCAATCTCTCTCTCTCTGTGTGTGTGTGAGTGTGTACAATTTTGATCGACTGGTTCTAATCTCCACCTGCATATACCTCATAGGGACAAGCCACAAATATTTCAGCTATTTGATTTATGAAAACCCCAGCAAAAAATTTGCCAGGGGAGATATCCTGTAAGTACCATGATTGATGGCTTCTTCAAAACCTCATAGTTTTTAACACTCCTGCTCATGTGGTTCTCTGAAGTGGGGAGAATTATGGGTGGGGGAGGGAAGGAGGGAAGGAAGGAGGTGGAAGGAAGGGAGGAAAAAAGGAAGGAGGAAGGAAGGAAGGAAAGAAGGAAGGTGGGAGGGAGGGAGAATGAAAGATGGAAGGAAGGCAGGAGGAAGAAAAGAAGGAAGGAAGGTGGGAGGGAGGAAGGAATGAAAGGAAAGGGGGGAGGAAGGAAAGAAGGAAGGAAGGTGGGAGGGAGGGAGGGAGGAAGGAAGGAAAGAAGGAAGGTGGGAGGGAGGGAGAATGAAAGATGGAAGGAAGGCAGGAGGAAGGAAAGAAGGAAGGAAGGTGGGAGGGAGGGAGGAAGGAAGGAAAGAAGGAAGGAAGGAAGGAAAGAAGATGGGAGGGAGAGAGGGAGGAAGGAAAGGAGGTAGGAAGGAAAGAAAGAAGGAAGGAAGGTGGGAGGGAGGGAGGAAGGAAAGAAGGAAGGAAGGAAGGAAAGAGTGAATAAGAATAGTGAGGAAAGAGAGAGGAGGAGGAGAAAAGGAAGCCCACTCCTTCAGCTTTTCTGTCTTTCTGGAAACAGGAAGACTATTAAAAGCACAGTATTAACTATAGCTTGATTTTTGCATTTTTTTTCCTCCAAAGAAGCCTTAATATGAAAAAAAACCCAAAACATTTGTGTGATGGGGGGGGGGGGCAGGAAAAACTTAAGTCCACTATATATCTCCCCCGACCTCCCTCCCCCATTTAACAGTGATGTTCATGTGGGGTTTTCTTTCCTCCTTTTTCAAATCTTCTCATCGTCCCCCAACATTATTTCTTATATCACTCTCTCTTTTTCCAGAGGAGCCGGGGGCTAACGATTCAAGAACAAAACCTTCGCCATTAAATCCTGATTCAAAAATCACCCTGAACTCCTTCGAATGGGGGGGGGGGGGGGGGGGAAATTGGACTGGAAAAAAGGAAATCCGCTGATTTATCTGCAAAAAATGCAGAGTGGAAAGAGATCACTTCCAAAGCGGCAAAGAAAAAAAAAAAAAAAAACCCAAAACACCAGCAGAGTGATTCAAACTAGCCATGGCGACATTTGCTTCTCGATCAGAAAGCGATTTTGAATTCTTTCTGGCTTCTCGTACAACTTTTATTCTGATTTCTGATCTTCCCCCAGCTATGAAGGCAATTCTTTTTTTTTTTTCTTCTGATTTCATAGAGGGTCTCTTAGCAAGAACCTTCCTTCAAAACATAGGTTATTATTTCCAAACCTCAAATGTCCGACCCCAAAAATATAGATTCTGCATAGGTTAATCATGTCTCGGGAAGATTCAGTAAACCAATTTTCTTTTGGTAAAGCAAAATACGACATCGGTTGCAATTCCCTCTGTTCTTTGACCCAGAATGGTTGAAGAGCGGTTGCAGGAAGTGGGTACATCTAGGAATTGGGTAGCTCCATTGTGGTACTAAGTCAAGGACTATCTGCACTTAACTAAATTCGGTAGTAACCTAAACACTGAGTGTTTTTACACTAGGGTCTCCTGCTTGGAGGGTTGGACTAGATGATCTACAAGGTCCCTTCCAACTCTTATTAATCTGTTAAACTTGAGGGTCATGGCTGTCCTTGAAGGCTGATAGAGGAAGATTCCTTGACCTGAGAAACGATGCCTGGGTGACTCTGAAAAGATGTTGAGACTCTGGAAAGAGTGCAGAGAAGAATTGGGTATGTCTAGTTTAATGAAAAGAAGGACTAGGGGTGATAGGATAACAGGGTTACAAAATCTCAGGGGCTGCCCCAAAGAAGAGGGAGTCAAGCTCTTCTCCAAAGCACCTGAGGGCAGGACAAGAAGCAACGGGTGGAAACTGGAGCAGAGCGTTGGTGGTGCAGCAGACTAAAGTGCTGTTAAGTGCTAGCACTTAGCTGCCAGCTGCCTGCAATTAGTACAAGTTTGAATCTCACCAGGCTCAAGGTTGACTCAGCCTTCCATCCTTTCGAGGTAGGTAAATTGAGGACCCAGTTTGTGGGGGCAATAAGCCAGTTTTGAATAGAACAACACCGCTTGGGGGTGGGGGGGGCGAAAGCCCTAATAAGCAGGTATATACAAAAAAGTATGCAGGCTTTTGCTATAATGCATTGTAAGCCGCCCTGAATCTACGGAGAAGGCCGGCATATAAATTGGACTAATAAATAAATAATAAATAACTAATCAAGGAGAGAAGCAACCTAGAACTAAAGAGAAATTTCCTAACAGTGAGAACAATTAATCCACGGAACAACTTGCCACCAGAAATTGTGAATGCTCCAACACTGGAAGTTTTTAAGAAGAGTCTGGATAACCATTTGTCTGAAGTGGTGTAGGGTTTTCTGCCTAAGCAGGGGGTTGGACTAGAAGACCTCAAGGTCCCTTCCAACTCTGTTATTCTCTTATATTCTGTTAGATGAAAATTAACTTCTAAATTGCTAGGCGGTTCCCGACCTCAGCTGGATAAATTCCCTAACTTCAACTGCTGGAGGAAGGAACATCTGCAGCCACCATTTCACTTAGAAGAAATGGCATTGGCTGCCAAGCTGATGTGGCCATGAAAATATGTGGAAAGAAAAATGAAAATAAATAAATAAATAAAAATCTGGTAAGGCTGAAGTCAGAACTGGGTGGAATCGGCGGGGAAGGCGGACTGAAAAAATATTTGGTGGACGCCAAGATGACGAAGATCAAAAAGAAGGAAGAGGGTGGAGTGGGTGACAACGAAGGCTCAGTTTTCTAACAAAAATATTATTCCGTTGACATGAAAATACGGATTATTTCACACATGGAAGGCTGCAGCAGGCCAGAACTAATTTGGTTCTGTCTAAATACAGAGGGGAAAATAAAAAAGCAACTTTGAGGGGAAACGTCAAGGCAATAAATCCCGATTCTGCAGGGAGAGAGAAACTGGCAGCTGCTCATCTGTGGATGAGCATCTGCAATTCCCAGCAGGGCAGAGGTGATGTGAGGCATGCTGGGAGTTGTAGTTTGACAGTTGGACTTCTATAAGATCATAGAGTTGGAAGGGGCTCCTTGGAGGTCTTCTAATCCGACCCCCACCGTCCAATGGCCATGTCTCAACTGTCAATTTTGGCCGCCTCTCGTTCCGATACAGACTTTGGCTTTTCCAAACAGTCAACAAACTGTTTTCCAAAAAAGGACACTATCCTCTTTTTTAATTAATTCTCCACCTAAACATGTTTAAATTCATGCTGGGAAAAGGAGAAGGGAGGGCCGAAGGGGCAATCGATATTAATAAACCGATTTCGAAGGTTTTGATAGGTGGGTATTAAATTTTCATCGATTCCTGTGCAGGGAAGATCTATTTACTCGTCCGAGGTGGCACCGCAGAGCAACCTCAAATGTGAGTTTTTTTAAAAAAATATTGTGATTTAGGGTTATAATTTGCCCCCAAAAAAGTAAACCAACAAGAGCAAACTTTTGCTGAAAAATCTGCCTTTTGTCATTAAAGTCTATTGAAAGCAGCAGCATTGGAGAAGAGGTCCAGTAGGAGTGGTTTGCCCACCCCTGCAGCCAATCGGTATTGGAAGGCGTGTTCTGGGCGGCCAATAAGGGGGAAAGGATGACTTTTTGAAACACTCTTTCCTTCCAGCTCTTTTTCCTGGAGGGCTAAACTGATCAAAGGGAGAGAAAATGGATTGGTTTAAGATGTGAAGGTAAAGGTAAAGGTTCCCCTCGCGCATATATGCTAGTCGTTCCCGGCTCTAGGGGGCGGTGCTCATCTCCGTTTCAAAGCCGAAGAGCCAGCTCTGTCCGAAGACGTGTCCGTGGTCATGTGGCCGGCATGACTCAACGCCAAAGGTGCACGGAACGCCATTACCTTCCCACCAAAGGTGGTCCCTATTTTTTCTACTTGCATTTTTTACCTGCTTTCGAACTGCTAGGTTGGCAGAAGCTGGGATAAGTCACGGGAGCTCAGTCCATTACACGGCACTAGGGATTCGAACTGCTGAACTGCCGACTTTTCGATCGACAAGCTCAGCGTTTTAGCCACCGAGTCTCCGTTTAAGATGAGTGTTCCCTTAAAGAAGGGACCTTGAAGACGAGTGGACTTCAACTCCCAGAATCCCCCCTTTTGCAAACCAGAAGGGGAATTCTGGGAGTTGAAGTTCGCAGATTTTCAAGTTGTGATGGTTGAGGAGGGGTTCCCGAAGTACCACCCCTGGCCCGGTGAATTATGATGGGGATCTGACCCCACTCATTCTTAAACCGTCCAGACAACCGATTTCAACCGTGGGATCACGCAATGAGAGGGACCGAGGCCTCCCTTCCCCCAATGCACCCTAAAAAGAGGGCCTTTCATTGGCCTCTGGATCCCCTCTTCGAGGCGTATTTCTCCCCGTCACTCCGAAGCCCATCTTCCCTGCCCTGATGGCACGAAATTCTCAGGAGGGAGTGGAGGGTGGACGACTTCAGGCTTGTGAGCCCGCTGGAAGTTTCCGTCTTTTGGTTCTTCCTGCCCTATGGAAAGCTGGCCAGATGGCAGCTGCCGGGAAAGAGATTTCAAGTTGAGAGGGTTTTTTTGTTTTGTTTTTTGGTGCTTCTGACCTACTTTTCATAAAAGGCGCAAGGAGGAAGCCGGCCGGGAGAAAAAAGAAGGGAAGGAGGGGAAGAGGAAGGGAAGGCCGGACGAGAGGAAGGGCTGTTCCAGGCTCTTGGTCCCACTTGGGGGGAATGGGGGCCTTGGGGGAAGCCCCTCGGCCTCACCTACAAGATTTCATGTGACCCCAAAGTTGCAGAAGAGAGAGAGAGAGAGAGAAAGGGGATCAGTGGTGGGTTTCAAATTTTTTTACTACTCTGTGGGCGTGGCTTGGTGGGCGTGACAGGGGAAGGATACTGTAAAATCTCCATTCCCACCCGACTCCAGGGAAAGATTACTGCAAAATCCCCATTTCCTCCTTATGAGCTGGGATTTGGGAGGCAGAGAATAGATGGGGGCGGGGCCACTCAGAATTTTTACTACCGGTTCTCCGAACTACTCAAAGTTTCCGCTACCAGTTCTCTATTCTCTATTCTCTTCTAGTCAAAGTCTATTCTATTCTATTTCTAATTCATTCTATTCTATATTCTATTCTATTCTATTCATTCCAATATTCTATTCTATTTCTAATTCATTCTATTCTAATTCTAATTCTTTCTATTCTATATTCTATATTCTATTCTAGTCAAATTATATTCTATTCTATTCCATTCCATTCCTTCTAATATTCTATTCTATTTCTAATTCATTCTATTCTATATTCTAATTCTTTTATTCTATATTCTAATTCTTTCTATTCTATATTCTATTCTAGTCAAATTCTATTCTATTCCATTCATTCCAATATTCTATTCTCTCTAATTCATTCTATTCGAATTCATTCTATTCTATTCTATTCTATCCTATTTCTATTATTCTATTATTTCATTCCAATATTCTATTCTCTCTAATTCATTCTATTCGAATTCATTCTCTTCTCTTCTCTTCTCTTCTCTTCTCTTCTCTTCTTTCATTCCAATATTCTATTCTATTTCTAATTCATTCTATTCTAATTCTTTCTATTCTATATTCTACATTCTACATTCTACATTCTATTCTATTCTGTATTCTTTTTTTAAAAAAACAGGGATTGAAACCTCTCCCCTTCCTCCACCAATGTCGGCTTGCAAGGTGCCAGCGGGCTCGGTTCTGCTTCCACGCAGAAGGCCGTCTTCTCTTCTGCTTCCCTTTCCTCTTTGCAAAAAGAAAACAAGAAAGGGGGAAAAAAATAAAAGGAAAAAAGGAAGAAGAAAAAAAATTCACTTAGAAATTGCAGGTTTGATCGCCTTGTCTCGTCTGACAGCCGGCTGGATAATTTGTCTCTCGGCTCCGGGAGGGGGATGATGGAAGTCAATTTGACAGCTGCACAACTCCCCGAGGATCCTGGACCCCGGCTGCATGCAGAGCAGTGACAGACACAGCAGCGACTCCGAATACCAATGAAGCGTCTGCCCGAAGGCCGCCGAGCGGGGCCCGGTGAAATGAATCACGGCGCAGACGGCTAGGGGGCAATTACGGTTATTGCAAAAAGGGCACGGAGGGGCCCTGGGGAAGGCGGTGGCACTTTAAAGCGTGGGGTGGGTGGAGGTGGGAAATGCCCCCAACCTTATTCTGGGAATTGTCACAGAGGAAACGGAAAGATATGGGCAACATTGCAGGGATGGACCAGAAATTTGGCTGCGTTTTGTCTCTTATGTTGGAATGAGCTTTTTCTCCAACCTGGCGCCCTCCTCTAAATGGGTTGGACGTTGATTCCTGAGGGTTCAACAGTCTACCAATATCTCAGGGGCTGCCCCAAAGAAGAGGGAGTCAAGTTATTCTCCAAAGCCCCTGAAGGCAGGACAAGAAGCAACGGGTGGAAACTAATCAAGGAGAGAAGCAATTTAGAACTAAGGAGAAATTTCCTGAGAATTAGAACAATTAACCAGTGGAACTGCTCGCCACCAGAAGTTGTAAATGCTCCATCACTTCGATAAAAGGTTACACAACCGTTTGTATGAAATGGTATAGGGCAGTGATGGCGAAACTTTTCGGCACCGAGCGCCAGAAAAGGTCGTGCGGAAATGTCGCACATGCCCACGCGTGCTCCTCGGGGGCCCTCCTCCGGAAAAGCTGAACTCCTGGGTAATAGCGTTCAAGCACGCCTGATGATCAGCTGGCTGGTTTTCAGTACTGCCGCACATGCGAATGGGTCGTGCTCTGGAAACTATCCTAGGAGCTTGTTTTAAGACTTCGATGGCTGAGGACGTCACAAAGCAGACGACAGAAGTCGTAAGGGTGAGGGGCTGTGGATTGGAAGGCAATCACGGGCAGGTCAAAAAAAAAAAAAAAAGGATTGCGGTTTTGAGGCTGGTCGGCCAGGAGTTGTTTTAGGGGATGGGAGCAGAAAAATGGGCTGCCGAGGAACGAGCAAGCAATAACTCAAACTGCATTAAAGTACAGGCAAGTCCTCGACTTACGATCAGAAGCGAGCCCCCCCAAGTTTCTGTTGTAAAGCGAGAGATTTGTTAAGTGAGTTTTGCCCCGTTTCTCCCCACAGTTGTTAAGTGAGCAGCATGGTTGTTAAGCGAATCTTGGTTTCGCGTCGACTTGGCTTGTCAGAAGGTTGAAAAAAGGGGACACGGCAAACCGTTGTCGAGTGTCTGAATTTTGATCTGTAATCGTGAAAAACGGTCATAAGTCACTGTTTTTAGTGTGGCTGTGACTTTAAGCGGTCTCTAAATGAACTGCTGTAAGTTAAGGACTACCTGTAGAAGTTTTTTTGTGTGTGTGTGTGTGTTTTTTTTCACTGTTAGGTAGTGGTTGGCTTCTTGTAGCACACTAAACCATCAATCCTGGTTAAGAAAGCATCAACGCCAGAGATGGGTTTCACATAATTTTACCACCGGTTTCCCTGTGTACAGATGCGATCGCGGGTGCACGCACCCTCGCTTCACTTGCGTACTTTCTGCACATGCGCGCAACCTTCCGTGCTTTGCTCACCCCGCGCGGTTTAGAAAACATGAGTAAATAGGCTGACGCAGCACGGGGCGGTTGGGCAGGCCGCCACTACCACCTCTGATCAATGCCCGCATTCCCACTCGAGCGAGCGAGTTTGTGCGAATCCACCCTTCGTGTTCAGACGTAATCCACTGGATTTGGAAAAAGGCGAGAGGGAGGATCTGATGGGGACCCTACCTTGCTGAGCTGAGTTGAGACCAGTGGTGTGAGGAAGCGGAGAAGAAAAACTGGAGTAGCTTGAACCCCGAAACCACAATGTTATTGTGCGATGGATGGATGGACGGACGGACGGAGAGGCAAAAAAAAAAGAAAGAAAAGAAAGAAAGAAAAAAGAAAAAAGAAAAAAAAAGGCACAATTTTTTCTCCTGGTGAAAAGGGAGAAATCTAATTGGATCAGATGTGCTTAGCTGGCACAAAATACCTCCCAGGTGACAAGAAAGAAAAGCGAGTGGTAAAATCATCAGTTAGGTCATTAAAAAAGAAAAGAAAAAGAAAAGTGGGGTGGAAACACATACACAATACACACAACTCGTGTGAGAGAATGTTTGTTTGAATGAACACTATGGTAACTGCAGACAACCCCCCCCCCCACGCTCGATTAATTCATCCCGCTCGTGAAATCTGCTATCACCATAGTAACACCATCGGGGCAAACATGCCGAAATATAGTAAAACATTCAACATCTGGCGAGCATCTGCACGGCGCTTCCCTCCTCGAATTAAGAGAGCTGGAGCAGAGGGAGGCCCAGGAGAAGAAACTAGAGGAAGGACCAGATTTTCAGCAGTGCCGTATATCAAAAGCCATTGGGGTGGGGTTGGGGGGGGCGGGAGGGGGGTGTCCGACATCTGGGATTGTCGTCTGAAAAACAGGAGTTGGGGTGGGTGGGTGGGATAGGCAGCCTTTTGGGAAACATTGGGCCAGACAACTTGGTGGCAAGAGTGAATTGCGTTCCCGAAAGTTTGCCCGGCTCGGTTTTAAAATTCCAGCAGCCACGAGTCAAACTGGATCTGAAGGAGAGAAAAAAGGAGAATCAATCTTTCGGAGGGGGAAAAAAAAAAAAAGCAAAAATTGGCAATGCTTCTCTTTGCCCGGCGCTGACTCTTTTAAACCCCCCGTTCCAATTTCCAGCACGATGCCCTGATGGCTAAATTTGATCCCGGGGATAGGATCCGGCAGGCCCCTTCCCGCCCCGGGGGAATCAAAGCTAAGATAAACCAGGGTTAGCCTGTTGCAAGGATGCACTTCGCACAAGGCCTATTTTTATAGACCCTTCTAGAAAAGATTTTTTTAAAAAGATGTGGAGACTCTAGAAAGAGTGCAGAGAAGAGCAACCAAGAGGATTAGGGGACTGGAGGCTAAAACATATGAAGAACGGTTGCAGGAACTGGGTATGTCTAGTCTGATGAAAAGAAGGACTAGGGGAGACAGGATAGCAGTGTTCCAGTATCTCAGGGGCTGCCCCAAAGAAGAGGGAGTCAAGCTATTCTCCAAAGCACCTGAGGGCAGGACAAGAAGCAACGGGTGGAAACTCATCAAGGAGAGAAGCAACTTAGAACTAAGGAGAAATTTCCTGACATTTAGAACAATTAACCAGTGGAACAACCTGTCACTAGAAATTGTGGGTTCCTCCATCACTGGACTAGAAGACCTCCAGTGTCCCTCCCAACCCTGTGGCTCGGTAATTCCTCCTCTTTAAAGAAACAAAACCGAGGGGGGAAACCCCTTTAGATCCTCCCTGAACAGATGAGCAGCGACGGAAATGCCATCCGGGCACCTCCTGCGTTTAAGGAGCATCCGTTTCAGTAAAGGAAAGCTCTTACCTGACATCTGTGAGCAATCAAATTAGGTGCGTGCGTGCGCGCGGCGTCTCCGGCAGTGTTTGCTTTACTCAAATAAAAACACAGTTGGGCATAAACAGGCGTGCGGCACCAAACAAATAGATAATAAGTTAAGCTTCCTGCCTTAGACACACAGACAATCTCCGCGGAGTTAAAGCAGGCCTCCGAGGAGGCGAGGGGAAACGTCTCAGTCACAGTAACAGAGAGGGAAGGGACCTTGGGGGGGGTGTCATCTAGTCCAGCCCACTGCTCAGGCAAGAGAGCCTGTACTAGGGATTCGAATTCAGAATAGCAAAAAGGATCTGGTTTCAACAGGCTCTTCCTAGGCACAGGTGAGATGCAAGCTTTTTAGAATCCGAGGTGGGAGGGAGTTTAAGGGGTCATCTAGTCTAACCACCACCATCCCCGCCCGCCATCGGAACGGAGTCTGGGGTTATATCATGGCTTTATATTCAGAATTTCTCTTGCGTTGGGAATGGTTGGGGTGGCAGATGTGGGAGAGAAATATAGATGGAAGGGAGTGGGGAGGGGGCTTTGATTTTTTCAGGCAGGGAAGGAGACAGATGTTAGGGGGTGTAAGTAGCCCCTTTGCAGGCTTTCGCCTTTGCATTGTGGGGGGGGGGGTTCAGATTGCCACGCGGATATCCAGGTTCTGCCATCCATAGTGCCAGTGAGGCTTTGAAGCCTTAATTTACTCCAGATTAACCTGACTGCAACATATTGTGCCTTCACGTGGATTTAATTTCGCCAGTTAAATCTTAACCCCTAATATAGCAATTTACTTGAAGTTAGAGCCGCATTTCGGTACAGATTAACAGAGTCGGAAGGGACCCTAAAAGCCTCCAGGGATGAAGCTCCCACAACTCCTGTTCCACGGATTGATTGCTCTCAATGTCAGAAAATTTCTCCTTATTTCCAGGTTTAAATCTCAGTTTCCATCCATTGTTCCTTGTCTGGCCTTCGGGTGCTTTGGAAAATAGCTTGCCCCCCCCTTCCTCTCTGTGGCAGCCCCATAAATATTGGAAGATGCTCTCATGTCTCCCCTGGTCCTTCTCTTCGCTAGACTAGCCAGGCCCAGTTTTCATGATGGGGTTGTTTAATGATGGGGTAATGGGGGCTGGCTCCAACCCTTTTAAACCCCAGAACTGGGTTCACACGACAGTTTGACCCAAACTGAAGTTTTAATCCTGACTTGCTTTTACTGCAGGAAGAATTCAACCTGGCTTGGGTTAGGGTGTGGTTCGATGCAGATAAATTCAGCTGAAGATAAAAAGCATCGGGGAAGTACAGTTAAGCCACTGGTCTCAAATTTAAATCAATTTATTGAACAAACTGCAAACGAACTATCGATTATGGCTGTTAAGAGGCGGGTGGTTGTGCTTGGATTCCCCCTCTCCGAATATTTTTCATATCTTATTGGTTGCTTGTCTTTACAGGTATATATATATATACCTGTAATTATATATATATATATATATATATATATATATATATATATATATATATATATATATATATATATATATATATATATATATATATATATATATATATTTTCTCTCAGGTTTTCGCGGGTGTTTGTATGTAGGTCTTTGGTTATTCGGGTCTTCTCCCACGTAAAATTGGAAGTGTCTTGGCGACGTTTCGACAAAGTCTCATTCGTCATCTTCAGGCTGGTGTTCTCGGCTTCGTGCTTCCAGGAGCAATTGCTCCTGGAATGAGGAGCAATTGAATGAGCAAGTCGAATGAGACTTCGTCGAAACGTCGCCAAGACACTTCCAATTTTACGTGGGAGAAGACCCGGATAACCAAAGACCTACATACAAACACCCGCGAAAACCTCAGAAAACAAATATATATATATATATATATATATATATATATATATATATATATTCAATATTACTTGCAGACAAGTTTCAAAACAAAACAGAGCAAAGCTACAGCAAACACCCTGAGAATCAATCCTGAACAAGAATGGATCATGAACAGGAGCAATTGTAATAATGGCAATAATAAAGAGCCTGGAATAAAGAACATGAATTATTAGTAAAGCTCAGCCTAAAGATCAGGGTGGATTTGATTTAAAATCAACTTGGTTTAAATCATAATTTTTAAAGAGCAACTGTCATCTCTGTCCCACAGCGGCTCCTCCTTTGACCTGCTGTTGACTCACTGACAGTCCCAATATTGCAGAATATACAGCCTCATTCTACCTAACTAAGCTCCATTTCATGCTGAATCAACTCAATTATTAATGTTATCTTAAATAGAAAAACTATCTTTAGATAGATTTTTTTACTCCAAAAGCATTTTATTAAAATAAATTTGATTTTAAAAAAATCTGATTTAAATTTTAAAAAAAATCCAATTTAAACTTTTAAACTTTATTTTTTTTTTAAAAATGTCAATTTTTATCCACCTTGCTAAAGATTCTGATATTCACTGGATGAATAGATGGAGATAAGATAAATGACGATAAATAACGCTAATAAGAAACTTTGACAAGCAGAATTAATCAACAGCAGCTCCCTAGAAAAAGGTTTGGCCAGTCCCAAAACTTTCTGGAAAAGGTTCTGAAATTAGGACTACCCAGGCCTCACAAGGAGGTAGTCCTCAACTGACGACCACAATTGAGCCCCAAATTTCAGTTGCAAAGCGAGACAGTGGTTAAAAAAGTGAGTTTCATCCCCGTGTTACGAGCTTTCTTGCCGCCATTGTTAATTGAATCACCGCTGATGTTAAGTGAGTCACACGGTTTTTAAGTGAATCTGGCTTCCTCAACCGACTTCGCTGGTCAGGAAGTCGTGTAAGGGGATCACGTGATCTCCCCTGGGAGGCTGCAACCGTCATAAATACGAGTCAGACACACACACACACACACACACACACACAGAGGCCTTGACAATCTGAGCTGCAGTTGCTGTGGCTGCCACCCCAGCTTTTTCCGAGTCCCCAAACAACGCAGTGAGCTCTTCTTTCTTTCTCCTCCTACCATCTGTGCCCCCCCCTTTTGGGTCTTTTCCAGGGTGCGTATACCACCTGTGCTTCTCTCGATGACAACGGGGCTGGAGACAACCCCTCGGAGCCGTGGAAGGTACGGCTGCCAGCTGACTCCATCCTTCTAGAAAACACTGCGTCGTCAGCAGCTTACACTCCACGTTTCACACTGTGCCTTCGCAAAAGTTTTTTTGGCTACCCGCCGGCCCCAACCGGCGTGCCACTTCCCCAGCTGTGCCGGCTTTGATTGTGGAATAGACAGACCGAGGCCTCGTTTTCGCTTCCTACAAGTTTGCTTTGCTCCTGCCGCACCCATTCCCACATCGGCTTACATCAGTGATATGCGAAAACCGGAGTGCCCAAAACATGCGCCGAAGCACCGGAAACCTGATGACCAGCTGGCTGGCGCGCATCTGCCTGTTTTTTTTGGCTGTTTTTGCTCATTTTTTGGGCTGTTTTTCCAGGCCAAAAATGGCCTGAAAAATGGCCTGAAAAACCGCCAGAAATGGCTTGAAAAATGCCCTGCTTTTTGGCTGTTTTCAGGCCATTTTCCGGTGCTCCGGTGCCCACGAAGACCAGCTGGCTGGCATGCAAAAACCAGAAAAGCAGCTGGTGACAGCACGCGTGCCCACAGAGAGGGCTCTGCGTGCAACCTCTGGCATGCGTTGCCACAGGTTTGCCATCACGGGCCTACATGGAAGGACTCAGAGAGTAACTTCTATTCAAACCAGGTGTCGTATCGATCCCACAGCTTGTTAATTCTCGTAAACAATGCTCAACAGCAATAGCAATTAAGACTTACAGAATATAGAATAGAATAGAAATAGCTCTTATATAGCGCTTCACGGTGCTTTACACCTCTCTCTAAGGTGTTTACAAAGTCAGCCTATTGCCCTCCACAATCTGGGTCCTCATTTTACCCACCTCAAGAAAGATGGAAGGCTGAGCCGGTCAGGATCGAACTCCTGGCAGTGGGTAGAGTCTGGACTGCAATCCTGCAGTCTAACCGCTGCACCGCAAAACCCAGTTTGGCTACTGCAATCTTGGCAGGTTTCAGCCTGGTATGAATTCTTGGCCATTCCAAATATTACAAGAGGCTCGGAAGGCGCTTCCTTCCTCGGTCTGCTGTAAACCCTCGGCAGACAACTGGAAGGAAGGGGAGGGGGAAAAGACAAAAGATTCATACTTAATTACAAGTGTTTCACTTCTGGGCATTTTCAGCAACATCTGGAGATGAAAGGTAACCCAGCCGTACCTCCCACTGAGATCAAGCAGACCCACCAATCTCCCAAGGTTTTTATCAACAGACTATAGAAAGCGCGATTAAAAGTATACCGAGAAACACACGGAGAAGAATCGTAACTCTTCCGTTTGGTCTCTTCCTGACGTGGAGATTGGCCAGCCTTTCAAGACAAAACAAATAAAGAACTTCTGAAAGCTCCCCATATCAAAGAGTTAAGAGGATCAGCTCATCCAAATTTGGCTGGTTGCAACTTTTCCTCTACTTGAAGTTGCAAAGGAAACCCAACAAACTTCCCTACTCCTGTCTTCTCCTGGGATGGGAAACCAGGGGTGAGCTTCAGATCCTTAAGCAACGGGTTCGCTGCCCGGTTGCTGGGTGGGGGTGGCCATGGTGGGCGTCGCCTAGTCAGCCGCCTGCACCACAGCGAGGGGGGGGGTGTTTTTCGCCCTCCCCAGGCTCTGGAGGCTTTCCATGAGCCTCCGGGAGGGCGAAAACTGCTTCCCCAAGGTCCGGAGGCCAGAAACAGGCCTGTTTCTGGACTTCTGGAATTTCCGGGAGGCCTGTTGTTTGCCCTCCCCAGGATCAGGATGCTTTGCTCGAGCCTCCGGGAGAGCGAAAACTGCTTCTGGGAGTTAGAGTCCACAAGTCTTAAAGTTGCCAAGGTTGGACACTTCTGCCCTAGGAGGAATAGTTAAAGGATCTGGGGTTTTTTTGGTCTACAGAAGAGACCATGGAAGAGAGATCTGATGGTAATCTTCAAGTATCTAAGGACTCTTGCTCAAAAGGAGTGCAACTCTGCTGCCCCAGAAGACAAGAATCAATGGATTAAACCTGCAAGGAAGGACTTCCGTGCTAAATGTGAGGAGGGGATTTCTGGCCAATGCAGCAGGCTACGCCAGGAAGGGGTTTGCCTTCTCCTTTGCTGGAGGTTGCCCAACAGAGGATAGACAGCCAGCTGCCAGAAACACTTCTCCTGGCACAGAGCAGGGATCTGGCTTATAGGGGACCTCCGAGGCCCCTTTGGGCTCTATCATTCTATGAACCCGCTAAGCCGACAATCGCGGTTGACAAAGCCCAATGTTGGGCTCGCTCGCTCCTAAACAACCCAAGCAGAGGAGGGCAAACTCAGCTTTTAGTGAGCTGGCATTATTTCCACTGCAACAGCCCGATCAGGTTTGAGAAATTCCCTTAACAGGCCAAGCACAGCCTGCAGACGGTCTCTTTAGAGCTATTCCATTTAAGCCACAGATGTTAAATGAATTCAGCAGACAGACGGAGTAATGGAATGTCGGTCCTTCAACTTCTCGCCTTAAAGCAAAAAAAAAAAAAAAAGTCACATTTCTCCCTCTCTCTCTCTCTCTCTCTCTCTCTCTCTTTCTTCTCATCTAATTCCTAAAGCCGCCTCTGGGCTCTCTGTTTTGAATGCGGCATGCTTGTCAGGCTGGCTAGCCCAATTTGGAAATAATTAAATTTTAAAATATTAAAGGGATTAAAATATATTTCGCCTTCCCGCCTCCGCCAAAATGGGTGAATTTTCTTTTGGCGCTAAACAGAAGGAGGGACTTTAAAAAGAGGGCGGGGGAGGGGAATAACCCCACACTATGAAACTGTACTGCAACAGCCCCCTCCCCCCCACCCCCCACCCCCGATTTTCTACCATTATGTCTCTAGGGAGCTTTGGCAGAGAACCAAGCAGTTAATTTTAAATAAGAAGGGACCTGGAGGCGTTCTGAAACGGAGGAGCGTTTAGACCGGTTCAGTGGAAAGGCATACTCTAAAAATGCAAGAAATTCAAAACTCCAGCCTTCGATATTTCTACCGGAATATTTTCACTTTGGAACAGGAAAATTGGCCAACGCTGGCTCTAATCCCTCTTCCTGTTTGTTTGTTTTTTTTTTTTAAAAAAAACCGGACTGGGGGAAGCTGGATTCGCTTAACGACCCGTGTGATGAATTTAACAACGGCAGAGACTGACTTAACAAATGTGGTGAGAAAGGCAGAGGTGGGGTTTCAGCAGGTTCTGACCAGTCCTGGAGAACCGGTAGCGGAAAATTTGAGTAGTTCGGAGAACCGGTAGTAAAAATTTTGACTGGCCCCACCCCCATCTATTTATTCTCTGCCTCCCGAGTCCCAACTGATGGGGAGGAAATGGAGATTTTACAGTATCCTTCCCCTGGAGTGAGGTGGGAATGGAGATTTTACAGTATCCTTTCCCTGCCACGCCCACCAAGCCACGCCACGCCCACCAAGCCACACCCACAGCACCGGTAGTAAAACAATTTGAATCCCAGCACTGGAGAAAGGTCGTAAAATAGGGCAAAATTCACTTTTTAAAAATTTCAAATTTAGCAGCCTACAGTATATTTTGGGTTCAATTGCGGTCATACGTTGAGGACTACCTGCGGTAGGAGAAAAAAAAAACCTGGGTGCATTTTTGATCTGGTGCCACTCAGCTCAGGCCGGTGACACGGCATCAGGATCGATGGGAGGACAGGTGGGAGAGAGAGACATTTAAAGAGACCAAAAAAACCCCAAAAACCTCTTGGATAAGGACTCGGTGTGTTTGTACGACCTCGGGACTAAATTTAGCCGGTGCCACAGCCTCCCAGCTCTGCTGTTGATGAAAGAGTCATTTCAATGAAAAAGAGCATTTTTGGGGGGATTTCCGTCTGTCCTTCCAAGTTACTCAGCCCTTCCAAAGTGGATCTCCTCTCTCTCTCTCCCTCCCTCCCTCTCTCTCTCTCTCTCTCCAGTAACAGAGTTGGAAGGGATCTTGAAGGTCATTTAGTCCAACAGGAGGCCTGTACTAGGGATTCGAACTGCTGAACTGCCGACCTTTCTGATATATAAAACAACAACGACAACAACAACAATCCTGGAAAGCAGCTGGTTGAAATTCTCTTTTCCATTTTCCCACAAGGCCCCACAATTCAATTCCCTATGGGGCATTCTGGGAACCGATCGTGGCAGCAAGAGGTTAGAAATTCACCCGCTTGGTTGCAGGTCCCACTTCCCAATGACTGTAGGGGAGAAGCAGGCTCTCCAATGTGGTTTTTTTCCCATTGGAATTAAGCAATTCTCTTCTAGGGCGCCATGGATTCGAGAGGAAGGGGCCAGCAAAAAAATAAAAATGAAAATAAAAATGAAACGGAGAGCCGGCCAGCCACTCCGCCTAATTGAAAGCACCGGCCTCTGACCTCCCTAAACGACAAGGACTGTGGGAAAAGGAACTTGTCTCAGGACCCTTGGATAACAGTTGGCCGCAAACTCACCCGTGGAGGGGAGCCAAGGGAAAAGCCAGCTACGGAAAACCCTGGCACGGTCCCTTGACGGTTAGCCGCAAAAGACTCTGCGCTCTGCTGCCTCCCTGGAAGCTCTGTTCCTCTGCGCTTTTTTCTTCCTGATCTGCTGCCTGGAAAATCTCCTGGGAGAAAGAGAGAGAGGATGGAATTCATCTGAATGGCAAAGCGGTTCAGCTCTAACCTTGCATCACATGTGCTTCCCAGTATAATGGTAGATACAGATTAACAAGAGTTGGAAGGGACCTTGGAGGTCATCTAGTCCAACCCCCCACCCGAGCAGGAGACCCTACGCCATTTCTGACAGATGGCAGTCCAGTCTCTTCTTGAAGGCCTCCAGGGATGAAGCTCCTACAACTTCCAAAGGCAACTTCTGTTCCATGGGTTGATGGTTCTCGCTGTCAGGAAATTTCTCCTTATTTCCAGGTTGAATCTCTCCTTGGCCAGTTTCCATCCATCATTCCTTGTCTGGCCTTCCGGTGCTTTGGAAAATAGCTTGACCCCCTTCCTCCTCTCTGGGGCAGCCCCTCCAATATTGGAAGATGCTATCCTGTCTCCCCTGGTCCTTTTCTTCACTGGACTAGCCATGTCTTCTGTCCATCTATGGTTCATTCAGATGTCTGTCTATCTATCTGTCTTTCTTTCTTTCTTTTTCTGTCTGTCTTTCTTTCTTTCTTTCTTTTTCTGTCTGTCTTTCTTTCTTTCCCTCCCTCCCTTCCACCTTCCTTCCTCTTTCCTTTTTCTTTCTTTCCTTCCTTCCTTCCTTCTTTCCTTCCTTCCTTCCTTCCTTCCCTCCCCCCCTCCCTCCCTCCTTCCTTCCTTCCTTTTGCTTTGGAAAATAGCTTGACCCCCTTCCTCCTCTCTGGGGCAACCCCTCAAATATTGGAAGATGCTCTCCTGTCTCCCCTGGTCCTTCTCTTCACTAGACTAGCCAGGCCCAGTTCCTGCAACAGTTCATCGTATCTTTGAACCTCCAGTCCCTTCATCATCCTGGTTGCTCTTCTCTGCACTCTTTCAACCTCTTTTTTATAGTGTGGTGCAGGAAGGGAAAACAAAGCTAAACTTAAAATGTCCCATTTTCCCGTCGCTTTCTCCCCTTTGCGCCAGGGGACAGCAAACTAGGCCAAGAGGAATTCTCCGTTTGAAGGTTTGATGCTTCTGAATCGGAAGGTTTTCGGCCTACGACGTGCAATTGGCTTAGTTAAATGCTTAGCCCGGCTTGAACCGAAGAAGACTTGAGGGGCTGGACATTTTGGGGGGCAGGGGCTGAGGAAGGCAAGGAAAGGTGTCAGATTGCCAAGCATGGACGCTTGACCTTTTTAAGCTAACCAGACACACAGGCAGTCAGAGATGCAAACCGACCCTTAGAATCTAGAAAATGGAGAATGCGGGAGGAGAATGAAAGAGAAAGAAAGAGAGAGAGAGAGGGAGGGAGAGAGAGAGAGAAAGAGAGAGAGGGAGGGAGGGAGAAAGAGAGAAGGAGGGAGAGAAAGCGGGAAGGAGGGAGAGAGAGGGAGGAAGAGAGCGGGAGGGAGAAAGAGGGAGAGACCGAGGGAGAAAGAGAAAGGGAGGGAGAAAGAGAGAGAGGGAGGGAGAAAGAGAAAGAGGGAGGGAGAGAGAGAGAGGGAGAAAGAGGGAGAGAGAGAGGGAGAGAGCGGGAGGGAAGGAAAAAGAGAAAGAGGGAGGGAGAGAGAGAGAGAGAGAGGGAGAAAGAGGGAGAGAGAGAGGGAGGGAGAGGGAGAAAGAGAGAGAGAGGGAGAGAGAGAGAGGGAGGAGAGAGGGAGGGAAAGAGAAAGAGAGAGAAAGAGAGACAAACAGACAGAAATAAACCACCTTGGTAACTTGGAAGGAATCCCAAAACTGGACTGATGGTGGCAGGGATCAATTTTTTTGTCATTTTCTGCTGACAGGGGTGATGAGGAAGTCTTTTAACAGGTTAAGGGCAGGGGTTTTTCACACACCCCCAAAGTCTTTTTTGCAGGTGGGGCAACTAGAGGAGGACGCCAGGAGTCAGGAAGAGAGAATAGCAACGTCTCTTCCAGGGTGCAAAAAGCTATTTTTTCCCCCTGCCTCCAGTCTGCTGTTCTCCCTGCTCTTACTAAGTGTATGTGTGTGTGTGTGTGTGTGTGTGTGTGTGTGTGTGTGTGTGTGCACTCACGCATATGTGTCTGTCTTCCCCCACTGAGCTCAGCTGTGCCTAATGACATCCAATCTGTTCAGGCACCGAAGAAAGGGTGGGGGGGAGAGAATCAGCAGCAGGGCAGGTAGAAGGCAAGCGGGGAGGGCCGCTCTCCAATTTGGGAGGCCGAAGGGGAGGCTTGCAAGGGGTAGGTGGGTGGGTGGGTGTAGGGGAAGGTCTTTGGGGCAGCCCCCCGCTGTGCTCTCGGAAACACAGGTTTAGGTGCGCAGGTGTCATTTTAACTTGAAGGGGGGGAAGGAAAGTGTCCAAAAGGCCTTCACAACATGCAGGACACCAAACCCAACAAGGATAGTGGACCGAGAGAGAATAGAATAACAGAGTTGGAAGGGACCTTGGAGGTCTTCTAGTCCAACCCCCTGCCTAGGCAGGAAACCCTACACCACTTCAGACAAATGGTTATCCAACCTCTTCTTAAAAACTTCCAGCGTTGGAGCATTTACAACTTCTGGTGGCAAGTTGTTCCATGGATTAATTGTTTTCACTGTCAGGAAATTTCTCCTTAGTTCTAAGTTGCTTCTCTCCTTGGTTAGTTTCCACCCGTTGCTTTTTGTCCTGCCCTTTGGAGAATAGCTTGACTGCCTCTTCTTTGGGGCAGCCCCTGAGATATTGGAAGACTGCTATCATGTCTCCCCTGGTCCTTCTTTCCATTAAACTAGACATACCCAATTCCTGCAACCGTTCTTCGTATGTTTTAGCCTCCAGTCCCCTAATCCTCTTTATTGCTCTTCTCTGCACTCTTTCTAGAGTCTCCACATCTTTTTTACATCATGGCGACCAAAACTGGATGCAGGATTCCAAGTGTGGCCTTATTACCAAGGCCTTATAAAGTGGTATCAACACTTCATGTGATCTTGATTCTATCCCTCTGTTGATGCAGCCCAGAACTGTGTTGGCTTTTTTGGCAGCTGCTGCACACGGTTGGCTCCTATTGAAGTGATTGTCCACTAGGACTCCAAAATCCCTCTTGCAGTTACTACTATTGAGCAAGTTACCACATATACTGTACCTGTGCATTTTGGTTTTTCTGGCCTAAATGTAGAACCTTCTAAGGCCGCCCTGAGTCTTCGGAGAGGGGAGGCATATAAATTGAATTAATTAAATTAAATTAAATTTTCCCCAATGAATTTCATTTTGTTGGATTTTTGTTTGGCAGAAGGGATTCCCTGTTTAGAGCATCTGAAGGTGTTTATTTAGGAAGTGCGAGAAGGATAAGCAGGGTTAACCAAGGGACAGTGATACTGTCACTCTCATGGCTTTCCCAAAAGAAAATGTCATTATGGGGTATAAGAAAGTAAAGGTTCCCCTTGCACTTATGTGCTAGTCGTTCCCAACTCTAGGGGGCGGTGCTCGTCTCCGTTTCAAAGCCGAAGAGCCAGCGCTGTCCGAAGACGTCTCCATGGTCATGTGGCCGGCATGACTCGACGCCAAAGGCGCACCAAACGCTGTTCCCTTCCCACCAAAGGTGGTCCCTATTTTTTTCTACTTGCATTTTTTTTTACCTGCTTTTGAACTGCTAGGTTGGCAGAAGCTGGGACAAGTCACGGGAGCTCACCCCGTTCCGCAGCACTAGGGATTCGAACCACCGAACTTCTGATTGACAAGCTCAGCATCTTAGCCACTGAGCCACTGCGTCCCGATTATGGGGTGTAATGAGGGACAAAATAAGCTACTGATTGAAGGGATTTGGGTCCTGTCCTTTTGGGAAACAGAGCAGCCACTGTGGCCGGCAAATATCATGAACGATTGTGCTAAGAAGCACAGCAGGAGAGAAAGGAATGAAGGGGAGGGAGGAGGAGGAGGGGAAAAAAAAAAGGAAGCTATAATATTAGTACCAAAAACCCGAGGGATTTCCCTACAGCTGGAGAGGAAACGGTGCAGCAAAAGTTAGATGCTGAAAATCAGGAGGGACATGTATAACATTGCAGAAGTGGACAGGTGATCTACAGAGAGATTTCTCTTCTGTAATTTCTTTCAGGTACGCTGGGAAAACCTACCAGGAAAACACGCCGGTTTTGTTTGCCGTACAGAAACAAAGAGGCCAAAATGAAGAATCCCAGTTCATCAATGGCCACAAATGACCACTTAGAAAAACAGACCCGAAGACAATTTCTCTCTGCTGAGGAATTAAAAATAGGCCGGAGATAACGCAGCAGCAGGGAAAGCTATTTCGGGATTCTAAAATAGCCGGGGAGGGGTGTGTGTGTGTGTGTGTATGGGTCATTTTTAGAAAAAGCTTTATTTTTACCGCAAGGGTTTCTTCGCTGCACACAAAGCTCGGGCGGTGCCAAAGCTCGCTCACACCCCGCAGAGACACGACTGGTGTTTGTGGGTGTAGCTTGGACGGATCGGCCTCCGTCCGTGGCTGGTAGGGTTAACATTCCTGGGGGAATCCGATAAGCTATAAATTTAGCAAAGGGCAAGGCTGGGCCAAAAGGAAACCGATTCGATGGAGGCCGGCCAGCTTCTCCTAGGGGGCTTCCTCTCTTCCAGCCTGGAACCTACCCTGTTCAAACAAACGCCAGGCCCTCTAACTATAATTCACATTTTTCTCCCAGTTTGTGTCACCGCTACCGGTTCACTTGAACCGGTCTGAACCGATTGTGTTTTACCCTCCAGTCCCCTAATCATCATCTTTTTTTTTTTTTTTAATTTGATTTATATGCCGCCCTTCTCCGGAGACTCAGGGCGGCTTACAATGCGTTAAGCAATAGCCTTCATACTTTTGCTTATTGCCCCCACAAACTGGGTCCTCAATTTACCTACCTTAGAAAGGATGGAAGGCTGAGTCAACCTTGAGCCTGGTGAGGTTCGAACTTACAGTCATTGCAGACAGCTGGTGTTAATCACAATGCTATCAGTCTGCTGAGCCACCAGGCCCTTTCTTAGTGGCTCTTCTTTTTTTCCATTTATTTTTAAAGCAGGTGGCATACTTTTAGAAAGTTTTCTAATTTGCAAGGGTAAAATGTAACCGAGACTTTCCTCTCTATGCTGAGGCGATGTACGGGAAAAAAAAAACCCGTCTTTGTAAAATGGCAAGCAAAATAATAATAAAAGGGTAAACTCGGAAAGGGTTTTAAATGCCCCAGCCAAGTCAGTATTTTAGAGTGGATTATTCTCCTTGGGAAGAGCTGACTTGTAGAGCGCTAAAATGACAGGAGTAGGGAAGGTTAATTGGGAAGAGTGAAGAAACAGTTGGGGAAAAGGCATGGGTTTCTGTTTTTGAACACGATAATGGCAGCGAGATTATTATGTGCACAAAGATGGAAAGGTTCAGCTCTACCCACAATAAAAGAAGACAAGGGAACTTGCTGAGATGGCTAAATTGACTTTTTTTTTTTTGTTGAGAGAGAAGACAAATATCACTGACTGGAAACCCCTTATAGACATTTTGTGTAAAACAGGAAAAAAAAATGCATTCGTGATTCATGGTTTTGATGACTGGACAGGATAAATAATAGAGGGACGAGAATTATAGTGTAACCCTACAGTAAGAAGTAAATTTTTATAATAGCTATAAAGAAGATTGAAACTCACTTTTGTGTATCGTCGTTTTTTCCTGTCCTATTTTTCTTTTAGTTTTCTCCTTTCTTGTACTTTTAGAGCTTCCTCTTCGGTTTCTTTTTCTTTGTACTTCCTTCCTTTTAAAAAAATGTTTAATAAAAAATGTATAAAAACCGAAGTTGGGGGGGGGGGAGATGAGTAAAATTTGCAAATCTTATCCTAATTCCCTCTAATTCTGTCCCAATAATTCTTCTTATAGCCCTTTAAGAACAAGAACTGTATTATCCCTGCTCTCTTTCTCTCCCGATTTCATTCACGGAGATGTTTTTGTCAATGAGCCTCTCCCAAACTTTAAAAGTAAGCTGCTAGTCCTTATGACAGTCAGTGTAGCCAATGGAGCTACATGTATTTGTGTGTGTTAACGTAAAAAAGGAGCAAGGTAACCATGGACCTCTGTACCAAACATCCTGTGCCACCTGACTTTGTGAGTTTTGGATAATCTTTTTTAAAAGTATAGGAAAGCAACATTCTGCAAAGTCAAATAACAACCTCCAAAGTCATGTGAGAATGATTGTGAACTCGCAATCGTGTTTGAATATGTGCTGTCAAGTCACTGTTGATTTTAAGCCATTTTATGACTTGTGGACTTCAACTCCCAGAATCCCTGAGCCAGCATGGGGAAATATGGCCATTTTATGACTCATGGACTTCAACTCCCAGAATTCCTCAACCAGAATGGGGAACGATGGCCCTTTCATGATTCGTGGACTTCAACTCCCAGAATCCCTGAGCTAGCATGGAATTCTGAACATGGCTGGCTCAGGAATTCTGGGAGTTGAAGTCCACGAGTCTTAAAGGGGCCATTGTTCTCCAACCCTGACATAGATGGATGTTTATGGAGACTCTCAGTCATCCAGGTCATAGTTTCCCCCCAATTACAACCGATGAAGCTTCTTGGATAAGAAGCGAAACGTCTTCTTTTTCTTCTTCCTCAAATAAAAAAAGGGGGCATCTTTGAGACACATAGGTGGACCTTCACCACGATGAACTGTCCCCAAACTTGTCCTTCAGGTTCCACTTCGATTGACTGCTTGTCCTCTTCTTCTCTTCCCTTCCATCTTTCACAGAAGGAAGGCCTTCTCCAGAGAGCTGGGCCTTTGCATTGATTGACTGCTGGACATCACGTCCCTATCAACTCTTCACGACCACCCAGAATTCCTCTGTGATGATCTAACCTGGTCTTTCAGATCTTCCAAACGTGCCCCCATCATAACTGAGTCTCTTTGCCTTGCTGTTGGCTGTCCTCTTCTCCTCCTTCTTTCCCTCTTCTCCAGATCCAGGCTCCATCAAAGCCTTCTCCAGAGAGCTGGGCCTTTCCACTGATTTGACTGATGGACATCACGTCCCTGTCAACTCTTCATGACCACATAGAATTCCTCCATGATGATCTAACCTGGTCTTTCAGATCTTCCAAAGGTGCCCCCATCATAACTGAGTCCCTTCACCTTGCGATTGGTCGTCCTCTTCTCCTTCCTTCCTTCCTTCCTTCCTTCCTTCCTTCCTTCCTTCCTCTCCAGATCCAGGCTCCATCAAAGCCTTCTCCTTCTTCTGAGAGCTGGGGCTTTGCACTGATTGACTGATAGACAGCAAGTCCTTGTCAACTCTTCATGACCACACAGAATTCCTCAGTGATGGTCCTAACCTGGTCTTTCAGATCTTCTAAGGGTGTCCTCATCAGCACCAAAACTGAATCCCTTCACCTTGTGATTGGTTGTCTTCTTCTCCTTCCTTCCTTCCTTCCTTCCTTCCATCCATCCATCCATCCTTCCATCCATCCATCTTCTCCAGATCCAGGCTCCATCCAAACCTTCTTCCTGTCTCCAAAGTAGGAACTTGGGACCTCAAAGAACCATCTTGTCCTGGGCTCATCCTATCTTTCAAAAAAACTAAGCCCTCCTTCTCTCTCCCACAAGCCTCCCGACACACTGGCACAAACACACATGCAAACAGGCACCCACTTGGGCTCCCCCCCCACCCCCCACCCCTTTCCCCCCGGTGATTCATTTTCCTCCCACACGGCTCAGCTGCTTTTGTTTTCCTCGGCAAGCGCAATGTGTCTAATACATGGGGAAAACACGCCGTGCCAAACGTCGGAGCTGTTGGGAACACACACGGATGTCAAGGTAATGACGTCGTTGGCAGAGGAGCGAGATCGGGCGCAGTGCGGGGCGGGAAGAGGAGGAGGAGGAGGAGGAGAAGAGAGAAGAGAAGACTGTGGTTCGCTTGGTCTGGCCTTGTTCAGGCGAGAGAAAAGGAATGTTGTCTTCTCCTTCCTCTCCGTACAGCTTTGACCTTCGAACGAAGCCTTGCTACTCGCTGGTTGTCCTTCCTCCTGCCGCAGATGCTTCGTTCTTGTCTCGTGTCCGGCTGGAGCATCTCATCCGCCTTCTGCTTTCCTGATTTTTGACGTCGTTGAAGTCGTGGAATGTTCTGACCGCTCAAGGCCCACTTTTTCTCCCCGGGGGTCGCAGAGGGCTCCTTTCTCTTTCTCTCTCTCTTCTCTCCCCTCCCTTCTCTCCCACCCTGCCAGCCTCCCTCCCTCTTTCTCCCTTTTACCTATTTGTGTGGAAAACAAGCTATTTCCACCCCACCTACTCATAAACACAAGAAGCGAGCGAGAGAGAGAGAAAGAGAGAGCCAAAGGAAAGAACACTGTGTTTTTCAGACCAGCCTCTGCCTTAGCAACCGAATTTTTTAAAAAAGAAAAAAAAAAATCTTTATGGGGAAAAAAAAGAAAGAATGGAGAGCTTTGGGGAAAGGAGAAGGAAAAAAAAAGAGGAGGGGGGGAACACGACAGAGTGCTCTTTATTGTTCAGAGGACTCCAGGAGACCTGTCTTCTGCTGTTAATTACAGTCCCTGGAACCTTTTCAAGGCCACAAGAGTTGGTGGGGCATTGTAAAATGAGAGCAGCTAGGACAGAAGCAGCCCCTTCCGGGAACCATGGCGGAGAAGGTGAAGACCAGAGCAAGGACTTGGGAGAGGAGGAGGAGGAGGAGGAGGAGAAGGAGGAGGAGGAGGAGGAGGAAGAGGAAGAGGACTGTGGAGTCCTTGAGACTCTCTGAGCTTGGTGGTTTTTCTTGCAGGCGTTTCGTTACCCAACTAAGTAACTTCATCAGTGCTAGAAGGGAGTGGGATTTGCGAAGAGGAGGAGGAGGAGGAGGAGGCGGCGGCAAGACTTTTAGACACAGTGCGGCGAGGCTTGTTGGAGCTTGGCGCAAGGAGCAAGAATCAGGGTAAATCCCTTCCCCTGGCTATTCTTCCAAATTTTGGAACAACAGGGAGGGAGAGGGAAAAGGAGCGTATCCTGAGGTGCCAACCCCAGCTCAACCCCGTAGGAGTTGGCAAAGCCCGTCCACCTTGAGTAGGTGTGGGGAACCTGTTGCTACACCAGACCGTGGCTGAGCTACAACTTCGGTGTGTGTGTGTGTGTGTGTGTGTGTGTCTGCCTTGGAGGTAAAAGGGATTGAGACACCTTGGAAAGGCACCGCTCTGTGGAAAGGAGCAGGGAGAGCCATGCTTTGAGGAAGATGGAGAGACGTCGCCATGTTTCTGGAGGAAGCTCCTGACGCTCCGGCACCACCTGTCCCTCGCCATCCTATGCATCTGTTGGCATTTTGGGGCCTGCCAAAGCATGGTTATCGCTCATGATTCGAAGGGGGAGAGAGAGAGAGAGACAGAGAGAGAGAGAAAGAGACAGAGACAGACAGACAGACACAATTGACTTCCAGAGCTGATAAGGGGTGCCAGAGGGACAGGTTGTGCTGAGTTCACACAAGACATTTCTCTCCAGAAAGGAAAGATGGGATCTCTTTGGAAGCCAAGAGTAGGATCTGGTACCCAAGCAGGGGAGAAGGAAGGGGCTTCTCACTGAGGAAAAAGGCACACGGGGTTGTCTTAGGACAGCGTTCCATGCGGCCATGACCCAACCTTCAATGTCCGTCAACCGTGTCAACTTTAAGATGAGTGGACTTCAACTCCCAGAGTTCCCCAGCCAGGTTTAGCCTTTCCGACAGGAACGTGTCCCATACTTCAGCCTCTTCTCTTCAGCCTCTTTTCAACCTTACGAGCATCTTCTCCCTCCCCACTCCCTCTCTCTCCTCCTCCAGACGTTTTCACCAGAATAGAATAGGATAGAATAGAGGATAGGATAGGATAGGAGAATGGAATGGAATGGAATGGAATGGAATGGAATAGAATAGAATAGAATAGAATAGAATAGAATAGAATAGAATAGAATAGAATAGAATTTTTTATTGGCCAAGTGTGATTAGACACACAAGGAATTTGTCTTTGGTGCATACGCTCTCACTGTATATAAAAGAAAAGATACGTTCGTCAAGAATCATAAGGTACAACACTTAATGATATTCATAAGGTACAAATAAGCAATCAGGAAACAATATCAATATAAATCCTAAGGATACAAGCAACAAAGCTACAGTCATACAGTCATAAGTGTATGGGACACAGTTCTATTGGAAAGGCTAAGCCTGGCCCTCCCTCCCTCCCTCCTTTGTCCCTTGCTTAATTTTAAGGATGGCACAGCCTTTAAAAATAATAATAATAATAATTTTATGCTCAGGGCTTCCTCAGAAAGAAATCCGCAAATGTGGGGCTAAACCATCGGTTTACCCAGGGGGGCTGTTAAAAAAAAAGAAAAACAAAAACAAAAGAAAGAAAAAGACACATTTTTTAGGTCCTGAGAAGATCACGTAACATTCTGAAAGCTTTTCCAGGTTTCCAAAAAAAGGACGAGGAGGCCAAGCCGTTCCCAATTCACCCAGGCAAGCCTTTTTTTGCATGGGAGAAAAGGAGGAGAATGCAGGTGGTGGATTTGCCCCCACCCCCCCAAAAAAGAAAAAACCCAACCCCCAAATCCTTCTTTTAAAGAACAGCTGCTCTTCCCCCCCTCTTTTTTTTTTTTTTTTGAGCTTCTATTCTTTCACAGATCTTGTATCTCGTGACTCACTGGGGAGATACTGGTTTTCTTCTCTTCAGCCTCTTTTCAACCTTACGAGCATCTTCTCCTTCCTTCCCTCCCTCCCTCTCTCTCTCTCTCCCCCCTCCAGATGTTTTCACCGTGCCTGACTCTTAATTTCAAGACCTTCCTTGAATGCTCATCCCTGGCTGGCACTGCAATCCCTCCAAGGGCCAGGAAGGAAGCCGAGAAAGAGAGTCCTGGAAGGGGAGCACAAGGTTTTTCCCAAGCTTTCCAGAATCTTGGAAAAGCGGGCAGGAGCATTTGTTTCTCTGCCGCTAACTCCAGCTGCAAGGCGTTTTTCAACGCATAGCAATTATCCAGGAATAAAAGCTTCGGGCAGACAGACGGGTGGCGTTGGATGCCCACGTGCAAAATGCTGAGCGCGGCGTGCAAATTAGCTCGGAAATTGGGGTGCCAGCGGATGGAGGAGGAGGAGGAGGAGGAGGCCAGGATCCCATATATCTGGGGCGTCGCGCCCTACATACAGCGAGATGACAAGAAAGAGGAGAAATAAAGGAGAATGTTTGCAGCTTAGGGTTGAAATGAGGAGGGGGGTGTCCCTTGTTTTTATTTATTTATTTATTTATTTATTTATTTATTTATTTATTTATTTATTTATTTATTTATTTATTTATTTATTAGTTCAATTTATATACCGCCCTTCTCCGGAGACTCAGGGCGGCTTACAATGCGTTAAGTGATAGCCTTCATATTTTTGTATATGCCTGTAGGGCTTTCGCCCCCCCCAAGAGGTGTTCTTTTTTTTTTTTTAATACAAAGTCAGCTTATTGCCCCCCACAATCCGGGTCCTCATTTTATCTACCTCGAAAGGATGGAAGGCTGAGTCAACCTTGAGCCTGGCGAGATTCGAACTTGCAGTAATTGGAGGCAGCTGGTGCTAGTTAACAGCACTTTAGTCTGCTGCGCCACCAAGGCTTTTCTTGCAGATGTTTCGTGACCCTAAGTAGGTGACATCATCAGTGCTAGTAAGGAGTGGGGTTTGCTCCCACTTCTTAGTAGCACTCCTTAGTAATACTGATGGCGTTCCCTAGTTAGGGTCACGGAAGGTCTGCAGGAAAACCAGAAAGCTCAGAGAGCACCAAGGACCCCTTCAAAGAAGAAAAAGTTAGGATAGGTACAGATACAGATTTACAGAGTCGGAAGGAAGGGACCTTGCAGGTCATCTAGTCCAACCCCGTCCAAGCAGGAGATCCTACACCATTTCTGACAAATGGCAGCGGACGTGGCAAAGACAATGGAAGAGAAGAGAAAGAAAATTTCCCTTTTTAAAAAAATTTCCTCCACTGAAAACTCCAAAAAGGAATTTTGCATTTTGGGTTTTGTTTTAGAGATGGGGATGGGGTGGGGGGAGATGTCTGATGAATGTGGGTTGTCGGACCCCCCCGGCTCGACGGCAAGTCTGGGTGGGACGAACGAACCATGGCCAAACGTCAAAGGAAGTCCACACCTTTGCAGAAGAGAGTTCGAAGGGAGGGGAGGAAAGGAGGAAGCAATGCGGGAGGGAAAGAGAAGGAGAAATGCAGCCAAACAAGCTGGAATTAACAATGGCGAGGCAGAACAATACCACTAATGGAATGGGCTTGTGGAAGGAATTGCAAATGGCACGGAGAACAAAAGAGACGTGGCAGGAGTCCCAGGGCAGGGTTCCAAGAAATGCCAGCTGGGGCAGTCAAAGGGGGGAGGGTGGGTTTCACAGCCTCCGAGGGAATGTCTGGCAGCCTCAAAGGAGGTTCAGGAGAGAAGGTGGAGCTGCTGGGAGACCGGCAAAGCAAGGAAGAATTCAAGGGGGGGAGGGGGTGTCTCGGCGGAGAACTTCGTGGAACCCGTCATGGTTGAGGGGCTTCAGATTTAGGGGGAAGCTCTCTGGACGTCCAGGGTTGTAGGCTGGGAAGGGCGTCCATGGAGAAGACAATGACAAAACAAGGTGGTCGGGAACATGGCACCCATCGTGCAAAGTTTGGCCTTTTGATGGGTCACGAGACGGGGTTCTTCTCCTCAGTGGCTTTGACTGTCACACTGGAGCTGGCCGGCCAAGGTGGCCTTAAAATGGAACGGAGGGGACATTCCTTGCCCATCGTCGGATCGCCGAGGCTGAGGAAACGACCGCGATGAGTTAAAAAAAGGAATCACAGAAGGGGCCTTTGGAGGTCGTCGAGTCGCCCTGGGTCTTCAGAGAGGGGCGGCATATAAATTGAATCAATTAAATTAAATTAATTTAATTTAAATTAATTAATTTAATCTTGGCACGCGATGGTACGGTGGGCCCAGTAGGCCCGTTTTTCGCCTTCCCCAAGCTCCAGAGGCTTTCTTGGCGCCTGGGGAGGGCAAAAACAGCCTTCCCCACTCCCCCTGGAGGCCGGAAAAATTCTGGTATTCATTGCGGTTGTTAAGTTTGAGGACTCCCTGTGAATTTTGATACGGATATCGAATGTTTTTTCTTTTCATTCCTCTTGGATTAGTTGCTTGGTTTTTTTCCCCCCTCCCACCCCCCTCCGAAAAAAGGCTGCGGGCACCTGCTGTAAATGGGAGGGAAGAACCATGAAATAATAATAAAAAAATGAAACAGAACAATATAATAAAACAAAAGAGAAATGCAATGGAATAAAATAAAGTAAATAAAATAAACAATAAAATAGAATAGAAATGCAATGGAAAGCAATAAAATAAAATGAAAGGGAGGCATCAAAGAGAAAGCAACAATGGGCAACGATTTAAACTCAGAAGCACAAGTCACAGCTGACGGTCTGTTTCCTGCTTGGGAAAAGCAGAGAGAGGCCAGTGAAATCTGAAATCTCTGCCTTAAAACAGAATGTTCCTTTTTCCTTCCCTGCCTTTGTGCCTGCGTTTGGCAGTCTGGGCTTTTTGTAAGGGAAGAGAAGGAGAGAATAATAATAATAAAAAAAAACAAATTTGGGAGGGTGTGGTGGTGGGAGGGGGGAGAGGAGGAGGACTTTCTTTTCGTGGGTGGGGGAGGTGGGGGGCGATTTTGGGCCAGAATTCTCTGGGTCTTTTTCGCACCCACTGACTTCCTATTTTGCCTTTGCAAAACCTTCTTTCTGCCAGCCAAACCGGGCCCAACTGTTTCTGTCTTTCAGTTTTGCATCTTAGCAACCCACCAAACGTTTTTACTAAATAAGGAGGCATCCAAAAACACCATAGTAACGCAAGTGTTGGACCTGCGGTTTGTAGAAAACTTTTGGTATTTAGACGTTTGGATCAATTTCTTTCTTTCTTTCTTTCTTTCTTTCTTTCTTTCTTTCTTTCTTTCTTTCTTTCTTTTCTTTCTTTCCATTCCTTCCTCCCTCTCTTCCTTCTTCCTTTTTCTTTCTTTCTCTCTTTTTTACTTCCTTCTCTTCCCTTCTCCTTCCTTCCTTCCTCTCTCTCTCTTACTTCCTTCCCTTCCCTTTTCTCTTTTTACTCCCTTCCCCTTCCTTCCTTCCTTCTTTCTTTTTTACTTCCTTCCCTTCCCTTTTTCTTTCTTTCTCTTTTTTACTTCCTTCCCTTCTCCTTCCTTCCTTTCTCTCTTACTTCCTTCCCTTCCCTTTTCTCTTTCTACTCTCTTCCCCTTCCTTCCTTTCTTTCTCTCTTTTTTTACTTCCTTCCCTTCCCTTCTCCTTCCTTCCTTTCTCTTTACTTCCTTCCCTTCCCTTTTCTCTTTCTACTCTCTTCCCCTTCCTTCCTTTCTTTCTCTCTTTTTTTACTTCCTTCCCTTCCCTTCTCCTTCGCCTCTCTCTCTCTCTTCTTAATTACTTCCCTTCCCTTTTCTCTTTTTACTCCCTTCCCCTTCCTTCCTCTCTCTCTCTTTTTACTTCCTTCCCTTCCCCTTCCTTCCTTTCTCTTTACTTCCTTCCCTTCCCTTTTCTCTTTCTACTCTCTTCCCCTTCCTTCCTTCCTTTCTCTCTTTTTTTACTTCCTTCCCTTCCCTTCTCCTTCGCCTCTCTCTCTCTCTTCTTAATTACTTCCCTTCCCTTTTCTCTTTTTACTCCCTTCCCCTTCCTTCTTCTCTCTCTTTTTTACTCCCTTCCCTTCCTTCCTTCCTTTCTCTCTCTCTTTTTACTTCCTTCCCTTCCCTTCCCCTTCCTTCCTTTCTCTTTACTTCCTTCCCTTCCCTTCTCCTTCCTTCCTTCCAATTTTACCACCTTCCCTGCCACCGCTGTTAAGCGAATCACTGCAGCTATCAAGTCTGTAACACGGTTGTTAAGTGAATCTGCTTTCCCCGTTGACTTCGCTTTGTCCAGAACGTCACAAAATGAGATCACGTGACGACCCTGGGGACTCTACAACGGTTGTAAATATGAGTCAGTTGGCAAGCATCCGAATTTTGCTCACAGGACCACGGGGGATGCTGAAACGGTCGTTAAGTGTGAAAAACGGTCCTAAGTCGCTTTTTTCCCCCAATGCTGTTATAGCTGAACAGTCACTAAACGAAGTTGTAAGTAGAGGACTGTAATGGGGGGGGGGGGGGGAATTCAAATAGGCAAACATCCAGTGGGTTTTAGAATAAACCATCATGATTATCAAGAGGGTATTTATTCATTTAGCGTATAAATAAATAAATAAATAAATAAATCAAGAGGGGAGAAACCTTGGGTAGCCAAAAAGTGTATGAAAGACAAAACAAACAAACAAAAACAAACCAGAGTTGGAAGGGAATTTGGAGGTCATCTAGCCCAACCCCCTTCTGCTCACGCAGGAGACCTGCGCTAGGGATTTGAACTGCCGAACCGTCGACCTTTCTGATCGACAGGCTCAGCGTCTTTAGCCATTGAGCCACCCGGTCACATAACGAGAAATGATGTTATATTGAAAATATCCCGCTCAGAAAGGACTTCTTAAAGGGTAATCGCAAACAGGAACCCGAAAAGAAGGTGAAATAATAAAAAAAAAACAAACCAGAAAAATCAGACTGAAACTCTTTTTACAAGAGGTATTGTGGAAACATTTGCAGGCGGAGAGCATCTTCGGGGGGGACAGATTCCATTTAGAAAAGCGAAGCATGACAAGCAATAGACCAGCTGTCAAAGAAGACAGGATGAGACACAGGAAGAAATACGCGGTGAATTGTTTAAGGTTACAGGCAAAGACGCGGTAAAGTGCTAACAGCTCTCTGTCAACAGATCCATTTCTATGTGTGGCAGATCTGATTATCCCTCCGCGGAAACGTCGAAAAGGGAACAAGGATCTACCGTAGGAACTGAAAGTGGAGAGGCTCCGAATAGATGTGTCCAGACACGCGTGCGTAATATTATCCTTATATCTGTTTATTGATCCATTGATTATATGCCGTCAAACTCTTAGTGATTACGTATATAGGTGGTTTTTTCCCATGGGGATCTGTCCCCAGTCTGGTCCTTCGAGGTTTTACAAAGTTGTTCCCATCACCAACGTAACTGAGTTTAATTTAAAACTGTTAAATCGTACAGAGAGACAAAAAAAATGCACGACGGAATACAACTGGCAACTTGGGAAGAGATGTTCTCTGGAATGGAAACCAAAGGCTAAAATGTAGGCAGATGGAGATACGCTGTCATATCGGTGATATATTGATATTGTATATAGTATTTTAGATAGACAGACAGACAGACAGATAGACAGATACCGTGTTTCCCCAAAAATAAGACCCTGTCTTATATTTTTTTGAAACCCCCCCCTCCAAATAATAATAATTAAGGAGTGTGTTCAATCTTGGAAACTTTAAGAATTGTGGACTTCAACTCCCAAAATTCTGGGAATTGAAGTCCACAAGTCTTAAAATATCTGGCTGGGGAATCCTGGGAGTTGAAGTCCACAAGCCTTAAAATGTCTGGCTGGGGAATCCTGGGAGTTGAAGTCCACAAGGCTTAAAATGTCTGGCTGGGGAATCCTGGGAGTTGAAGTCCACAAGGCTTAAAATATCTGGCTGGGGAATCCTGGGAGTTGAAGTCCACAAGCCTTAAAATGTCTGGCTGGGGAATCCTGGGAGTTGAAGTCCACAAGGCTTAAAATCGCCAAGATTGGGCATCCGTAGTCTAGTATTCTGATTGAGAAAGTTGAGGAAAATAATGGATAAGGTGAATAGGGGATGGATTAAGGAGTTTACGAGATTCCAAGTTATTATTAGAGATCAGCCAAGATGGGGGGGGGGAACCATTTCTACACACAGCTGCCCTCAATCCAACCCAATTCAGCAGCCCCCCATCACCACCCCGAAATAAATAAATAAACAAACAAATGCAGATCTGCCGGTTCATCTACAGAGAGTTATTTATTTATTTTTCCTTCAAAATTTACACCAGGAAATTCAGTGGCGAAATATCTGTTTTGGGTCGGGGCGTTCTACGGATCCAACGGATTTCATAAAAGGTGAGGCTGGAGGAGGAAGAGGAGGAGGAGACGTTGGTGGGCTCCATTTCCACATCTGGGGCTTCTCTGAATTGATGGCGGGAAGACAAGTCCTCCACTCGACTGTCTTGACAAAGCTGCCAGCTGGAGATTTTACGTTCCCTTCAATTATTTTATATTGTACCTTCAGGCTCCGCTCCAAAGTGACTCTTAAAGAATAATCAGGCACTCTCAATAGGCAATCAAACTCAAATTAGAGCAAGGTTATAGTTGCAGTTGAGTAGCCGTATGTTTCTAAGAGTCGCGGAGATTTCCGACCGGCCCCGCAAGCCATAAGCAGAATGGGGGGTGCTGGCAGCGCCCCTTCGCTCTTGCCCGTAACAAACAGGAAGTGAAGTCTGTCCCCCCTCTGCCACAATCAATAGGATGGGCTTTGATTCTGATTTTCATAGCTTAAAATCCAGTGGGTTTCTCGAGAGATCTGGAGGGGGTCGTACCGCACTTCCGGCTAGGGCTGGAAAGGCAGAAAACCTAGAGATCATCAGACCCACCTGAGGGCTAAGAGGCAAGTCTATCATTTGATTCAGACCGCTGAGCACAAACGGGACAGAAACCAGTCCTCGTATTACAACGCCCATCGCCGTCGTCCTCTTTATTAGTTTGTCTCAAGAGGATCAAAAAAAGGATGACTCGGCCAGCTTTCGAGTACTTTGCACTCAAGGAATGTGATCAAGAGGAGGAAAAGGAGAGAAAGAAGCAAGAACTAGCATGGGAAATAGACTAGACTAGACTAGACTAGACATTGGAATAGAATAGAATAAGAGAGTTGGAAGGGACTTTGGAGGTCTTCTAGTCCAACCCCCTGCTCAGGCAGGATGCCCTAGACCATTTCAGACAAATGATTGTCCAATCTTTTCTTAAAAACTTCCAGTGTTGGAGCATTCACAACTTCTGGAGGCAAGTTGTTCCACCGTTAGGAAATTCCTCCTTATTTCCAGGTTGAATCTCTCCTTGTTCAGTTTCCATCCATTATTCCTTGTCTGGCCTTCAGGTGCTTTGGAGAGTAGATTGACCCCCTCTCAGTGGTGGGATTCAGCCGGTTCGGGCTCATTTGGGCGAACCGGTAGTTAAATTGCTGGCTGGCTCCGCCCCTCGCAGGAGTCCCCATGCATCTCCAGCAATCCAGTCTCCACCTTGGATTGCAGAACAGAGCTGGGGTCTCCACGATGGGCGTCTGCCTCCGGCCACCATCCCACGAAGGGTTGGAAAAAGGCAAACCAAGAAAGAAAAGCCCACCCCACCCCGCCGGAAAACCACAAGTGTCTCATCCCTCCGTGTGTACGCGGTGTGTTCTGGCAGTTTTTGTGGCAAGGCTCTCAGCAGGAATGCAAACAGAGCTCTTGGCAATGTCTGCCTTATGTCTCCAGCTTGGTATAATTTTCTAAACAGGGCGGCTGCCAAGAGACCGAAGTGTGAAGCGATGGGGAGAGAGAGAGAGAGGAGAGAGGAAAGATACTCGGAGTAGATTATCTCATCCAAACCCGTCTTGTGTGATTCTTCCACCCCGCCGCCCCCCAAAAAAAGAATCTGCAGGTTAACCATCCTTCCCTTCTCCTTCTAAGGTCGGACAAGCGAGGACGTACCTCGGATCATCCAGAGATTCCGGTTTAAAACAAAAATCAAATCAAATAAGAGGGGTTGAAGTGACGTCTTGGTATTTGCAAAAGATTTCAAACGAGAGAGCTCCCGGTTGAATTATGCGAAGGCTGACATTTTCCTGTTTTCTTGGCATTTGATGGTGTGTGCCACCTCATCCCGGTGATGGGGGTTTATTTGACGCGCGGGGTGAAATAAACCCAGATAGGAGCAGATTGCCAACACAAACACCGGCTGAAGATGAGTCAATGTCTCCACACCCTGAGCAATGGGTCCTGTTGTCTTCTGCTCCTGACCCACGCTCCCTTCATTGCGTAAGAAGAGTGGCGGGGAGGGGGTGTCTAACCTTAGGACTCCTTCAGGGATAAGGGGTACCATGGAGAAGGCTTACTTCTGCCCTCGTTCTTAATAGCATCTCGTCCCGCATAAATCTTGAAGCTGAAATGTCTTGGTCTAGAACTAAATCAAGGTCTACCCATCTCCATCTATAGGATTAGTTTCCCAAATTGACCCGTAAGTTATCGCCACTTAGTTCGGATGGAGGGCAAATCGCAATAGCTATAGCATTTAGACTTATATACCGCTTCACAGTGCTTTTACAGCCCTCTCTAAGCGGTTTACAGAGTCAGCCTTTTGCCCCCCACAATCTGGCTCGTTTTACCCACCTCGGAAGGAGGGAAGGCTGAGTCAACCTTGAACCGATCAGAATTGAATTGCTGGCAGTGGGCAGAATATGCCTGTAATACTGCATTCTAACTGCTGCGCACCATGGAAGGAAGGGAGGGAGGGAGGGAGAAGAAAAGAAAGAGCAATAGCAACAGACTTCCTTAGACTTATATACCGCTTTACAGCCCTCTCTAAGCAATTTACAGAGTCAGCCTTATTGGCCCCAACAATCTGGGTCCTCAGTTTACCCACCTCGGAAGGACGGAAGGTTGAGTCAACCTTGAGCCTGGTGAGATTTGAACTGCCAAATTGCAGGCAGCAGAAGGAGCCTGCAGTACTGCGCTCTAACCACTGCGCCACCCCGGCTCAAATAGAGTCTACAGGTAGTCCTCGACTTACAACAGTTCGTTTAGGGACCATCTGAAGTTACAACGGCACTGAAAAAGTGACTTGTGACCGCTTTACACACTTATGACCGTTGCAGCATCCCTGTGGTCAGATGGATCAAAATTCAGACACTTGACAACTGGTTCGTATTTATGACGACGGCTGCAGTGTCCCGGGGTCAGTCAATCCCCTTTTGAGATCAAAATCAACAGGGAAGCCAGATTCATATAACAACTTAATAATTGCAGTGTTCTTTAAGTGATTTGTTAATCACTTAACCAATGTGGCAAGAAAAATCATAATCTTTTATTACATCTGTTTATTGTGTCTAGTCTAGTGAAATGAAGGACTAGGGGAGACATGTAGCAGTCTTCCAATATCTCAGGGGCTGCCCCAAAGAAGAGGGAGTCAAGCTATTCTCCAAAGCCCCTGAGGCCAGGACAAGAAGCAATGGGTGGGAAACTCATCAAGGAGAGAAGCAACCTAGAACTAAGGAGAAATTTCCTGACAGTTAGAACAATTAATCCGTGGAACAACTTGCCACCAGAACTTGTGAATGCTCCAACACTGGAAATTTTCAAGATGTTGGATAACAATTTGCCTGAAGTGGTGTAGGGTTTCCTGCCTAAGCCAAGGGCTGGACTAGAAGATCTCCAAGGTCCCTTCCAACTCTGTTATTCTGTATTTCATTTAGCAACATAAATTGTGGGCTCAGTTGTGGCCGTACCTCAAGGTCAACCCGTAGAAGCAGAGTTGCGTGGCTCCTCTTTGGAAATTAAACCTGGCCTTCATATTTGGGGGGGGCCTCTCCGTTTTCTTCCGGAGGTTGCTGGAAAACCTATCTGCCATTGGGTCAAATAAAAGGGATATATTGGGAATCATAATTCAGTTTAAAAGCTCCCGGGTTTGTCTTTCCTGTACGTGAAGAATTGGTGAGCGGGGGGGGGGGGGGGGGGGGGCAAGTGTGCTTCCCTCTGGAGTAGTGAAAGAGCATTTTCTCAAGATTTGGGAGACCCCCACTCTTCGCCAAATAACTGGTTTGCCATCTGGACCACACCCAAAGCTCCTGAGAGAAGCTGGGTGGATATATTCATATTTCCCCCCATTTTGGGGTGGGTGGTCTTTTTCGGAACCCAGACAGTTGCTGGAGAGAATCGAGCAAAATAGGGTGGCTAGGTAACAGCAAAGACTCCAAGAACACAATGACACTGCTTTCTATTGTCTACACAACCCTGTCTGCCCCACGCTGAGATTTTTCCATCCGTTCAACGGTTGCAAGTTCCTTCCACTGATTGATTGTTTTCGGTGTCAGGACATTTCTCCTTAATTTCTAGGTTGGATGTCTCCTTGTTATGCTTCCATCCATTGCTTCTTGTCCTGCCTTCAGGTGGGCACAGGTTAATCTCCAAGTGGCCTCAACGCAGGGGTGAAATCCAGCAGGTTCTGGAGAACTGGTAGCGGAAATTTTGAGTAGTTAGGAGAACCAGCAAATGCCACCTCTGGCTGGCCCCAGAGTGGGATGGGAATGGAGATGTTGCAGTATCCTTTACCTGGAATGGGGTGGGAATGGAGATTTTGCAGTATTCTTCCCCTGCCATGCCCATCAAGCCACGCCCATCAAGCCACGCCCACAGAACCGGTAGTAAAAAAAAAAATTGGATTTCACCACTGCCTCAACGGCTCTCTAAAAGGATGCAGCTCTGTCTGCAAGGAATATAAATTCCATTCCATTCCCCACCGTCCAGTCAGAGCCGAAGAAGCTTCTTGGATGAGAAGCGAAAACGTCTTCAAAGAAAAAAAAAACGAGAAAGTCCAGTTGCCTCCTGAAAAAGCACCTTTGGGTCAGGCTTTCCCTGGTTTTTTTTAACTTTTTCCCTCTTCACCAAAGCTTGAAACAACCAACAGACAAGCCACATGTTCCTTATTATGTGAATTCTTTATATGGTTTCGGCTTGTTATCCTCAGCGGTTCCCACTTCTGTACGCTTCCTCCTTTCCATTCCTGGTGTGCTGCTATTTTACGTGGCAGTTGAACAAGTGATTAGGTTTTATCGGAACGGAGCTGCGTTTTATCCCCACCAGGAGACCGAATCTTAAATGAAGAAGAAGAAGAAAATCTCTGTAAGGCTTCCCTATTTATGCTCCTTCTGAAAACAGCCTCCGGGATGGCGCCCAGCCAGCGAGGGCTTTACGTGGGAGAACTGGCGTATCACCGCGCGGGGATTTCAGCGGGATAATAGATGCCACGGGGCGCCTTTGTAGATACCGTCAGAAACTGGAAAGAAAGAAAAGTGAGGGCAATTGTCCCGCGGCACCTTTGAGACGAATAAGCTGAGAAGGCATATTAGAATTTAGAACAGAACAGAGGTGGAAGGGACCTTGGAGGTCTTCTAGTCCAGCCCCCTGCTGGAGCAGGAGAAGAACCTATATCAGGGGTCAGCAACTCGCGGCTCTGGAGCCGCATGTGGCTCTTTCATCCCTCTGCTGCGGCTCTCTGTTGCTGGTAGGCTCCACATTTGATAGGGCTTTCGGTTAGGACAGGTAGAGGAAAAAGGATGCCGCGCTAGGAGGAGACTATGGTGGGTGCTCCAGTGATGGGAGCACCCACCATTTCTGGAGGCATGTTATACGGGAAAAATGAAATATAATACCATGCAATTTACTATAATGTAATATAACGCTCATCCTGTATCCTGGTATGGAGGAATGCAGAAATAAAGTTGACAAAGGAAGGCAAGAACCATTAGTAGAATCGTTACGGGATAATAAAAGGACATTTTAAATGAGAATATGGGAGTGGAGGCAAAGAAACGCAAAATACACCTCCCCATCCTTTCCGTTCGGTATAAGAGGGGGCAGAGAGAAACTTGACCAAGGTTTTAAAATTCTACTATTATACTCTCCAAAAAACAAACAAACAAAAAACCCACGAGCATTTCTGTGACGTCTGTTTCCTAATTTGAAGGCGATACAACACAGCGGTGATCCTGTGTAATGCAAAATTTTGGAATATGGCAGCCCGGAACCAGTATTCAGCCGGTTCGGACTGGTTCAACCGAACCGATAGCGGAAATCGCGGGTGAGCCCACTCACCTGCCCTGGCTCTATGCCATCCTATTTAGTCACGTTTTTTAGGCCGGGCACATACACGGAAAGGGCGTGCCCGAGCAAAGTGCATGTGTGGAAGGCGGCGTGTGTGTGAACTGGGTGCACACAAAGCGAATGTGTGAGAGGGGGGGGGGCGCGAACCGGTAGTAACATAATGTGAAACCCACCGCTGCCCGGAACATGAGTGGACTTCAACTCCCAGAATTCTGCAGCCTGGCTGGAGCATCCTGGGAGTTGAACTCCCGCCGGTCTTAAAGTCCCCAAGGTTCAGAAACAATGGCCCAGAAACAAAGAGCCTTGAAAAATGGCCTCCTGGAAGTTTTTAAGAAGGAGCTTTCAGCTACGATTCTTTCAATTGGTCTTTTACGCTTTTGATCTTGCCTTGTAAATTGATCTTTGGGGGTTCTGATCTGTCCTAAGTTTATTTTTTGTTATAGGGGCGACGGGTTTAACATTTTTTTTTTTTTAGCATGGATGGAGGTGATTTTTCTGGCATACCCGTTTCGTAAACCTTCCTCTTCCTCCTCCCTTTCTGTCCACACCCCCACCCCAAACTGCACTTGCTGGAAACCATTCGTGCTCCCATCCTCCAAATGGTTTGAGTCAAAGGCACACATGGGAAGCATTAGGGATGCCTATGGCAGCCATAACACAGTTAAAATAAAAGACAAAAAAAAAATTCTCTTCTGAAGACGACGCCCCTCCCAACGCAGACCTCAGATTTCCTCATCATGCCCACTGAGGGCCCCCAAAACGCCCCCCCCCACACACAAGTAATGCAATCAGGAAGTGACTTCTCTCCTCACCCCACGCCATATACAAGAAACCAACATTTATGCCAAGTTTCCTTTTTTTTTTTCTTCTTTTTTTGGGCTGGGTTTGTTTCCCGCTGTGCTGCACATTTTCTGCTTTGCGACGTCTAAATCCTCGCTTAGCCACCGGAGCAACACAAATAACGACGCTTTTTCTTCCTCCCGAGAAAACCGAACCAGAAATGCATGCCACTCCCCCTCCGCGCATACAAAACATTAGGATAAGCGTGGAGAAAAAACAAAACAAAAACGTGGCCCTTCTTTTGTGGTCTGCTGGCCACCCAGAGAGCGATCACGGGCACGCCCGATGCTGTGCGGCTCACCTGGAAGGGAAGGAGTGCCGTGGGAGGCAAAGCAACCAACCTGAGCACGATGAAGATTAATGGATTACGGCTTCAAACAAACCCAGAATGAGAGGCAGTTGCTCATTTCTGCGCCATAATAGATCCCCGGAGATTTACCTAGGGGGGAAGATGGAAGAAAAACTAATCCCACTTTCTCTTTGGAGGGCTGGCTTCATCGAGCAATTTAGCTCCATGAAAAGGAGAGGCAGGCCAGGCAATGGTGGTGGTGGGTAGCTGAGTTTCTTTTTTCAACACCAGCCCCAATGACACACAGACACTTTTAGCTTAATTTTTTAAAAGGGAGGAGGAGGAGAAGTGGAAGAGGGGGAGGAGAGAGGAGGAAGAGAGGACTGTGAGGTCTTTGGTGCTCTCTGAGCTTGGTGGTTTTCTTGCAGACAATTCGTGACCCAACCAGGTAACGTCATCAGTGCCAGAAGACGGAGGAGGAAGAGGAAGAAGAAAGGGAAGGAGGAGGAGGAGGAGGAGGAGGAGGAGGAGGAGAAGAAGAAGAAGAAGAAGAAGAAGAAGAAGAAGAAGAAGAAGAAGAAGAAGAAGAAGAAGAAGAAGAGGAGATGGATGATGGAGGGGGAAGAAGAAGAAGAAGAAGAAGAAGAAGAAGAAGAAGAAGAAGAAGAAGAAGAAGAAGAAGAAGAAGAAGAAGAAGAAGAGGAGGAGGAGGAGGAGGAGGAGGAGAAGAAGAAGAAGAAGAGAGATGGATGATGGAGGAGGAGGAGGAGGAGAAAAGAAGAAGAAGAAGAAGAAGAAGAAGAAGAAGAAGAAGAAGAAGAAGAAGAAGAAGAAGAAGAAGAAGAAGAAGAAGAAGAGATGGATGATGGAGGGGGAAGAAGAAGAAGAAGAAGAAGAAGAGGAGGAGGAGGAGGAGGAGGACGAGGAGGAGTTGTAATTCATCATAATCAACCGCATCCTAATTTTTGAACTAAGGAAGAAATACCAATGTCGTCACAGCAGGTGGCAGCACCAAGCCAACTTGGTTTGATCTCAGAAGATGGATGGAAGGAAGGAAGGAAGGAAGGAAGGAAGGAAGGAAGGAAGGAAGGAAGGAAGGAAGGCCTTATTTCCAAGTTTGCATCCTTAAGGACGCAACTACAACTGCGTATCACCCAAAAGGCAGATATTTCCCAAGAATGCAGTAGACATCATTGTTTGTTTGTGTGTGTAGCTGTGTGGGTGCATGTCAGATCAAGGCCTACACATTGTCCACACATTGACAGGCTGCCAAGGCTGAGAAACTCTCAAGCTAACAGATCTCTCCGGTGAGATTCACTTTTTCTTCCACCCTGCGGGTTCCGTTTGCAAGTATGGTGGGAGTGGGGAGAGCGGAGAGCAGATTTAATACGAGTGCCTCCCTCCTCTTTCTCCCAGCTGTTCATCCACTCACTGTCATTCAGCAAGTAGATATTTCGCAGTGCTGGGCTGCAGACAATGGAACTTTTCATCGGGGAGTGGGAAGGGGGAAAAAGATGAGACCCCCAGCTCCAATATCTCAGTGGTGGTTGAATACCGGAAGGGCACTCCCCTTTTATCTCACAAGGCTCAGATTTAAGGGGTCACAAATGGCTCTCTCATTCCCCCCCTCCTCAGGTAACAGAGTCGCAACATAAGGAAAGACAAATGATGGGAGAGAGAAAATTGGCCCCCAAGCAACCAGAGAATTTCGGGGAAGGGGGGAGGATGAATGGATTGAAAAAAATGCCTAGACTCTAGGAAGAGTTCCCAAATTTGGGTTCACATTTGTTTGCTTTTCCTAACCTTGAAGATTGCCGTATTAACACAGCAGTCACAATGCATTTTCTCGCTTTGAATCGCTAATCATCCCAAATCAACAAAAGCACGATTTTTGACAGAAAGAGTGGTGATTTTTTTTTTTACAGATCTAAGTGGAAATTCTACGCCAAGAAATCCCTTCCTTTCCCCCACTCCCTCGGGTTCGAAATGCGTGCATGTATCCAAGGAACTAAGATGGTTCCAGCTCTGGTTTAACCAGAGATTGATGACCTCGTTGGCTTGCCAATCCGGTTAATTTTTTTCGCTAGCGTATCAAAATTCTTTTTTTATTGGCGCTCCGGTCTTCGTGCATTCTAATAAGAAAAATTATTGCGTTTGGTAGAATTCATCCAGATATTGTTTGTCTTAGGACTTCAGCTATTTCCTTCCAAATATTGCTAATTCTAGTTGCAAGGCCATATGTTTCTCATTTGCAGAGGGGGAATGGCGATGCCAACATTCGGAGGCGAAAAAATAAAATAAAAATGTATTTACATTTTCTCGTTCGGATAGTCCTACTACACACCTTCAAACGAACCAATGGGCAGAAGCTGGGATGGTGAGCTGATTCCGTTCGGAAAAGCGGGGCCAAGAAACTTAACGACGCATTAAATAGGTATGTTTTTACTGAAAACCTCACAGTCTGTAATATCATTCACTATCTCATTCCACAGAGGCAGGTGGAATAAAGAAACTTTTTCTGGATAATCTCCTTTTCGCATATTTTAATTCAATTTTGTTCTAGCGTACCCTCAAAGCAGGGGTGAAATGCTCCCGGTTCAGATTGGATCGCCCCATCCGGTAGCGTGGTGGCGGGTGGTTCGGAGAACCGCTGGCAAAAATCCCTGCCCCCCCCATGCCCAGCTGAGCCGCACGATCGTGAGTGGCTGTTTTTTTTACTTTTAAAAGCATTTTTTCCTGCAACCTCTTCATCTGAAAAAATGCTTTTAAAAGTAATTAAAAAAAAGCCTCTCATGATCCCGCGGCTCAGCTGGGATCGTCAGAGGCTTTTAAAAGCATTTTTTTTTTCTGCAACCTCTTCGGCCGAAAAGACAGAAAAAAAAAAAAAAAAGACAGGATCTTATTTTCGGGGAAACAGGGTACCGCCAAAAATAATATTCTTGGCGGTACCCTGTTTCCCCGAAAATAAGATCCTGTCTTGGGATACCGCCAAGAATATTATTTAGGTGCATCCGCGAAGTCACCCGAAGTTCAATTTCGACTTAAAGGAAATGTAACTATAAATTTATGGATGCTTCATAGGAGCAGAGAGTGCCAAATGTGTCATGTTAATGGTTTTAATCCCCATGGTTGATGGAAGAAACTGGGACGAACTTAAATGACGTGATCGGGACGTGATCGGAAAAATATTAAACCCCAGATAGAAAAACTCCAATATCTCTGTTCACTCGAGCTAACAAGCCGAAACAAGGAAACAAACCATGGTAGGGATTAGTACGGTGATGGGAACCAACCTGCAAATTTCTTAATTTTCTTCTGATCCTTTTTGTGTGTGTGTATGTTATTTCAGTTCGTATTTTGGCAGCGTGGTTAAATACGCTTCCTATTCTGGCTCGAGCAGTTGGTGAGATGATGATGATGACGACGATGATGATCTCAGGCTGATGTTCTTGTCGTTGTGAAGCTATTTCCACTCTTAGTCATATTCTTGAGGACTTAAACAAGGGATGTCTGAATCAGGAGTGGTATTCACTTACCTTCGCTACCGGTTCGGAAATGTAGAGTGTGTGTCACCTCTACACCTCTGCCAAACGGGACGTGATGAGTCTCCCGCAGCCATTGCTACCGGTTTGCCCGAACCGGATAGAACCGGTTGAATAACACCACTGGTCTGAACCCAGTTCTGGCTTGTTCCAAAACTCCTTAGGATTTTCGGTAAACTCTGTGACCTGTGGATGAGGCTAACCGGTCCAAAGCAGGCTTTAGAGTGTTGTCCCCCAAGGTGGGATCCGTAACTCGAATGCTCTGATCGGACCAGGATTTCGGCCGTCTTCTAGCAAAGGAAGTTGCGTTTCTTGCGTCTTCCTGCTGCTTTCTCGGAGCAGATGTTCTGCCAGCTTCCTTCGCAACGCCACTTCCCAGCCTCGCACTTCCCTTTAGCTGGGCTCTACAAGACGCTTGGTGATTTGAGCCAGAAAGCTGGGAGCTCCTGCCGGCGGAACAGATGCTCAGGCATTGATCCTTGGCTCTTCTCCACGAATAGATCCAGCAAAAGACTGTCTTCTGCTCAAGTCCATTTTTCCGCTGGCCCAGGCGTTTCCAGCTCGGCCTGGTAATGACTCTCTGGGGCTTTAACCCAGGCCGAACGCTCGCCATCCCCCCCTGATTCTTTTAAGGGGGGATGCCAGGAACTCGATCTGGAACCAGGCACCCTTCTCCCTTGCCACGTCTTCCTTTGTCTCTTGCCCAGGATGAAAGTCAACATGTGGCCAACTGCCCAACCTCCCTCTAGCTCTCTTGAAAGCATCTTTTTTTCTCCTGCCCATTTCCACCCTTGGCAACCCTCTGGCCTCCTTCCTTTTTTTAGAAACATCAAAAAGACTCCGGCATCTCTCTCTCTCTGGGGGGTTTGAGTCTGGAGATGCCGACTCTTGAATGGGAAAGGAAACTGAATGGCCCTCGGTAATTTGCCAAGGTTTCTTCCCCCCACCCAACCCCCCCGGGCCATGGATGCTTCCAGCTTCTCAATGTTCTCTCTCGGCTGTATGGATTTATTTATTTTTGTTCGTTTGATCCGAAGGACTGCCCTTCTTCCTCTTCCTCCCACTGCCTCTGCGAAGCATCCTCGCCCTCCATCCATAACATTAATGACTCAGATGCCGGAATCCGGAAAACAGGCGTTGCGCCAGCTGTGTGAATTGTCTTGATGATTGCTGCTCCTTATAATTGTCCCGTGCGGCTGTGGAAGGAACAGTGTTGTGGGGGGGGGGGGGAGACACAGTTTGCTGTTCTAGGCCCCCCTCCCTCTCTTTTTACGATGAAAGGATAGGTTTGATTTCTGGGAGAGCCTCAGTGGTTGGTGATCCCTCTGGCTCCAAAATGGAAAAGCTGGAAGTTGGTAGGAGTTGAAGCTCTTGGGAGTCACTTAATTCAACGTTCCCCAAAGTTCTCTAAATTTGGGAAGAATCAACTAAAGATCATTAAAGGCCCGGAGATAAAAACATAGGAAGAATGGTTGCAGGATTTGGGTATGGCCGGTCTAGAGAAAAGAAGGACTAGGGGAGACATGATAGCGGTCTTCTAATATTTGAGGGGCTGCCACAAAGAAGGGGGGGGGGGGACAATTTATTCTTCAAAGCACCAAATGGCAACGGATGGAAATTAACCACGGAGAGAAGCAATCTGGAGTTAAGGAGAAACTTCCTAACAGTGAGGACAATTAACCAGTGGAACAGCTGGCCTCTAGAAGCTGTGGGTGCTTCATCACTGGAGGTTTTGAAGAAGCCACTTGTGAGAAATGGTATAGAGTCTGCTGCTTGAGCAGAGGGTTGGACTAGAAGACCTCCAAGCTCCCTTCCAGCTCTATTCTGACGCAAGATGAGGACGGGCTGGCTTCCGTTCACTCTAGTGCTTCCTTTGAAACCTCTCAAAGCAGCTTATCTTGGAATCTTCCTCTGATTTTATCTCGACTGCATTCCTGGCAGGTAAGTGGGGGAGAAGGGACAGGTCCAAATGGCTGGTGAGATTTAAAGCGAACGGGAGTGTCTTCGTAGGGTTTGACCAAATTTGGTACCACAACCACAGACTGCCCAAAATCACCACTTACTGGGACTAGAATTTCAAGCTTATTACTGTAAGAATTTCAAGCTTATGACTATAACTAAAGAAAAGTTATGACGCCCTAGTGACTGGATTCTAGGGACTGCTGGGTTTGAAGAGCAAGCCCTATTTATAAGATCAATATTCACAACCACTGGAGTTTCTTTCTCTTGTGTAAAGGGCTTGTGCAGATTCCTGGGTTCCCCCTCTCCCCGATAAGGGGGTTTTCCCCTTTCCACCTGTCCTTCATTTCCTCCCCCCCCACAATTAGAACTGCTGCCGTGTTGTTTTTAATCCGCTGACCAAGAACTAGCTCACGTTAATGCAACTGACAGGTAACTGCTTTTGATGCTTTTGCCAAAACGTCTCTCCCATATGACTTTCGTGTTTTTTTTTTTAAAAAGCGGCCTTTTAATTCCGGATTAATTAATTAATTAATTAATTAATTAATTAAAAAGGCACTTTGGAAAACAAAAGGAGACCTTCAGAGATCACACCTGCACGATTTTACCTGGTCGCCGAGTGACCTTCTACCTAATCTAAGTGACATAAATAAACGAGAGGCATTTGTGCATTGTGCAGTCAAAATGGCCTTTTGACCGCAGCTCAGGGCCCCCTTTCTAATTCCAATTGCTTTTTATTGAATAGATTGATTGATTGATTGATTGATTGATTGATTTCTCTATCTTCTTTATCGTCTTTACTGGCTTTTTAACCCCTATATTCAGGGGTTTTGCTGATGTGAGTGTGCGTGCCTCTGTGCATGTGGAGGGCCTTCTGTGCATGTGCAGAGTGTCAAAAACGGGACGTGATTACGTCTAGGCGGGTGGGCGGAACTTCCCCGCAGCCACCGCTACCGGTTAGCCCAATCCGGATAGAATCGACTGAATACCACCACTGCCTATATTACATGGGCTATCCTATTATTATTATTATTATTATTATTATTATTATTATTATTATTATTATTATTATTATTATTATTATTTCTTTTTTTTTTGGAAAAAGTTTTTTATTTTTATTTTCTCATAAGCATATCTTAAATGTACAATTTCTTATCTAACACATATATTTTCTTGTAACTTTCATACTAATACAATCTTCATCCTAAACAATTTAACTATATTCGGGGTTGCTCTTCTACCATTTCATCTCCCTTGTTTTACAACAATCCTTCTTCTCCCTCTCCTCTCTTTCCTTTCCCTCCCTTCTTCCGTCTACTCTTCTACTTTCTTCTTTCCTCCTCTCCTGTTCCTTCTCTACTTCCCCTTCCTTTCCCCCCACACCTCCCTTCTTCCTCCCTTCTAACCTTCTCTCCTCTTGTTTCCCGTCTTTCTTCCACTCCTTTTCCCTTTCTTCTTTCCCTCTCTCTCCTTCCTCTCTTCTCTCCTCTATCCCTCTCCATTCTCTCTATTGTTGTACTCATTTTCAATTTAGTATCCTTGACCATCACTCAGAAGCTACAGTTCTTGGGATGGTATGGGATGGAAGAGAAGAGAAGAATAGAAAGTAGAGTAGAGTAGAGTAGAGTAGAGTGTAGACTAGACTAGAATTTAGGCTACATTCGGCAATACACCTCAAAAGTCAACCTGGTCAGTTGTATTTCAATTAACGAACACAATTTTACAACACCATTTGATCTGTATCTACCCAGGACTAATTGCTGCTGAGAGGATTAGCCAAAGAGAAGGGGATGGGGTGGGGAAGAGGCACTTAGATATGTTCAGGAGAGGATGAAATGCAGTTGAGTGTTTTAGGACTAGCATAAAGTTGGCTGCTTAAGCTATTGATTTTCTTGTCTCTGCTCATTTACAGGAATGGATTATCAATTTGTTCGCAGAAATCTTGTCCCGTCACATTAGACAACTCTTTAAGGAGAAGGATGGAGAGGAGACCACCTGAAGCCTTCCTTATTTAGTTAACAATTCTAAATCCCCCTTTTTTGGTCCTGTTTTTCCTTCCAGTGGTGTTCAACGGGGTTACTAACAAGAACATAATAAATTTCTGAGCTTAAAAACTGCGACGTCTTTGTAACCTGACGTTCATTGGTTAACTCTGTCTTACACATTGGCAAAAGGAATCAGAGCACAAAGTACGAGCTGAGTGGACATGACCTTGTAGACGGTACCCTCACTCGGTCAAGGACCTTGGAGTGCTCATATCAATTGATCGAAGTGCCAAAGCCCACTGTAACAACATCGCCAAAACAGCATTAAGGGTTGTAAACCTAATCTTGCGTAGCTTCTTCTCTGGTAATATTACACTACTAACCAGAGCATACAAAACCTTTGCTAGACCAATTCTCGAATACAGCTCATCTGTCTGGAACCCGCACTGCATATCAGACATGAATATAATCGAGCGAGTCCAGAAATATTTCACGAGAAGAGTCCTCCACTCCTCCACTTGCAACAGAATACCTTGAAATTTTGGGCTTAGAAAGTTTAGAACTACACCGCCTTCAGTATGACCTAAGCAGACCATGTCCTACCTGTCAATGATTACTTCAGCTTCAGCCACAACAATACACGAGCACACAATAGATACAAACTTAAAGTGAACCGGTCGAAACTCAATTGCAGAAAATACGACTTCAGCAACAGAGTGGTCAATGCCTGGAATGCACTACCAGACTCTGTGGTCTCATCCCAAAAACCCCAAAACTTTAACCTTAAACTGTCTACTGTTGACCTCACCCCATTCCTAAGAGGTCTGTAAGGGGCGTGCATAAGAGCACCAGCGTGCCTACCGTCCCTGTCCTAATGTTCCCTTTAATTGTATTCATTTTATGTATTCAATTCATGCTTATACTTATATATATATTATCTAATACACACTTGACAAATAAATAAATAAAATAAAAAATAAATAAACACAACGGTGGAGAAGCCTCTGGCAATAAATCTAATTTAACCTTGGCGCCTCAAGGTGCAAATAAATGAAGGAATGGAAGACTGAAGGTATAATATAATCACTTTATAAGGCCTTAGTAAGGCCACACTTGGAATCCTGCATCCAGTTTTGGTTGCCACGCTATAAAAAAGATACGGAGACTCTGGAAAGAGTGCAGAGAAGAGCAACCAAGAGGATTAGGGGGCTGGAGGCTAAAACATATGAAGAACGGTTGCAGGAACTGGGCATGGCTAGTCTAGTGAAGAGAAGGACTAGGGGAGACAGGATAGCATCTTCCAATATCTCAGGGGCTGCCCCAAAGAAGAGGGAGTCAAGCTATTCTCCAAAGCACCTGAAGGCAGGACAAGAAGGAGAGACGGGGCAAACTGTGTGTAGGGTTTCCTGTCGGGCTAGAAGATCTCCAAGATCCCTTCCAATTCTGCTATTCTGTTGATTCGGGCTTTCAGAAGACTTCTCCTGGACTGAAAAATAGCAGCTATGAATGAACCTTGCAGGAGTTCAGTTGGGCCATTTCAGGAGCTTCACAACCAGGAGGTTGCGAGTTCGATCCCAGGTAGAGGCAGATATTTTTCTCTCTCTCTTTCTGGGCACAATGAGAATGTATCTGCTGAACAAAACTCCACATGGCCAGGAAGGGCATCTGGCCAGTAAATACTCCACTAGCTCCATTCAGTTGCCCAAGACTCTACCCGCAAGGGTTTATGGGGTCATTAAAAGATGATGATGATGATGATGATCTCAGGAGCTTCAGAGCAAAGCCGAGATGCCGGAGCACAGGACAAGCGTGAATTACGGGTTACCCGTGTACGATTTGACCAAAACGCAAAGAGAGGAAAGAAGACCAGTATTAAATTCCAGCATCCTTTTCCCCTGCAAGTTGGGATGCCAGCTGTTTTATCTTCACGGTCCCATGCCTTTCAGATCGTGTGTGTGTGTGTGTGTGTGTGTGTGTGTCTTTGTCTTCCGTTGGGCTCCATTTCCCGAGGCCCGGAGTGAGAACACTGCTCCCTCCGCCCTTCCGCCTTCCCAAGGGCTGGAGATTTCGTACGGCAGGCAGCGGCTCCCTTTTGTCAGGGGAACCGTCTCATCAGTAATTAAGCTGTTGCGCAGGCTGCGCTTAATTGGTGCTGTCTGCTGACACAGGACTTCTGCTGGCAGATGTTGCCTGGGTTTCTTTCTCCCCTCCAGCCCCCTTTTAAATCTCGGGAAGCCTTGCGGGGAGGGGGCCAAACTCTCTTGTAAATGGGAAATGGAAAGAAATGAGGCGGCGAAGGGTTTTTCGTTTTTGCAGTCAGGTGCACGATGGATTAAGCCAGTAATGGCGAACCTTTTTGGAACCGAGTGGCAAAACGGGAGCACGCGCCCTCGTGCACAGGCCTGCGTGCCGGAAAACCAGCTGCCCGGAGCGCCAGGAAGATGATCTTCTGGTTTCCAGTGTGTCTTCCGTTTCTGGCGCGCCTGCGTGTGTGAAGACCAGCTGGCCGGCATACATGTGCGTGCCACAAACTGGACGATCTTCTTCCCGGAGTATGCATGAGCACCGGGGGGGGGGGGGGGGGCTGCTCTTCCGGTTTCAGGCGCTTTCACGCATGTGAAGATTAGCTGGCTGGCACACCGGCACCCGGAAGAGCAACAGGCAACGGCTCACATGCCTGGAGAGATGGTTCTCCATGCCACTTCTGTCACAGGTGCCATAGGTTCGCCATCGGCCGAAAAGGTTGCAAAAAAAGATGCTTTTAAAAGGCTCTAACGATCCCAGCTGAGTTGCCTGATCGTCAGAGGTTTTGGTTTTCTTTTAAAAGCATTTTTTTTTCTTTTAAAAGAAAATAAAAGCCTCTGATGATCAGGCAACTGAGCTGGGATCGCCAGAGCCTTTTAAAGGCATTTTTTTTTCCTACAACCTCTTCGGCCGAAAATGCTTTTAAAAGGCTCTGACGATCCCAGCTGTGCCGCGCGATCGTCAGAGGCTTTTTTTTTTTTTTACTTTTAAAAGCATTTTTTTGGCCGAAGAGATTTTAGAAAAAATGCTTTTAAAAGTAAAAAAAAAAAAAAACCCCTCTGATGATCACGTGGCTCAGCTGGGCATTGGGGGGGGGGGGAGAACCAGGGATTTTTGCTATCGGTTCTGTAAACCACCCGCCACCATCACTACCGGATCGGGCGATCCGGTCCGAACCGGGAGCATTTCACCCCTGCTTCTGACAGTGAAAAGGAGGCTGGGGACGATGCGCGCAAGTGAGGTGAATCAGTGGACGATCCCCCTTGGAAATAAGACCTGGCGCCTTTGTTTGGTGGCAAAAAAAATTATAAGGCAGGGTCTTATTTTCGGGGAAACATGGTAGTCACCTGTGCTGTCCAAGAACTACGCGGGAGATTTCTCCGGCACCACAGTCGATTTTTCAACCGATAAGACCTGGTTTCGGTTAGAAGCAGGGGACGACGGTGGGAGGACAAGTCTTTGGCAGATGTCCTTGAATTCTTGAATCTTGAATCCCCTCCCCAAGGACTTGCTGATCAAGTGAAAAGTGACTCCCCCACCCTTCTACCAGACTCAGGTGAGTAAGAACGCAAGGGAACCTCTGCGGAAGTGGTATTCAGCTGGTTCGGACCGGTTTGGGTCAACCGATAGCAGAAATCATGGGTGGGCCTGCCCACCCGCCCAGGCTCTATGCCATCCTCTTTAGGCATCTTTTTGAGGCCGGCGCATGTGCAGAAGGCACATGCATGAGCAAAGAAAAACACGCTTCCAGAGAGCAGGTTGGCAATGCAAACCAGAAGGTGCTTTGTCAGAGGAATCCATGGGAACCATCTGAGGATGTTTGAAGCATGAGGGGACTTGTCGCCTCGGCTCCGTCCCACCAGTCTTCTCTCCACTCTCTTGGCAGCTCCGTTTGAAAGTCAGAGATGGCAAGCCGGACGCCTTTTTCCAGAGAACAGCTTATATAACCTGGGCGAAAAAATGGAGTGGTGGGGAAGGAAGCCCAAGCTGAGATTTTCTCAACAAGCTTTCCCCCATATGAAGATTTGCACATACACACCAATATGTGTGTAACTCTAGTGCCAATGGCAAACACAAAGAGATGAATCTAGAATATATTGCATATGAACAATGACATGTAAAATTCCTTCCTTCCCTCCCTTTTCCCCTTCCTTCCTTCCTTCCCTTTTCTTTTTTTCTTTACTTCCTTCCCCTCTCCATGTCCTTCCTTCCTTCCTTCCCTTTTGTTTCTTCTCCTTTCCTTCCTTCCTTCTTCACTCCATATTCTTTCTTCCTTCTTTCCTCCCTCCTGCTAATTTTTTTCAGGGGAAAAAACCCATACCCACATGCGAGAAAATCATTAATATCCATGGCAACTCCCAAAATATATATATATATCAGATTTTAGACTTGAGAGTTTAGAAAATGCCTTTTACCTTTTGAAAAATGTAAGAGGAGTGTCTAAAAAAGAAAAAAAAAAAAGAAAGGAAAGAAAGGAAAGGAAAGGAAAAGTCAAGGGATATTGTAATAAGCAGGCCACAGTTTCATCTGACTTTCCATCTTACAGGGTGCAAAAAAGTCACCAAATTATAGTCCCCGAATAGGCACGTGCGTCTGTGTATGTTTGAGTCTGGTAAACAAGGTCCCAGTTAAACCAACGTGAATTCTTTTGTGAATTATTTTAAGGGTGTCCTGCTGGTTAAGGAATGGAGACTTTTCTAAAAATTCAGCCACAAAATGGGGGTTGCTAAAGCCTGTATCATCTGCATAGTGTCTTGTTTAATGGACTGCTAAATTGGCCACGCCCATCTAGTCATATGACCACCTAGCCACGGCCACCCAGCCGGTCCACCCCCCCCTCAGTCTGAGGGGCCATGAATTGGCCCCCGTTTAAAAAGTTTGAGGACCCCTGAAGTAGACCTTACTCTAAATCAGGCTGATTTCCCCCCCTTCACCAGGTATTTTCATCAGCCAAACTGCCCCTTACAGCTGCTCTGTGCTCTAAGCCTTGCCAATAAACGTTGCCAGTAAGGTGGAAACTCTGTGTGCGATGCAAGGACTGGGAAATTATTGCATGCACACAAACCCCCCCCCCTCCCACCCAACCCCAAAAAAACCACGCTCGGCAACATCCAAATAAAATATTGTTCTTCCCCCTTCTATTCTCTATTATTCTATTCTATTCCATTCTATTCTTATTATTCTATTATCTTTTCTACTCATTCCAATATTCTATTCTATTCTATTCTATTCTATTCTATTCTATTCTTATTATTCTATTCTATTCTATTCATTCCAATATTCTATTCTATTCTCTATTATTCTATTGTCTATTATTCTATTATATTCTTATTATTCTATTCTCTATTCTATTCATTCCAATATTCTATTCTATTCTATTCTATTCTATTCTATTCTCTATTATTCTATTCTATTCTTATTATTCTATTCTATTCTATTCATTCCAATATTCTATTCTATTCTCTATTATTCTATTATATTCTTATTATTCTATTCTATTCTATTCATTCCAATATTCTATTCTATTCTATTCTTATTATTCTATTCTCTATTCTATTCATTCCAATATTCTATTCTATTCTATTCTCTATTATTCTATTCTATTCTATTCTATTCTATTCTATTCTTATTATTCTGTTCTCTATTCTATTCATTCCAATATTCTATTCTATTCTATTCTATTCTATTCTATTCTATTCTATTCTATTCTATTCTATTCTATTCTTCTGCATAGAAAGAAGATGGGAGATAAAAATTTTAACAGGCAATCCTTGGATTGTGACAACAGGGCCTGGTGGCTCAGCAGACTGATAGCATTGTGATTAACACCAGCTGTCTGCAATTACTGCAGGTTCAAATCTCGCCAGGCTCAAGGTTGACTCGGCTTTCCATCCTTTCTAAGGTGGGTAAATTGAGGACCCAGTTTGTGGGGGCAATAAGCTGACTTTGTAAAAATATACAAAAGTATGAAGGCTATTGCTTAATGCATTGTAAGCTGCCCTGAGTCTCCGGAGAAGGGCGGCATATAAATCAAATTTAAACAAACAAACAAACAAAAAAAAACAATTGAGCCAGAAATTTCTGTCACTAAGTGGGACATTGGTTAGGTAGGTTTTGCCCCATTTTGCTTGCAATAGCCGTTCGGTGACTCACTGCAGTTGTTTAGCTCCCACCTTGAGAACCGAGTCCAGGCATAAAGATGGAGAGAGAGAAAAGGAAGTCACAAGAGATTAAATTTATGGGTTTTCTTGGCGGCTTGCTTAGGTTTCCCACTCTTGCTTTACTCCCTTCTTATATATTTTTGTTGGAAGAAGAATTTAAAAGACAAAAAAAATAAAAATAAAAATGGGGAGTGCATTTTCTTCCCTTCCCTGCCAAAGACAAATAGGTTGCAAAATTTATCCCAAGTCTCGTTGTCTTCTGCAGGTGTTCTATCTATACAGTTACAATTAATATATCATCAGGACGGCTGGAGAACATTGTTTTATTATACATAACCATCCCTTTGATTTAAAATGTTAATATTATACGATCCTTTCTAACAACATCGCTCGGTGAGCCAAAACAGTTACGAAAGCACAAAAAAAAGAAAAGAAAAAAAGAAAACAAACTCTTGCCAATCTTTCCAGGAACAGAGTCCGATAATAATAATAATAATAATAATAATAATAATTTAAAAAGAAAAAAGAAAAGAAAAGAAAACCTCGCTGTAGCCTGTTGATTCATGCTAAAGTTATTTGTTCGGAACAAATCAAAAACCTGTAGAAAGAAAGATGGAAAATGATCTTCGTGGTCCAAAGGAGGAGGTGGGTTTTTTTTTTCCCCCTTTTGCGTAAATAAATCTTCACCTCCTTTTTTTTTTTTTTTTTAGATTTGGGAAATTTACACTGGCACAAAAAATGGTTCAGCATGACTAATAATCCTGTTGGGCTTTAATTGATTTTTTTCTTTTTAAAAAAAGGAAAGTGGTTGGGATCTGCTAAAACTGTTAAGGATCAACAGGAAACATACGAGTTGAGGGTTTGAATCAGTGGTGGGTTTCAAACATTTTTTACTACCGGTTCTGTGGGTGTGGCTTGGTGGGCATGGCAGGGAAAGGATACTGTAAAATCTCCATTCCCACCTCACTCCAGGGGAAGGATACTGTAAAATCCCCATTTCCTCTCGATCAACTGGGACTTGTGAGGCAGAGAATAGATGGGGTTGGGGCCAGTCAGAATTTTTACTACCGGTTCTCCGAACTACTGACAATTTCCGCTACCGGTTCGCTAGAACTGGTCAGAACCTGCTGAAACCCAACTCTGGTTTGAATGTGTTTCAGATAGAACGTTTGATTTAAAATTTAACATCATGGTTCATCCCAGCTACTGCGGTGGTTAGTTCACATACCACCATGGTATGGTTTACTTTAGGCACAATCTCTTGAATAAGCCATGATGGAAGACACTGTAGTGGTCTGGTTCACACACACTCACACACACACACACACACACACACACACACGGCTGGTGTGGCCTGGCTCACTGAAAAAAATGACACAACAGCCCTGTTCGCAAACAGATTTATGCCATAATGAGTGGAGATTGCGCCTCGTGCTAAGGCCAAACGCCAATCCGGAGAGGCCCCGACTTACGACCACAATGGGAACCAGCATTTCCATGGCTAAAGAAGGCCCCATTGTTAAATGACAACCACTTTTTCCACCGTCGTTCAGCGAATCGCTAATGTTGTTAAGGGAACCATGTGGTCTTTTAAAAGAATCTGGCGTCCCCCCGTTGACTTTCCTCATCGCAAGCCGGATAGGGAAGTCACAGACAGCAATCATGTGACATCGGGACACCACAATTGTCGTAAATATACGCTGGACGCCGGTTGCTGAACGCCCAAATTTGGATCACGTGACTGCAGGAATGCCGCGGCAGTTCTAAGTGTGAGGAACAGCTGTAAGTCACTTTTGTTTCCAGTGGCCATTGTTAACTTCAAATGGTCGCTAAATGAATGTTGTAAGTTGAGGACTACCCGGGAACCACATTACTGCTTGAACATTATGTGGGAATCGAGCCCGTTGATCACCCTGACTTAGTTTAAGGCAATATGCTACAGGGAGTTCTCACCTTACAACTATTCGTTTAGTGACTATTTGAAGTCACGACGGCCCTGCAAAAACATGACTCACCACTCTTTTTCCCACTTACGACTGTTATCGCCATTCACAAAATTTGGATAATTGGCAACTGGTTCACATCTATGACGGGATCCCCTTTTTGTGACCTTCCGGCAAGCAAAACCAATGGGGAAGCTAGATTCACCGTGTGGCTAACTTAAAAATTGCAGGGATTCGCCTAATAAGGAAAGGCGTAAAATGGGGCGAAACTCACTGAACAAACCGTCTCGCTTAGCGACAGAAGTTTTGGACGCAATTGCGGTCGTAAGTCAAAGATTACCTGTATTCTTGGGGGGGTCTAACTTTGGTCTTGGAGCAACAGGTAATACACCAGCATCAGCTTCGGGGAAACTGCCACTCAACTTTCTAAAAGCTCACCGTGTTTGTGCTTCAATTTCTCACAGATAAAACTCCTGCCTTAAATGTACCCCGTGTTTTCCTTGCAGGAATCCAACCCTTTTTCGGGGCCGGGGCCCCTTCTGTGCATCCCCCCCACCCCTCCTCAGCCTCCTGGTTTTGAGGCAAGCTGTTTTCTCATAAATTGTCTTCAACGGTGGGAAGGGAAGAGAAAGAGAGATGGAATGATTTAAGCCGATGTTTCTGTAGCAAATACTTTTCTCAAATTTTCTGCAGATGTTGCTGTAGCTGGGATGTGATTTTCGCACGGGCCCCGCCTATCCTGAAACGGTCTCGGAATGATAGCAGAAGAATTCAGATCCCCAAATCTCTGCTTGGATATGGGAACAACTCCAAATTCTTTCTCTTTCTTTCTTTCTTTTTCTTTCTTTCTTTTGCTTTTTTCTTTCTTTCTTTCCTTCCTTCTTTCCATCCTCCCTTCCCTTCCCTCTTTCTTTCTTTCTCTTTCCTTTCTTTTTCTTTCCTTCCCTTTTTCTTCCTTCCTTCCTTTTCTTTCTTTCCTCTCTCTCCCTTCCTTCTTTCCATCCTCCCTTCCCTTCCCTCTTTCTTTCTTTCTCTTTCCTTTCTTTTTCTTTCCTTCCCTTTTTCTTCCTTCCTTCCTTTTCTTTCTTTCCTCTCTCTCCCTTCCTTCTTTCCATCCACCCTTCCCTTCCCTTCCTTCCTCTTCTCTCTCTCTCTCATGCTTTGGAGAATAGGGTGACGCTCTCTTCTCTATGACAACTGCTCAAATATTGGAAGACTGCTGTCACCCTTAGCGCTTCTCTAAATTAGAGCAGGGGTCGGCAACTTTAAACACTCAAAGAGCCACAAAGGTCCTAACCGGAAGCCCCCCCCATTCAATTCTGGAGCCAACCAGAAGTCCGGTTCCCACACCATAGAGTCTCCTCCTAGCGCGGCATCCTTTTTCCTCTACCTGCCTTAACCGAAAGCTGATCAGCGACAGGGAGCCGCAGCAGAGGGATGAAAGAGCCACATGCGGCTCCAGAGCCACGCGGGTTGCTGACCCGTGGACTAGACATACCTTATCCCTGCCACCATTCATCGTACGGTTTAGCCTCCAGGCCCTTAATCATCTTTCTTGCTCTTCTCTGCACTCTTTCTAGAGTCTCAGCATCAATGTGCTACCATGATAACATTGTACCGGGCACCGGCTGTTTCTTTGGCGGTGCTCATCCAGACCCGTCTATCAGAAAGAGCATCAGCTGACCGACCCATCGTCCAAGATCACTGGCTTTTGGTAAACAGCCGTGTGTTACTCTTTCATAATTCTGACTGCTTGGGGCACCTGCTTGACTAAAATTTCTCACTTCTGTTCCTGGCCAAGAAAAGAGATGCCTATTTATAGTGCTTTTAATTTCTTTTTTTTTAAAAAAAGAAAAGAAAAAAAAAAAAGCCCATGTACCTTACCATGGCAACCACAGTGTCCATGTGCTACCTAAGAGAACAAAAAGCTTTGCCGTGTAGGAAGCACGCACACACACTCGCACACACACACACACACACACACACTGCCGGTTTTTGTTTTGCAACACCTTGTTTGCTGGTTTTTAAACATCCCTTCCCCCTTCTTACGAAATCAACGCCCCCTTATCGATCTCTTCTGTCTGGCTGTGGCAAAGCTTTCGTTCCCTTTCAAGGCGTACCAAAAAATCTCTCTCTCCAACCCACCCACCCACCTTCAAAAAAAACCAAAAACACACACACACACACACACACACACACAAAAAAGATTGATGAAATTCTCAGAAAAAAGACTCTGGAGTTGTTGCCCTGAAATAGATTTAAGAGCTGTAGGTTTGGGATGTCTTTCGCGACACAATCCCCCTTGTACGCAGTGGTGGGCTGCTGCCGGTTCGGGCAAACCGATAATTCCAACAATCAGCTGGCTCCGCCCATCCGCCCTATCCTGTCTTCTCTGTCAGAGTATGAATATTCATAGACTGGAATAGATCACCCAACGGGGACTGTTTGGATAGACATGGTAACGGGTCAACCAATGGGGACTGTTTGGTAACTGAAACACAGTATTGTTGAGTGAGGTACTAAACTGGTTATTTATTTCACGCAGGCCCCGCTGGGAGAGTGAAGGGAGAGGGGCCGGATGTCAGCGTTTCAACGCTGGCATAGAGAGCAGAGGAGAGCGAGAGATAAACTCTGAAACTTTTGCCTGCTAAATCCCTTTGAAGTCGGGTTGTCGTGGAAATGAGGGGAGGGGGCACATTCCTGGGAAATGACGAGAAAAGAAGTCCGAAGAATGACTTGGAAGATAGCCAATGAGAAGCAGAGATTTGGGGATCGGAAAGGGAGGGATTGGGGGGCAAAAGGTCAGTCTTGTCCACGTGGAGTCATGATCCGGTGGCTGTGCTCAATTAAAGAAAGATTTCCTTAAAGATTGGCAGTTTGGAAATTCATTTAATTTTGAGATAGCATCGTAGTCTGACAATGGGGCCATAAGAATCAGTTTGGAGTGTGGGGGTGGCTTAGACTTGCTGAACTGTATATATGTTCTGACCTAGGCCTCCTGAGTCAGTAAAACACACGAGTAGTCCCAAAAACCTGTTTTATTGCAACAATTCTGTTCATTCACAGATGAGTCCCAAATAGTTGTAAAAAGTCCTTTGGGATAAGCCTGATCATCACCCACCTTTATCTCCCTTGACACACTGCCAAAGACCTAATTGGCGAAGCCACATGGAGTTCAGAATCAAACAGAGCTTCAGGTTTTAAACTGCACAGAATTAACAACGTTGTTTCCTGCAAAGGCCCATTTGCGCAGAAGCTTCTGAGATCTCGTTGCGAACCGGTAGTAATGGTAAGTAGAACCCACCCCTGGTATGAATGGTTAGAGGAGAGGGATAAAAGGCAAGGAAAGAGTAAATGAGGAAGATATAGGAGTGGAAATGCAGTAACAAACAAGAGGAAACAGAACAGATGCAGATCGTAGGAACGAAATTGTGTACACTGTTATCTATATGTATATGTTTAAATAAATCAATATTAGAATTATATGCATAAAGGATAAATTGAAATAAGGGAGAAAAAAATGGCTTCCCTTCGGCATTCCTAAAAATCCTGCAGAAGTCTTGTAAAACTGACACATCTTTTCTTCTCGTTTGGATTTTAAAGACAGCCCCCAAAGCAAAAAGAAATGTGAAGGTTTGGGGATTGCTAAAAGGGAGGGAGGGGGGAGGGAACGAAAAAGAAAGGAAGGAAGGAGAAAAAGAAGAGGGAAGGAAGGAAAGAAAGAAGGGTGGACAGAGGGAAACCAAGAGAAAGAGAGAGAGAGAAGGAAGGAAGGAAGGAAGGAAGGAAGGAAGGAAGGAAGGAAGGAAGAAAGGAGGGAGGGAGGGAGAAAGTAAGGAAAGAAGGGAGGAGAGAAAAACCAAGAGGGGAGGGAGGGAGGGAGAAAGAAGAAGAAAGTAAGGAAAGGAGAAGAGAGAGAAACCAAGAAGGAAAGAAGGAAGGAAAAGAAGAAAGGAAGGAATGGAGAAGAGAGAGAAACCAAGAAGGAAGGAAGGAAGGAAGGAAGGAAGGAAGGAAGGAAGGAAGGAAGGAAGGAAGGAAGGAAGGAAGGAAGGAAGGAAGGAAGGAAGATAAATTATACATCCAAAGGTTTATCTACCTGGACATCTAATTCACTGTGGCTATCAAGATATTCCTGCAGAGCCCAGAGTGTAGACTTGAAAGCAATGTCACTCTTGCTCTTTGTCACTGTTGCCTTCAGAGACAGACATCTGCCAAACGCCGTTGATTTTGCTACGCCCGGACAAAGTGAGAAATTTATTGGCATTTATTGGACATCTAAAAAGGATACCGTGTTTTTTTTTCCGCCCACAAAAAAAGGTAAGAGAGGGCCGCTACCGCAGACTAGGGTGCCTGACTCATGAAGGATGCAGGGCCTTCCAAGAGAACGCTACCCTTCAAAGAGATTTCCCAGAATCCCCCTAGTCAGCGACGCTAAAAGGCATTGGGGGGGGGGGGGAAGAAGCCCAACCTCTCTAAGGGGAGAATAGCTCACGCTGCGTCTCCAATCCCAGTTTGCCACCAGTCAGAACTGTCTTTCCAACATATCGGCTCCCCCTTCCTCCTCCTCCTCCTCTCCTCCCTTCCAAGCTTTGCTCCTTGCTGGCCGGTGCCATTTAGGCTTTATTTGCAAATAATCAACCGAGGCCTTTTTCTGCTTGCAGCGGGCGAATTTTAAATGCGTTCTCTTTTATTTCCTAATGTACTGGACGGAGAAGAGTTCCTTTCTTACAAAAGCAAAGCCAAAACGGTCCAATCATATCAACGGACCCTGCGCCGTTATAAATGTAATTTGCGATGTGCGTTTTCGGCCATTAGTGGGCCTGGCTGATTCATCAGCTTTGTACGGGGCATCTCGGCCCGAACTTTTGTACAAACTCCCTCGCTTGCGTGGGTAGGGTTTATCTTTTTTTTTTTTCTTCCCCAAAAATTGTTGTCGTTGTTGTTGTTGTTGAAGGCGCAAAGTCCATTTTCGATTTAGAGAGACGCGATGTGTTGAGGCCAGCAAGACTGAAGGCTTGGCCTCCATCGAGGGAAAAATTAAATTTATCTAGAGTTCATCGGGATTGAGGTGGGCTGGAAGAAATGACAAAAGCAGACGGTTGGGTTTTGGTGGGGGGTTTTTTTTGCTGTTTGGTTCCCATGCTGTAGATCCTCTTTGAGAGAACGTTATGGAGAGGTGAAATTAGATGAATAATTCCCAGGTCAGCGAAGAGTATATATATATATATATATATATATATATATATATATATATATATATATATATATATATATATATATATACTCTCCCCCAGAGTTCAGGGAGGGGAGGGGGGAAGAGAGCTTGGTTGCGGTCCATCAATTTCCTCTCCCTTTAGCTGCCAAGTTCTTTCTGGATGTCTTTACTGGAGCCCATAACTATCTCTTTCTTTGGCAGGACTCTTAAAAGCTTGGAAACAGGTGGGAGAAGTTGGCCTAGAAACGGAGGTGATGTCACTTCACGAACTGCAATTACATATTCGCCTGAAAGATAGAAAGGAAGGCTGGGAATTAGCTGAGGAGGGGGTCTGGATTAACGGGTATCCTAAAAGCAGGCTACGGGATGGGGCACCCAGGAGGACACTTCTCTGACAAACCATGGATGTTTTAAGACGGTGGACTGACCACGCAAGGCCCTACATAAGCAAGCACAGATCACATTTCTCCGGGCACATTCTGGTGGCTGGAAGACGTTTCCCCACCTGAGTTAAAATCTGCACACCTCTACCTTGCAGGAACTGGGGATGTCTGGTCTGATGAAAAGAAGGACCAGGAGAAACATGATAGCAGTCTTCCAATATCTCAGGGGCTGCCCCAAAGAAGAGGGAGTCAAGCTGTTCTCCACAGCACCTGAAGGCAGGACAAGAAGCAATGAATGGAAACTAATCAAGGAGAGAAGCAACCTGGAATTAAGGAGAAATTTCCTGACAGTGAGAACAATTAATCAGTGGAACAACTGGCCTCCAGAAGTTGTAAATGCTCCAACACTGGAATTTTGAAAGAAGATGTTGGATAACCATTTGTCTGAAGTGGTGTAGGGTTTCCTGCCTAAGCAGGGGGTTGGACTAGAAGACCTCCAAGGTCCCTTCCAACTCTGCTATTCTATTCTATTCTATTCTATTCTATTCTATTCTATTCTATTCTATTCTATTCTATTCTATTCTATTCTATTCCATTCCATTCCATTCCATTCCATTCCATTCCATTCCGATTATTGAAAATCCATGTCTTCTAACAGAGGCCTCTCTTGCTTAGCTGCCCACTTTTTTTCAAACGCAACGGGGCCACAAGGGAGATATTTTGCATCAACGTGGCAGGCCCAACATGGCAGGTGCCTGGCATGCAGCTCTCAAAGCTGCCCATGGGCACCGAGTGAACCAGTCGCTCCAGAGGGATATCGATGGCCATTCTTCCTCTGAAGGTTGCCAGCGTTTTTGACAAAAGAGGTTTTTAAATACAGGGTGAAAGTTCAGTGCAAAAACGCAACTTGACAGAAGGTTCTCAACCTCCCGTGTCCGTGAAGTCAAGATAAGACAGCACTGCCATCAATATTTCGGGAGGGATTAACATGATGAGCAGGTTGTTAATGGAGCTGGACGGGGGCCAGGACACCTGGATTAGCAGCTCCTGAATTTAAAAGGGAAAAACATTCAAGGAGATTTTTTTCCCTTCTTCTTCTTCTTCTTCTTCTTCTTCTTCTTCTTCTTCTCCTTCTCCTTCTCCTTCTCCTTCTCCTCCTCCTTCTTAAAAAAGAGGTCACTCTGCAAGTTTGGGAAGATTTTTGCACATGAAGGCTCAGCCTGACTGACACAAGGCCCCGATCGAACGGAAAATTGCGTACATGAAAGTTTTGCTCAACACGGATTAGCCTTTGTGGGGAGAAAACTTGACTTGGCCACGGTCCTAGAGGCTCTGATTTTCACGGGAAAGGTCTGTTTCCAGAAATATGAGGAGTGCGCAATTCCTTGCATCTTGGGAAGGTAAAGCGTCTGTGCCAGAAGACCTCCTTGTGAACTGATGACAGAGTCACCTGGGGGTAGAGATGGATTTGCTGGGCGATATATTCAGGAGATGCACTTTTGAACTTAGGTGCTGGAAAACTCCTCCGAAGACCCAACGAACTAATGGATCATCAGATAAATCCACTCAGAGTTCTCCTTTGAAGCACACGCGTGATCAGGCTCAAATTGATCCTACTCCTGAGATAAATTATTGTGAACACCCAGAAGGCTCCTGGAACAAGAGCCGGAGTGGAGCGACGATGCCTTCCAATCTCACTATGTCTGTCGGTCTGTCTGTCTTTCTGATCAACTGTTTCACCTCCCATTCTGCAGTAAGCCTTCCTCTCCCTCACTTCCCCACCCATCTGTTCCAAAAACAGACTGACATTTAAAAAACAGGGAGAGAAACAACGTTAAGTCACAGCTATCTATACGCAGCCAGGGAGGAAGGGAGGGCGGGCGGGAGAGAGAGGAAGGAAGGAAGGAAGGAAGGAAGGAAGGAAGGAAGGAAGGAAGGAAGGAAGGAAGGAAGGAAAACATTACTTTTTAAACACTTGCACGTACTGTATGTTGCCTTGAACATTTGGAAGTTTTGATTTCAAAACCAGAATTCAGGCTTAACTCAGGAATCTGTATTATGGAACATATTTCATACTGTTGCTTGTCACCCCACTTGCTCATCACATTCTCCCCACTCAAAGCTGTCTGTTAAAATCCTTTATGCAGTCCCAAACTTTGTTGTCTCTGCGGGAATTTGATGGTTAAATTTCCTTTCCCTTCTTACCTTCTGGAAGGAAGCCTTGTAGTATCTGAAGCCGAACATCCAGATTCAGTCACAGTTTTGTTCCATGTAATATTGAATTTGTGAACGCTCAAGTTTCCGCTTTCCCCTAGGCATTTCCACAATATTGCGTACTTTTTAACCAAATTTGTACACTAACACATGAATAATGAAGGATTCCTTAATGTACCCTTACTGTAGTTATTAAGTCTGCATTACTATTAATCTTCTCATCGGTCCTATCACCCATCTCCTCCCACTTATGAGTGTAACCTTGTTGCTGGTATCCTTAAGATTTATATTGACTGCTTCCCTATGACTATCATTAAGTGTTGTACCTTATGATTCTGAAATAATAATGGCGGGCTAACAAATAAATAAGGGGCGTGGTGGCTCAGTGGCTAAGACGCTGAGCTTGTCGATCGAAAGGTCGGCAGTTCAGCGGTTCGAATCCCTAGAGCCGCATAACAGGGGGAGCTCCCGTGACTTGTCCCAGCTTCTGCCAACTTAGCAGTTCGAAAGCATGTAAAAAATGCAAGTAGAAAAATAGGGACACCCTTTGATGGGAAGGTAACCGCGTTCCGTGCGCCTTTGGCGATGAGTCATGCCGGCCACATGACCACGGAGATGTCTTCGGACAGCGCTGGCTCTTCGGCTTTGAAACGGAGATGAGCACCGCCCCCTAGAGTCGGGAACGACTAGCACTTATGTGCAAGGGGAACCTTTACCTAATCAATCTGTATGTGACTTTCTCTGACATGCTCCATTTTGTACAAGTTTTGTTGCACCGAGAATGCCAGGGGCTACAACTCTCCAGGCAACACTGTCCTCCAACCCCACCCAAGATTGGCAGATTACGACAAAAGAAAACTCTTGGGTGCTCTTGATAAGGAGGACTTTAAAAGGATCAACAGATTCTACATCCAGTGTCCTTTTCTCCCTTCTTCTTCCCTCCCCTTTAAGGGACACCACCAATAGCTAATTAATATGGCATCGGCAACATAAAAAGGAAAAATGGCTGCGATGAAAGGGGGGTCGGGGGTGGGAGAGAAGAGAAAAAGCATTTATGAAATTTGCTACCGCCGAGAATCTGAAGGGCGGAGAACGTGCGTGGAATATGGGTCCTTTCTTGCCAATGACATTTTGAGAGATGCTGGAATCATCAAAGGGCATTTACGGAGCGATGGGAGAAGGGATTATCAGATGTCGTTAAAGGGGAAAGAAAAAACCCGTCCAACAGAGTAAGCCTTCCTTTGGTTTGGTCAGGAGAAGCAGGTTAGGAGTTCCACCCCAAGAGAATAAAATCTGGGCCCTCATTTTACTGACCACGGGGAGGATGGAATTGGCTCTGTGTGCAAAGCTGGCAAGTGTGCATTTGTCTCCGCAAGCCCAGGGAGAGACAACGAGCCCTGCAGAATATATTTGACTTATGACGAGTCATTTAATGGCAAAATAAAATAAAAATAAAATAAAAATGCCCCATGAAGATTCGGTTACAACTACGAGATTTGCTTAATAACCATAGCAACAGTTGAAACGTCAGATCTGATCATGCAGTGCCTCAGTTTAGGACCACCGTGAGTTACGACCGGAATTCCGCTCCCAATTTTGTGGTCTTAAGTTGAGGACTACCCATGACTTCCCATTCTTCTGACCCAGCCCCCCTAAATGCTTCCTTAGGGCCTTTCCCAAGCTGGCAGCCTCTTCCACATGTGTGGACTTCAATTCCCAGAATTCCACCTGTCTTAAAGCCACCAAGGGATGCAGCAGCCTTAGAGGTTCCTTGTGTTGATGAAAAATAAAGTTTTTTTTTTTTTTAACCCAGGAATATTTGGTCCTTTGTGACTTTGGGCCCAACACCTGCATCTATAAGAGATGATCTTACCTGGTGGAGGTGGTGTGACGTTCGGCGAGCTTTCATTCACCCTGAACTTCCATCCTTCGGTAGCTATTCCTGATCTGGAAGAGACAAAGGAAGTGAGGGAATGAGATTAATCCGTTGCGTCGCTTTTGAGGTGTTACCGCTTGGGAAATCAGTACGGTAATCCTCGATTTACAACAGGATAGAACTTTATTACGGTCATAGACAAGAATCATCACTGTTTACAATAGTGTTAAAAGATACTACTACTGCTAATAGTGGATAATAACATTCATGGCAATAAAATACATGGCCTCAAACAGTTTGGATCAGGGGCCTCCAACCTTGGCAACTTTAAGCCTGGCGGACTTCAACTCCCAGAATTCCCCAGCTGGGGAATTCTGGGAGTTGAAGTCTGCCAGGCTTAAAGTTGCCAAGGTTGGAGACCCCTGGTTTGGATCATGCCTCTGTTTTTACATGATCGGAGAGCGGATTAAGTATGTGTGTAAATATAATTTCTCTAAAAGTTGTAAGAGATATCTACAAAATATCGGCGCAAATTGACACCTATAATTCTGGAACCGAATTTTTCCTTGCGGTCATGGCAGCCGCACGGAATTTTGCCACTGCACACGTGGACGACTTAACAACCCTTAGGGACCGTTCAAGGTTACAACAGCGCTGAAAAAATTGTTCTAGGTTGCTTCTCTCCTTGATCAGTTCCCACCTGTTGCTTCTTCTCCTGCCTTCCTTCAGGTGCTTTGGAGAAGAGCTTGACCCCTTCTCCTTCGTGGCAGCCCCTCAAATATTGGAAGACTGCTATCATGTCACCCCAGTCCTCCTTTTCATACCCAATTCCTGCAACCATTCTTCGTATATTTTACCCTTCTGTCCCCTAATCAATATAGAGAGATAGATATAGATAGGTAGATAGATAGATAGATAGATAGATAGATAGATAGATAGATGATAGATAGATACCATTTCCCCTAAAATAAGACTCAACCAGAAAAAAAAAAGAAAAAAAAAAGAATCAAACAAATAAAAGAATCAGAAAACCTGATTTCTAGGAAAGGAACAAAGATAAATAATTTAAGCACTAAAGAATATAACCCAGGCTTCATACTTTGCCAACCTTAGAAGAAATAAAGTTATATGAAAGTGCTTTTTGTTTTTTAAACAAACAGAACCTCTAAGGGGGGGGGGTTTGTCTAAAAATAATAAATACAAAACAAGAAGGGTTCAAAAGTGACGTGAATTAGTGGAGTATAAAGGGAAGGATTAAAAAATAAATGAAATCCTAAGGTTTTCCCCAAATTGCATCTATTTATTTACCTAACAATGATTCAAGTCTTTTTTTTTTTTTATTACTATTTTGGTTCTCAAATTGGTTCAGATACATTCGAGGTTTTGTTTTTTTTATTACTATTTTGGTTTTCAAATTGGTTCAGATACATTCGAGTTTTTTTTTTTATTATTACTATTTTTAAACTTCCATTCCTATCCTGTGAAGGAGACCCACTGAAAGAAATTGGTTCAAATACGGGCTAAGGGAAGAATAAGAAGTGTTGGCCTCGTTGTTTATAACCGCGAGAAAACTGGATCGCAGGCTGTACGGGCTCTGGAATTTATTTATTCCCCCACCACCACCACACAAAACAGTGGCAGAGGACTTCCATATTCTATTCCTCACGTCAAGTGATAATGAGGCTTTCAAGTGTCCTTATTTATGAAGAGCCGGAGAATGAGAACAATTAAATGAAGCATCTGTTTCTTTCCCGGAGAGCGCAAGTAGTAACCCCTCCGTTTGTAAGGCTCGCATGTTTCATCAAACGTCCTATGCCTGTCAACTTTGATAACATAAATAAATGACTTCACGGGGGCTTACTGGATGCGCTGGCATATGAGTCACTGAGCTTCAATGGACTCCGGGGGATGGTAGAGGACAGGAAGGCCTGGAGGAATGTTGTCCATGGGGTCACGATGGGTCGGACACGACTTCGTGACTAACAACAAGAAGTGTGTGTGTCTCTATGTATCTATCTATGTATCTATCTATCTATCTATCTGTCTGTCTGTCTGTCTGTCTGTCTATCTATCTATCTGGGTTTCCCCAAAAATTAGACAGGGTCTTATATTAATTTTTGCTCCAAAAGACGCACTAGGGCTTATTTTCCAGTTAGGTCTTAAATGTGGCACTAAATGTGTCCATCTGGCTGACGATCTTAACTGGGACTTATTTTTGAGGTAGGCCTTATATTACGAGCATCCTGAAAAATCATGCTAGGACTTATTTTCCGGTTGGGTCTTATTTTCAAGGAAATACGGTATTAAATGCCTCCATCTGGTTGACAATCTTAACCGGGACTTATTTTTGAGGTAGGGCTTATATTATGAGCATCCTGAAAAATCATTTGAGTCTTATTTTAGGGGAAATGGTATCTATCTATCTATCTATCTATCTATCTATCTATCTATCTCTATCTCTATCTCTCTATATTGATTAGGGGACAGAAGGGTAAAATATACGAAGAATGGTTGCAGGAATTGGGTATGAAAAGGAGGACTAGGGTGACATGATAGCAGTCTTCCAATATTTGAGGGGCTGCCACGAAGGAGAAGGGGTCAAGCTCTTCTCCAAAGCACCTGAAGGAAGGCAGGAGAAGAAGCAACAGGTGGGAACTGATCAAGGAGAGAAGCAACCTAGAACTAAGGAGAAATTTCCTGACAGTGAGGACAATTAAGCAGCTTGCCATCAGAAGTTCTGGGTGCTTCATCACTGGAGATTTTTAAGAAGAGATTGGACAGCCATTTGTCTGAAATGGTCTAGGCTCTCCTGCTCGAGCAAGGGGTTGGACTAGAAGACCTCCAAGATCTCTTCTAACTCTGTTATTCTGTTCTTTTCAATACTCTGCAGATTCAAGCGGGGGGGATCTCATGTTGGGATAGTTGGAGAGAGAGGAGAAAGAGAAAAGTAATATAAAATGTTCTTTTCTGAAATTTGGAAAATGTTGACCTCTGGAAACGCCTTCCTGTGCTTAAGTGCAAAGCTTTCCTTTTGAGTTACAACAAGGACACAGAAAAACACAAATAGTTGTTTGTGTGCCTGGTCTAGAAACCCCAAAGTTTTAAGATTTATTAACCTCCTAGGTTAAAAAACAGTTTTGGACCGGGAAATTTGCTCCTGCTCAAACGTCCATGTTCTACAGATGATGTCCCATGATATGGGGGTGGTCCTTATTCAAAAATGACCCTTCTCTCTTGGCAGCAGGCCATCCCTGGCAAATTAGCTGGATCCCCAAGGCGAAACCTTTTCTACTGTAAATGATTTAAAATTACTGCCACCAATTGTATCCTTTTCTTCAAGCTTTTTATTCACCACTGGCTGGATTGTTTGAACCAGCTTTCCTGTTTATTAAAAAGCAAAGCTCAGTGGGCAATTGCTTTTGACGTTTATCAACGGAAAGCGAGAAAGAAATGACGCTAAGTAAATAATATATGGAAGTAGAGAGATACCCCAAAACAAGATTAATCTTTAGAACAAGCATTCTTTTAATCCATGCTGTAGGACTTCCAAAGACGGAACTATTTAGTAGTCTGCCGCTGAGCGTGTCCAACTGAGTGTGCCCAAATTGCAACTGTGTTTTAACTGGGTAATTCGTTCAGCGAGCGTTCCAGGGGTCCCATTAGAAAATGGGGGTTTTGACGCAGGCATCTGTTGGAAGTGCCTTGATAAATTTCGACGGGGGTACGTCAGAAGGTAAATACGCCGAGAAACAAAAAGGAAGTCGGACGGGTGCTACAGGAAATGGTTTTGATCTTGGCAAATCTTCCCAACAGGAACATTTCGCAGCGTTTATTATAATTCAGCCTATTAAAGCCCATTATAAACGTAAGCTTTGCAATCCAGGAATCAGTTCAGGCCCATAGAATGGACTCGGCCTCTCTTGTGATGTAATGCTGCGTTTTCCCTTTTCCGGGATTAATTTTTCTTCCGAAGCAGGCTTATTCTCTCCATTAGCCTGGGTGGGTAGAATTCAGAAAGGAGTGGTCCCTTCTAGGCAGAGACGATGGCAATAGTAGGAATATTAGCTGCCTGGATCGGACTTACTGGCAGGATTAATTCAAGGTTTTATTATGCTACGCCGCTCACTTTTCAACTCCTTTGAAAAGAACCTTTAAAGAGACAAAATTGCTTTCCTTTCACGGAGTTAGCCGAGTTACTCATTTTACACGCAAAGCCAACTTTTCCTTTTAGTGAAATCACGCCAGATTCAAATCCAGAGGCGTTTTACACAAAATGACTAAGATCTGGGGGAAGGATAAAGGTGTGTGTGTGTGTGTGCGGGGGATGTATAAAGTCTCCAATTCAATGTTAGGATTTGTAAAGTTCAAGGTTGCCATGCAAGCTTATTCAGAGGTAAACTTGAGTTCATTGAAGACCCCATAAGCTTAAATCCAAGTTATTGAAGCACAAGATATGATCAGATGGAATATCTTAGGCTTCGCACCATGGTCCAGTTCACTCGACGTGCAAAATACATGGTTAGATTCCTGCAAACCACCAAACAGCTAACTAACCAACCAACCAAACTGATTTTGGACAATATGTGGTGCAAAGCCAGCCCTTATATTCAATAAATGTTCATCCTAAGGGACAGCTTGATGGGACTTCTTTTGATTGCTACTTTAATTGCATCAAGTTTTGCTCACCACATTATACAAAAGACGTTGAGGCTTTGGAAAGAGTGCAGAGAAGAGGAACAAAGATGATTAGGGGCCTGGAGGCTAAAACGTATGAAAAATAGTTGCAGGAATTGGGTATGAAAAGGAGGACTGGGGTGACACGATAGCAGTCTTCCATCATTTGAGGGGCTGCCACAGAGAAGAGGGGCTCAACCTATTCTCCAAAGCACCTGAAAGCAGGACAAGAAGTAACGGATGGAAACTCATCACAGAGAGAACCAAGCTAGAACTAAGGAGGAATTTCCTAACAGTGAGAACAATCAACCAGTGTAAACAGCTCGCCTTTAGAAGTCGTGGGCACTCCATCACTGGGTTTTTTAAAGAAGAGACTGGACAGTCACCTGCCTGACATGGTACGGGATCTCCTGCTTGAGCAGGGGGTTGGACTAGAAGACCTCCCAAGGTCCCTTCCAATTCTATTATCTGTTCTGTTCCTTTGGATTGGTTAAAAAAAAAAAGGACTTTATCTCAGCCATGTTCAATATTCTAACCATAAATATTGCTTCCCATCAAGGAGGAAGGTCTCCAGACAGGAAAACCCATCCATCACTAAAAGGAGAACTCAGGAAACCTCCCTGCAATCTCTTGATTTCATGACAAGGAGCCTTCCTCCATCACGTTTTCAGTCTGTGCATCACCAAGGATCGGGAGAGACCGAAGCCAGAGGGGTACAGTTCAAAAATGACTATGAGGGACGAGGGGAGTTGAGCAGTTGGTCAACTGAGACTGATTCCCTCTCCCCCCCATCACCAAATAATCCCTGTCCCTCAACCAGCCGCCATTAAGAGAACCCCACTCCTCATGAGTTGCTCCATTTATTATTTCTGCATTGCGTCAGGGGGGAAACATTTGCACTAAGCCACAGGGATTAAAGACCGAAGCTGTGGGGGACTCCGATCGTATCCGTCATACCCATCTGTTTTCGATTCCAACCTTTCACACCTGCTTATATTTATTATTCCTTGCTTAGACAAGACACGGCTCATTTTTCAACCTTTTTTTGCCCCCACCCCACCCCACCCTTCCTGAAGAAAAGCATATAAAGGCAGGGGTTTCTTTAAAAAAAGAGAGAGAGAGAGAGAGAGATGGTCATTATCATCTATTCTTTCAAGTTTTCTTTCTGAAGATGACACTCCCAAGAAGAGATTTTAAGAATGATTGACACGATGGGCACTCGGATCCAGTGAGAAGTGGAAGAAATTAGAGTCAGTTGGGTCAGTGTAACTCAGCTGAAGTTAGGAGTCCTTAATGTTCTCTGAACTTGCTTGTTTTCTTGCCATGCTAGCACTGATGATAAATAGATAGATAGATAGATAGATAGATAGATAGATAGAAAGAAAGAATTCTTTATTGGCCAAGTGTGATTGGACACACATAAGCATAAGCTCTCAGTGTACATAAAAAGAAAAGATACATTCGTCAAGAATCATAAGGAAAAAATAAATAAATCACCCGATATAATGTTTCACGTGTAGGACAAACAAGCCTGGTTCAAAACCACTTCTTTGAAGGGTTTGCTAGGGTTAAAAAAAAAGATGGCAACGAAGAGGAACAAATGGAGACAGAAAGGAAGAAGAAGCAATACAGCGATGGCAATGGGCACTAATGGATGGGCACTAATCAAGGAGAGAAGCAACCTAGAACTGAGGAGGAATGTCCTAAAAGGGAGAACAACTGATCAGTGGGACGAGTTGCCTCCAGATGTTTTGGGTGCTCCACCACCGGAGATTTTTAAGAGGAGATTGGACAACCCCTTGCCTGAAATAGTATAGAGTCTCCTGCCTGAGCAGGGAATTGGACTAGAAAGCCTCTTCCAACTCTGTTATTCTATTATTCTGAGAAGGTAACTGAAGAGGGATGTCCTCTTCATCATCGTCATCTTCTTTTAACCACCTCATAATCCCTTGTGGGGTGGACTCTGGACAACTGAATGGAGCCGAGTGTTTCCTGGCCGGATGCCTTTACTGTCGCCGATGCGGAGTTTTGTTCAGTAGATATATTCTCCTTGTGCCCAGAGAGAGAGAGAAATCTGTTTTTAATAGTTTCTCTAACTTTTATATGTCTTTGTATTTATTTATGCTGTTCACCGCCCTGAGTCCCTCGGGAGTAGGGCGGTATACAAATATGAAAAATAAATAAATAAATAAATATCTGCCTCTCCCTTAGGATCGAAACTCACAGCCTCCTGATTGTGAGGCGAGAGCTCCACCTCTAGGCCACCGCACCACCCCAGGTGATACTGCATTTGAAGATGCCGAACAATTGGGCAAAACAAAATAAAAAAAAAAAATCCAACTTTTTCTTTTAAAAAAAAGTGTATTTTTTTTTTTTTTTTTGGTTCGGAAATAAGAACACAGCAGATGGGCATCCGTAAACAACATGCGTTGCTCATGGGTTGAACAAATGGAGAGAAAGAATGACTGGCTACTTTCTTGTGCACTTCCGTTGAGGCAACAGTTGTACCGATCCCTTTTATTTTTTTAGCGTTTTTTTCCCCCCTCCTCTGACATTTCCAATTCTTTATCCCAATAAGGAAGATGAGACGCACACGTCGTGCCTTCCTTCTGGAAGGTTCCTTCGGCCCTGTTAGACCAGGGGGTGGTGTTTTCACCCCAGCCCTAACAACGAGAGGATTGTTCCAGGTGGTCTCGGAAAAAGGCCAAAATATAGAATTATTATCTTTATTGAAATGAAGATATTATGGGGTGTTTTTTTTTTTCTTCTTCTGCCTCATGTGCCAAAATAACTTGGCTCTCTTCGGTTTGATCCACCTTGATATAAGAGAGGAATTATTCACTGTTCTAATCCAAGCTGCAAAATAGATTGGGGTTATCCAAATGTCCTTTTTTCCAAGGTTTCCCCACATTCTTATGCAACTGGGTTTTATTTAAGTAGACCTTTCCCTTCAGCTGCAGGGGGGAAAAAAGGTTTGAATAACCACTTGAAAATGGCTCCTTTTCAAAATGTATACAGTTGTTGATTATTTGCCCTGTCTTTGATGTCAAGAACTGTGGAATTCGCTTGTAGCACAATGTGCTTAGACTACCTACAGTAGAGGCCAAAATTGTGGAAACCTTTTGGGAAAAGTGTATTTTCTAAAACTAGCTAATAACACCACTTTTTTGGGGGGGGAGTAATACCATAAAATTATATCTCAATGGAAAGATCATTTAATCAAGAATGTCATGTCATAACTTTTATGAAGGATTTGCTGTTAGAATAGCAGTTACGGTATAAAGAAGAAAAGTGAAACACGTAAAAAAACAAAAACAAAACGAGATATGCAAAAATTATCACCATGTCATTTAATCCTTAGGTGGGTAAACTTTAGCATGAATTATGGCCTTATAATGTCTTCCCATGGAGGGAACCAAGGCTTTGAGTTCTGCAGCTGTTATCATGTGAAACCAAGATTGAAGGATGGCTTCTATTAACTGGGTTTTATTGCCGGGTCACTTCTGACTAACAAGTTTCTTTAGTCGGAAAATCCATAGATTTTCAATGGGGTGAAGGTCTGGGCTCTTCCCAGGCCATTCCAGCAGTGGAATAGGATGATCTTGAAACTCCAAAAAAGAAAAAAAAAAGTGGTGTTATTAACCATCAAACCTCAAAAATACACTTCTAATGCCATTGTAAACTTTTAACGGTCACTAAATGAACGGTTGTAAGTTGAGGACTAGCTGTAATCGATGGATCAGCTGACATCTCCAGATGTTGTGGATGCTCCATGACCGGAGGTTTTCAAAAATAGATTTAGACAATCATTTGACCAGGATGGTATAAGACAGTGATGGCTAACCTTTTTGCCATCACGTGCCAGGAAGGGGGGGAGGGCAGGGGGGTCGCGCGCGCGTGTGCTCATACCCATAATTCTATGCGACCCACCCACCCTCTGCTCACCCCACTCCTGGCACACAATGGCCCGGTAGGCCCGTTTTTCTTTCTCACCTGGCTCCAGGACCTCTCTAGGCGTCTGGGGAGGGCAAAAACAGCCTTCCCCACCACTCTGGAGACCCTTCAGAGGCCAAAAATGGCCCGTTGGACAACTTCCAGTCTCACCGGAAGCTGAGCTTGTGTGCCCACTGATATGGGTATGTGTGCCAGCTGTGGCACGCGTGCCATAGGTTCGCCATCACGGGTATAGGGGTGTAGGTCAGAAGGTCAAAGGTCTCAGTGCCAGGCTGTAACAGCACATTGCTGGCTTTGAGTCTTTCCTGCTTATTTCATTGCTCCATTTTGGCTCGGATGTGGATGATCTAATATATTACCTAGAGACATCTTGGTACCTGGCATCTTGAAAGGGGGGTGAATAATTCCTATCCAATTAGAACCCTGTTACTGTGATACCTTTAATCTGCTTATGTAAAACTGTATAAAAATAAAGCTCTCTACGAAGTCGGGAGAGACATCTTGGAAACATCTTGAAACAGAGCAAAAGCCTGGACCTCTGATTTACAACATAGGGGGTTCCTGCTTGAGTAGGCGGGTTGGACTAGAAGACCTCCAAGGTCCCCTCCAACTCTTGTTATTCTATTTCTGAAAGAAAGAGCTGGCCGATAAGTACAGGGAATGTGGATCAAAGCTCGTTAGGCTGAGACCGTTAATATAAACGCATCAACTGATCCTGTTTCAGATGGAAGATGGCTTTACAACAAGACTTCAGTTCAGGAATTCGGAGCAGAAACAAGTCTTGTTCTGTTCCTTCCAGCCTAACAGCTGAGACTCAAACAGAACGAACGAAGAAAGGGGAAAAAAAAAGGGGGGGGGAATGCATCATTTCACGGTAGCATCAAGTATCTATTCAAATGTTCAAAAAAGAAAGGGAGGGAAAAAAAAAAACCCAGCCAACTAATTGACTCCATCTGTATTGATTTAAGGACTGATTAAATGCCTAATCAAGAAAGTCTTAATTAATTTTTTTTTTCTTCTTCTTCTTCCCCCTGAGCAAAGAAAAGAGCCCGGGGAAAGGGACGAAGGAGAGGGAAAGCACTTATTAATAAAACGCCTTACGCTGCGTGTCAGATTTCTTTGGTGTCGCGTGCAGCGATCATCGCGTGAGTTCATTTCCACGCAAGGTCGTTTTTCTGGATTTTGTTTTGGAGACTGCGAAGGGACGTTGGGTCAGCAGGCTGGGATGAGATTCTGGGGGTGCTGCAAAAGGCCACCCCCTCCCATCCCAAGTCAAAAACAGGTAATCAGAGTCTGCCAAGGACGAGTAAAATCCTCTGTGGCTGTTAAGAGCCAGATGGCTCTGCAGCCTTGGGAAAGACGGCTGGCTGTCCTTGCCAAGGTTTGACGTGAAGCCAGCTAGCGGGAGAAAAGATAGGAGGTGCCCTTGGGCGAGCTATCTTCAAAAGCCCCCCTCCCTTGGCGGTGTTCACACAACACGCGGAACAGGTCAGGATTAGGGATAAGCCCTTGGAAGGACCAGCTAAGCTTTGCGAGGGTGGATCTTGGCTGGAGGGAGGAGGAGATGCCTGGGGCTCAGCATGTTGAGGGAATCTGGTTGCCTCGGTGAGGGGATAAATCCTCAAGGAAAAGGGCAAATGCGTTGAGCGGGTTAGAATAAGTCACGAGACTACGGGGAAGTCCTCGTCTTATGGCTACCATTGAGCCCAACGGTTCTGTGACTAAGCAAGGCAGTTGTTAGGGGAGCTTTTGGCCCCGTTTTACAATCTTTCTTGCCACGGCTGTTAAGGGAATCACTGCAGTTGTTGAGTTAGTTAATTACTTAGTTAGTTAGCCTCCAGAAGTTGTGAATGCACCAACACTGGAAGTTTCCAAAAAAGAGATTGGACAACCATTTGCCTGAAATGGTATAGGGGCTCTTGCCTGAGCAGGGGGCTGGACTAGAAGACCTCCAAGGCCCCCTCCAACTATTCTCCTCTCCTCTCCTCTCCTCTCCTCTCCACCTCTACTCTACTCTACTCTACTCTTCTATTCTGTTGTTAAGTAAATCTGGCTTCCCCACTGTTTTTGTTTGTTAGAAGGTCGTAAAAAGGGGAATTCAGGACCACGGGACACTGCAACCATCATAAATACAAGTCAGTTGCCAAGCGCCCAAATTTTGATCCGGTGATCGACTGGGATGCTGCAACGGTCGTAAATTGCGAAAAACGGTCGCGAGTCACTTTCTTCAGTGCTGTTGTAACTTCGAACGGTCACTAAACAAACTGTTGTAAGTCAAGGACTACCTCTAAAAGCTTCGCATAGAAAGACCCACTGAAATGCGGCAGTAACAATTGAACGTAGAGGTAAAAAAAGGGCCCCTGGAATAGAGGACTTTCCTTTGAACCTTGGCAAGTGACCGTATCGTTGCTCATTACTCATCCTGGCTTCTCACGGCTGCTCTTCTGCCTTCCAGGATGACAACAAGCACGGGAAATGCACGACCCACGTCTTAGTCACCTCTCACAAAAGCCATCTCAAGAGGACCCACAAGGGGTCCCGCCTTGCCCCAATGAGGCGTTGAAGGCAGCAGAAGAGACCAGGGAGGATCGGGGACCAGTGTCTAGGTTCCAAGTAATAGCTCCCTAGAAAGCAGAACTCCGAGGCAGGCAGATTCCTCAAAGGACAATTTTATTGGAGGGATCCTATTGGCACAAACGGGTGAAAACCGACTCTGAAAGTCCCCACGGTTTTCACCGGATTAAAAAGTGAACGTTTCCCCCTCACACCAATCAGTCACATTGTCCAATCAAGGGGCTGCCTGGTTGCCTAGTTACTGTGCTCCTCCTCTCTCCAGCCACCTGTTGGAATGCCCTTGGTTCCCACAGGAAACTTATTTTGTTTTGGCTACAAAATCCCTCTCTATTCCTTCTTCGCATTGTGGCAACCCTGAAGACTCCAAAGTGGCCCCAGCCAGGTTCGCTTCAGAGTTGATACCCAGATCTAGCCTCTCTCCCCCTCACCACACACACATTTTAGCTAGGCATGGGTTCCAGTGGTGAAATCCTTTGAAGTTTGCTACCGGTTCTGTGAATCTGCAACTGAGCGCCCGCACAGTGCTAAAAAAGGAACATTTTGAAGCCTTCCGGGTCTGCAAAGGTAAGTAGAGCAGTGAGGGGGAGGGGGAAATCCGCTGTGCCACGCGATTTAGATTTAGCTAGAGAGCAGGAAATCTGACGATTCTAGCTAATATAAATCGTGGGTCACAGCTGATCGTCACCCAGCTGATTGTCGGAAATACCAGTTCGCCCGAACCGGTAGCATTTTTTACTACCGGTTCGGGAGAACCAGTCCGAACTGGTAGCATTTCACCCCTGATGGGTTCGAATGCAGGTGCACCGTCTGTCCAGAGAGACAGGAAGGCTTGATAACCAGGTTGGGAGGAGTGGGGGGGGGGAGAGCGAGGAGGAAGAGCCGCCATCTCTCCCCACTTCCCCAAGTCTGGGCTCATTAAATCAACTTTGGAACAGCCGCCGCAGCTGCTCCCCGAACATTGTTCGGGAACTCGCTGGGATCTTGATCAAGTTTCAAAAATTCCACCGAGTGCTTGATGTGTTGTATGGGGGGGGGGAGGAGAGAAAGAGTGGGGGGGGGAAGGGAGAGTGGTAGATCGATCACGTTTTCAGGCACAATAAGATGGCAGCGTATAGCCGAGCACCACGGCTGGGGGTTTTTATTGGCTCTCCGTTTTGCGAAGCTGATGCTTAGTGATGGTTGCGATGGAAAAAAAAACAATAAATGCCCTCAGCTGCCACAGCTGCATCCAATTTTCTTAAAACAATATATGGAGGGGTGTGTGGTGGGGGGGAGGGAAATGGGGGGGTGGGAATTCCCCAACCTTCTTCCCATCCAGAAATACATTTTTTGGGGGGGGGGGGGGGAAGAGCTGATGGGGAAGAGAAGGGCGAGGAGACGTCTTGGGGGAAATCATTCGATGCCAATGGCCCAGTCATCTGGGACTGACGTCAGAACTGTGCCCGCTTTTCCAAACGGGGACCGGAAAAAATGTGATGGTGTGTGCTGAAAATGAGAACCTGTTTTGGGAAGCCTAGCCGCTTTCAAAGGCTGCCTCTTCTTCTTCCCCGCTCTCCGTTGGGATCCTTGACCTTATTGAGGTCATCAATTCCAGCCAAGCCGAGTTGCTTAAATTGACTTCTCCTGCAGTTGTCTCCATGGCCCCGACGCTGAAGGACTTCTCGTGTTTCTTTACAGTATTCGGAGACGGTTTCCCTGCTCAACAGCAATACGGGTAGCCCTCGACATAACAACAGTTCATTCAGTGACCATGCAAAGTTGGTTACGATGGTGCTGGAAAAAATTGACTCGTTTTTACACACTTACAACCTTTGCCCCATGATCAAAATTTGGACGCTTGGAAACTGACTCACGTTTATGGCAGTTTCCCGCGGTCATGTGATCCCCTTTTGTGACCAAGCAAAGCCAATGGGGGAAGCCGGTTTCACTGAACAATCTTGTGACTAACTTAAACAACCGCAGCGATTCACTTAGCAACTGTGGCAAGAAAGGTGGTAGCATGGAGGCAAAACTGACTTAACAACCGTCTCGCTTAGCCATAGAAGTGTTGGGCTCAATTGTGGGCGTACGTCGAGGAATACCGGTACATGTTGCTGAACTAGTGACTCTTTTAGCAGATGGATGTGTCTTTGAGAAAGACTTGAGGCAGGGACTTTTAAGATATGAAAAGACAGGTCATTAAATGAAGCCCGTTTTCTGAGGGTGCTCCTTTACACCATCCCTACATCTGCTGGGCCACGAAGAGCATCCGAAGATATATATATATATATTTTTAATTTGATTTATATGCCGCCCTTCTCCGAAGACTCAGGGCGGCTTACAATGTGCTCAGCAATAGCCTTCATCCTTTTGTATATTTATACAAAGTCAGCTTATTGCCCCCACAACTGGGTCCTCATTTCACCTACCTTAGAAAGGATGGAAGGCTGAGTCAACCTTGAGCCTTGGCGAGATTCGAACCCTGCAGTAATTGCAGGCAGCTGGTCTTAATAACCAGCTTAATAACAGGGTGCCTTAAACCCCTGTACTACCAAGGCTCTTATAAAATAAAATAAAATAAAGACCAGAGCAGCAAGTTGACTCACGCCTGTCTAAACTTCCTAATGTTTGTCATTCCTCCTTTAAAAAAAAAAGAAAAGAAAAAAGTTGAAACAGCATTCTTGCTCTTTCTGTTTTTTCTTATTTATTTATGTTTTCCCTGTTCGTCTTCCCACATGCGTTTGTGTGCGTTTTATGCTTTTAAATCATTGTGGGATAATCTACATGTAATTCTTTTTTCTTTTTCTTTTTTTTTTTTTAAGACGGCGATCACTCGTCCAGTGATTTTTTTTTATCTGCTTGGCCCTTGCAAACTTGGTTTCTTCCTCTCTTGTTATGGTTCTGGAGAGCTCATGGATTTGGTCATTTCCTCTATTGCGGGGCTTCTCCATTTCTTCCCCAGCTGTTGAGCATTACCTCAACTAAGCAGATTTAAAGGCTCAAACTGGGGCTTATTCCCTCCTAGCTTGTTTAATGCATTATGAAGCAGGACGGCTGTTTATTCCAGCGGTCCCTTCATAACATTTCTTCCTAGCCTTCGTGGGCACCTCCCCCTCCCACTTCTGGGATGATATTGTGCCCTCAGTGGGCTAAAACGTTGAGCTTGTCGATCAGAAAGGTCGGCGTTTCAAATCCCTAGTATAGGTCTCCGTGAGCAGAGGGTTGGACTAGATGACCTCCAAGGTCCCTTCCAACTGTTACTGTTACTTCCACCCTTCGAAACACAACTCTGGGCGGCATACAAATCAAATGAAATTAAAATTAAATTAAAAATATACGAATAAACAAACCACTCTTCCCTTTATCACAGCAGAGGTGGTGAGGGCTCTCTTCCATCCCCACCCCCACCCCAAACCACTGGCCTTCGCTTGTGCCAAAGCGAGGCCTCTCCAGCAGTGTCTGTCACTCAGATGAGAAACCAATTAGATCTCCTTGGTGGATTCACTTCTCTTTCTTCCAGCAGGCACCTAATTGGAGCCACACCAGTCACTCGTTCCCTTCCTCCCGAAGAGAGCCGAAATGGCTAATCTTCCTGCTGTTATCTTGCCCCTCTAAACCACTCGGTCTCGGTATCTGCTGGCGTGAACTGTTAAGGCCGGGAGCCAGTATTCCTCTGTGGGTATCAGGATCAAAAAAAAAAAAAAAAAAAAAAAGAGAAATGCTGCCTCCGAAAAGTGTTTCTTGTAAGAAATGCTTGCTTCTCTCTTCCTTCCTAGTTCAGTTAAGATGCTCCCGGCAGCGTGCGACAGGGCTCAAGGGGTGGAGAGTGGGGGGAGGCCTCTCCAGCCCCGGGGGTCTTTCCAGAGGGTTCGACCTGCTTGCAAAGCACCCCTGGCAGAATGTGTCTTTGTGTGATAAAATTAATGAATCGCCCACCGTTTAGAAGATTTAACTTGTCAGGAGGAGGACGGAGGATGTGAAACTTCTTAGTGATGTCTCTACGTGTGAGACTGGAAACAAAAAAGAAGGGATTTTTCCATCCACAATCCCAAAAAAAATGAGCATCGCTAGGACAAATGGGCAGAATTTTGGAAAAACTATAATTTGTAAAGGATGGTGCAAGGACAGTGGTTCTCAAACGTCTCGAAGCAACAGTAACAGAGTTGGAAGGGGCTTGGAGGTCATCTAGTCCAACCCCCTCCTCACGCAGGAGACCTATACTAGGGATTTGAACTGCCAACCTTTCTGATCGACAAGCTCAATGACTTAGCCACTGAGGGCACGATATTGTCACGGGAGTGGGGGGAGTTTTAAGTTGACTCAATTTATTATTTATTGTTTATAATATATAATATATATAATATATATATATAAAATATTATATTATATTATATGTATATGAAATCTTATTCTGTTCAAAATTCAATAAATAAATAAATAAATAAATAAATAAATAAATAAATAATGTTATGATTTCAATCTTGAGTGAAGTCTCGGGGGAGGAGGGGTCCTGTGGCCACAAAAGTATTTAGGTATTTCTGTGGTGAAGAAAAGGACGAGAACCACTGGGGTAGGAGACAAGCAGGCTGAGCTGGAAGGCAGGGTTAAACATGTCATTAGTTTGGAATCATTGCGCAGCCACAAGACACCCAGCCCTCTGTGAATTCTGTTGACTCTTTGTTGTTGTTAGTTTCAAAATCGTGTCCGACCCATTGCGACTCCATGGACAACATTCCTCCAGGCCTTTCTGTCCTCTACCATCTCACGCCGACTGCTTCAATGACCCCATCCAACCACCTCGTTCTCTGCCGTCCCCTTCTTCTTTTGCCCTCCATCGTTCCCAGCATGAGGCTCTTCTCCAGGGAGTCCTTCCTTCTCATTAGATGGCCAAAGTATTTCAGTTTCATCTTCAGGATCTGGCCTTCTAAAGATCTACCTAGCGCCAATTTAGCTTTGACCATCAGTTGATTAGATTCTTGTGCATATACCTTGACTGAACCATGTGACTGATGATTTGCGAAAGGGGAAAAACTTTTACTTTTAATGAGGTGAAAACTGCGGGAACCTTCAGAGTCGGTTTTCACCAGAAGTGTGCCAATATGAATATACCCAATAAAACTATTCTTTGAAGGCTCTACCTGCCTCGGAATTTTGCTTGCTATGGGTGTATTCCTTGGAACCCTGACAATGGGAATGCTGTTTCTCCAAAATGCTGGAAAACTGCAGCCAAACAAAATAGATAATTCTGTTCTGGAACAGCCCAGGTTCCTCTGTTCAATGCGAAGGTATCTCTGGTTAGTGAAAGAATTCTGACAGCCGTGCAGAAGATTCTAGATGGGTCAAGGATCTGACTATGTAACTTTTGCAAAGGTCACTCCACTCCAGAAATTAATTGTGCTGCTGCCAGCTACCTTTGTCTTACATGTTTGCGTGTTGAGAGCCAGAGTTGGGTGAATCTGTCTTGCTATCATCATATTTTTCTACCATTTCCTCAGACAAATTTCAGATTTCTGGCAAACTTCACTGTTCTCTCAGGATGAAGAGCACAAAAGGTTCCGCGGCGAAGAACAGGTGAAGGTTGGGCTTTGTGTGCAGAAGCTGAGATTTCAGGTGAAAATGTCAACAAAAGCATACCCAGTATTTAATCATCAATATTATGGAGTGACAACAAGCTTGTTGGCAAAAAAAAAAAAAAAAAAAAGTAGGAAGGAGAGAGGGAGAAAGAAACATTATAAAGATGGGAGAAATGTCACAAACACACCACACAAGAATCCTACCTGACCTCTGCAATAAGTCACATGGATAAAAGACACTCTTATTATAGAAACCAATAAACACAGTATGACTCACCAAACATAAAAAAAATATATTGTATAATAATAAAAAAATGGCAAGGAAGCAAGCTTTAATAATAAAGTATGTTTTGGTCTCTTCATATTTCAGCCAAATTTGCACCTCCTTCCCACCCAAGCCCGTTTGCCTTAAACGCAGGGCTGGCTCCAATTTTTAAGAGAGAGGTAAGGTGAACATACCTGCTACGTCTGACCATAAACGAGGTGGAAGCTTCCATTTGCTCTGTGGAGGCCCTGGCACTTTGCCTTTCAACTTCTCTCTGTAGGGATGGGAGATGCGAGGAAGAAAAACAGGAGATTGGTATTAAAGAAGTAAAAGAGGTAAAGGTAAAGGTTCCCCTTGCACATACGTGCTAGTCGTTACCGACTCTAGGGGGCGGTGCTCATCTCCGTTTCAAAGCCGAAGAGCCAGCGCTGTCCGAAGACCTCTCTGTGGTCATGTGGCCGGCATGACTCAACGCCAAAGGCGCACAGAACACTGTTCCCTTCCCACCAAAGGTGGTCCCTATTTTTCTACTTGCATTTTTTTTAACCTGCTTTCGAACTGCTAGGTTGGCAGAAGCTGGGACAAGTCACGGGAACTCACCCCGTTACACGGCATTAAAGATTCGAACCGCTGAACTGCCGACCTTTCGATCGACAAGCTCAGCGTCTTAGCCCCTGAGCCACCGCATCCCTTTCCATTAAAGAGGTACTGGAATACAATGCTTTTTTTTTAAAAAAAAAGGGAGCATCCATTAACTGATTGATTAGGTCTGGAGATTTGTGTAATCACAGGGCTAGAAGGGAACTTGGAGGTCTTCTAGTCCAACCTCTTGGCCAAGGCAGAAGACTTTATAGCATCAAAGATACACGGTGGACCAGTCTATTTTTGGAAATCAGTGATGGAGCGTCCACAACTCCGGGAGGCAAGTTGTCCCATTGATTAATTGTCCTCACTGTCAGGAAATTCCTCCTTTGTTCTAGGACCTCTCTTCCATCTGTTACTTCTTGTCCTGCCCTCAGGTGCTTTGGAGAATAAGTCGACCCCTCTCCCTTCTCCATGACTGTCCCTCAAGTACTGGAAGGCTGCTGTCATGTCTCCCCTGAGCCTTCTCTTCATTAGGCTAAAAGATACCTAACCCGTTATCATTTTAGCCTCCAGACCACGTATCGTTTTGCTTGCTCTATTTTCAGATATTCTGGAGAAATGATACCTTCATCATTTCTACATCATACCTACATCACACAGAGCAAAACATTGGATTTTAATTTTTTTCCCCCCATGAGACAGGATGATGGAGGGCAGGTGCCAGAAACTGGCCAGATTGAGAGTTTTTTGAGGATGTTGAGTCGGGAGGGATGATGATGATGAGAATTCGCTAAGCCCTCCTCACACAATTTGGAGAGGATGCTGGCAGGGAGGTAACCAGGAGGAGAGCAGGGTTGAGGAACGGTTTCTCCCTCCCGAGTAGAAAATCTCGAGGGACATTCAGGGAGGTGAGAAAAAGAGAAACTGATTTTGTCTCCCCCACCGCACACACAAATAGGACTAGGTCCTGCCCCCCTTGAATATTTGGTCTTTCTTACCTCAGGCAGCTGGCCAGCCTGTGGATCAGGGTGCGTGTCAACCAGAAGAAAGGCGAGGGGAATATTTCTGAAAGTGACCAGGCCATGCTTGCTCCTTTGCAGACGGGGTAAACCAAAGCAATAGCTTCCTCCTTCTATGGAAAAAAAAAGAAGAAGAAGAATCTGTGGTTAAAGCATCTCTCCCACCTTCTTTTGTTTCGTGGCCGTTCCCACAATCCTAACCCTAACCCTAACCTTACCTCTGAATAAACCACATTTCTGAGGAGGTATCTATGGGAACTACGCAGGGGTGGGCTTCAAAATTTTTAGCAAGGGGTTCTCTGCCCGGTTGCTGGGGAGGCCGTGGCCATGGTGGGCGTGGCCTAGTCAGTCTCCTGCACCATGGGGGGGGGGAGGGAGGTGCTTTATTCGAGCCTCCGGGAGGGCGAAAATGGCCTCCCCAGGTTCCGGAGGCCCTCTGGAAGCTGTGCTTCTTTCCTCTGGTACTTTCTTTCTTTCTTTCTTTCTTTTTTTGTAAATATTTTTTATTTATTTTTTCAAATTTAAACATAAAAACATAACTTTCAAGAGCAAAAATCTCGATCCGGTCATAGATGGTTACCACGCTTACATTCCTTTCACAAGCTCAATTCACAATTTCCATTACATCTTTTATAAATAAACAAAAAAAAAAGAAAAAAAAAAGAAGATAAAAAAAAATTCAAAACTTAAGAAAAAACCAATTTTACCTCAAATTTCACATTTTCGTCTATATAAATCCATTATATCGATCCAAAATTAGTTTCAAATTCACTTTCACTCATTTTTACATCTGCATAACAATTCTAAACATATCTTTATTCTTCTTTACCTTATATCTTATACAAGTCATATCAAAATCATTTTTACAATATTCTAACCTCTTGTTAAGTGTTTACCTTACAATTTTATCACCATTTATTCTTAGTTTCCTCTGGTACTTTCTGTCGGATGGTGAAAACGGCCTTCCGGTCAGCAAGGCAGCCTTGGGCCTTTGACAAAGGACGTCGGTTATTAACACCCCCCCCCCCTTCCCTTCTCTCTCTTCATTAGCTTTCGCTGCACTGGCGCATTTAACGTTCGAGGGGGAAGCGGAATGCTGCTTACAGCATCATTTCCAATTGCTTAATGCACTAATAGTTTTCAATAATGACACCGCAGCTGCCAAGGGTTGACCTGCCTGGTGAGCTGTGGGGCCCGGGAAGTGCATGTCGACTCAGGGGAATTCGTGACCTCGGATGGACAGCTCCCGTCGACGTTTTCCCAGCCCGCTCACCGCCGGCAAAGCCCGACCCTCAAAACTTGCAGAATCCAAGATTTATTTCCGAGTTGCTGCTGCAAGCATTTTTTTTCCATCTTTCCATACGGAGTCAAAGCGTGCATTGTCAACACTGAAGCTGGCCTGACTGAGGCCACCTTGGGAGGTTTCTGCGTTGATACACTGGTGCTGAGAGATTCGGGAGTGCGGGGCGGGGGGTAATAGAGATAGTTGGGGTCTTGTGGCCAAAACAAAATAGTTTCCCCTGAGACCCAAGGACATTCCCACAGGTAGCTGAAGAGAGGAGGAGTCAAGTTTCCAAGCAACCGGACAGCACCTTGATTGGGCCATGTGATTGATGAGTTGGGAAAAGGGAGAAAACTTTTACTTTTAATTAGGTGAAAACGGCAGGAACTTTTAGAGTCGGTTTTCACCAGTCCGTGCCAGTATACGTCCAATAATGTTCTTTTAAGGAATCTACTTGCCTCGGAGTTCTGCTTGCTATGGGTATATTACTTGGAAGCCTGACACGTGTTATAGCTCTCGCCTACGATGGCTAATTCAGGTGGTCCTCGACTTACGACAGCTCGTTTGGTGACCGTTCAAAATTACTAGGGCACCGAGAAAAGTGACTTGGGACCGTTTTTCACAGCATCCTTGTGATCAGGTGATCAAAATTCAGATGATAGGTCACTGGTTCATATCTGCTTCTCTCCAAGGTCAGCAAAACGAGGACCCAGATTGTTGGGGGGCAAAAGGCTGATTCTGTAAACTGCTTAGAGAGCCCTGTGAAGCGGTGTATAAGTCTAAGGGCTATTTGCTATGAGCATGGCTGTGTCCCTAGGTTACGCGGTCCCCTTTTGAGGACAAGCGAAGTCAACGGGGAAGCCAGATTCGCTTAATGGCCATGTTACTAACTCAACAACCTAAGAGCAAGAAAGGTCGTAAAACGGAGCAAAACTCACTGAGCAAATCTCTCGCTTAACCACAGAAATTTTGGACTCAATTGTGGTTCTACCTGTAGTACGTTTTTTTCCTTTTTCTTTTTTTATTAAATATCAGCCCAGGCACTGGGACCTAATCAATCCTGCCACTCGGGCGTCACCCCCTCAAATCCCCCCCCCTCCGCGTCTCTTTTAATTAGGACAGCTCATGTTTTTTTTCTTGATCAGCAAGATAAAGATCATCTCGTCACCTTGGGGGAAGAACACAGCAGTCAGGAGCGGGGATGACTAGTTAGGTAATGACCGAAGACGGGGCAGTTTGACCTCCTCCGGAGGAGTGAAATGCCAATTAATTATCTTTTTTTTTTTTTAAACAACCAGCTCAATTACACCACGCGCTAATCGCCTGTGTAGGGCACTGCAAAAAAAAAAAAGGAAGGGAAGGGAAGGGAAGAAACAGGATCAGCCCTAAGCACCTGTAACCGAGAATGACAAGGGGGATTATTGTCAGGTATGCAGACCCAGCTTCTAATCATAGGCACAAAGAGTTATGGACCCATCCTGGCTGAACTTGGGTGCCAGAAGACAGTCCTCTCTCTTCAGGAAAAAATAAAAGAAGAAGAAATATTGCTCGGGGCGCCTTCAGCGCTGCCAACGGTATTCCCTGTAAAGGTGACCAGACACCGTTCATTAGCCTTTAATGCTCAATTCAATTATCAATAAATGTCAGTAATTAATAAGGCAGGTGTGGGGAAGATGCTGAGACGCCACGCAGGCAAGACATCCGCAGGAGTGAAATGGGGGAGGCTGTTTGGATTGTCTGAGCTGGCTCTTGATGTCCTGGTGAACAATCAAGTGGCAGCACACTTATATAGAGGTAGTCCTCGACTTAACAACCACAACGGAGCCCCTGAATTTCTGTGGCTCGGTTAAGCGAGTTTCGCCTCATTTCACCACCTTTCTTGCCGCCGTTGTTAAGCGAATCACTGGTGAAGTTTAGTCAGGCGGTCGTTAAGCGAATCTGGCTCCCCCCCTTTGGCTCGTCAGAAGGTCGTCAAAGGGGATTGCGTTGACACCCCCCCCCCCCAGGACAATGCAACTGTCATAAATACGACAGCGAGTCAGTTGCCGAGCCGACTCTGAATTTTGATCACGTGATCACCGCCGGGAATGCTGCCACGGTCATAAGTGTGGAAAAAGTCCCTTTTTTTTCCAGTGCCAATGTAACTCTGAACGGTCCCTAAACGAACTGTTGTAAGTCAAGGACTGCTCGTACTAGCTTCTGTAGGAAGTTAAAACCCACCCCTCTCCTAGAAAATGAAATATTTTGGGAAATATTAAAAGGGCAGAATATTTCCCCTAAAAGGGAGGCAGAAACTCAGCCCCCCCCCTTCCACATTTGTTAATGGGCCACTAAGGCCTGGGCCAGTCTATTCTACATAAAGATCTATCTCCTTCAGGCAGAGCCATTTAATTGCCCTTCATTGCATCACCCAGCAAGATTCAACCAAACTTAGCACCCAGACAACCTACAAAGCTAGCTATGACCTCTGACAGCAACCAATCAGGACACTCTTCCTGTGCCCCTCAGGAAGTTCAAAGCCAGAGAGGGTTTAAAATCCAGGGACTCTCAGCGTCTCTTGCCTTTTTTTCCGCCCAAGATCTCTAAGGCATGTGATCCTGTTCATCAATAAACCTTCTTTCCAAGCAACTTCCAGGAATCCAGTGTCTTTTTCCCCCACTTGGAACTGAACCCAGAAGGATATTTCTTCCAATACTTCAAAGCACAAAAATCTTAAAAAGTGACGGGTGCCCAAGAAAGGGAGGGGAAGCACCAACTCTTTTTCCTGAGCAATTTTTTAAAGGAGATTAAATTTGCTCTCTGGCTCCAGTCCCTACAAATAATTTTTCCACAAGGGAAAGAGAGAGAGATCTGATGTTGGAGCTCAACTGCAGTGCTGGCTCCCTCAAGACCTCTTCATCCCAGGCCTTATTATGACATGATGCCACTGAGATTAAAAGGCAACCCTTGCAAGTAAGAACAACCTGGAGAAATTTGCCAGAAGCCTGTCTTCTTTTCTTTCTAAGATAATGCTAGGGGAAAAAAAAATGGAATCTGAGCTGGGAAAAATCCTTAAAAAAAATAATAATAATACTATTTGGAATTGATTTTTATTCTATTTCTCAACAATATCTTCGATTGGAAAGGGCAACACTGAACAATGTCCAAATGGGTCTAAAAAAAACAAACAAAAAATAAACGAAAAACCAGAAGGCCACAACTATCAACTAACAGCCATTGATAGTTCCCAGCACATTTCAGTACTGAGCAAGGAAAAACCGGATAGGAGGCAGATTGGGGAACATCTTATAAAAGGTCTTCTGCCTTGAGCAGTGGGGGTCAGACTAAAAGACCTCCGAGGTCTCTTCCAGCCCTTGAGAACTGCAGAAACGAGTGAAAAACAAAATATGTGCTCGCTCACCCTTCCTCAGAATAAGGAAAAAATTGAGGCAGCTGTTGTTTTGGTCTCCGTAGATCTCATCTGGAAAATGCTAAGTTGGTAAATGCAATATATATTTATAATATAAGTATATATGCAATATATATTTATTTATAATATATAAATAATCCAGATGAGATCTACGGAGACCAAAAAGACAAGAGGCACGCACAAACTCCATCGAAACTGACATACCAGAAGCCACGAGATGTTTGGCCTCCATTGGGGAGCGGAGGGTGGGGGGTGGGTGGAGAGAGGGAGGGGGAAACTGTAATAACAGAAAAGTTTAATGAGATGGAACTTCCTGGGAAGCCAACACTCCAGGCCACGAGGATGCCCAGAACATATGGTTGCAAGTTGTGTTTTGTAATCCCTCTAATGAAGAACTGTTGGAACAAAGCAGCAGAGTTTTACATTAAGGAAACTCAAGTTTCCAGATAGGAAATCCTAACTTTCCCCTTTATGTAATATATAGAGAGAGTAAGGATTTAACAGGGACACAGTGGCTCAGTGGCTAAGACGCTGAGCTTGTTGATCGAAAGGTCGGCAGTTCGGCGGTTCGAATCCCTAGTGCCGCGTAACGGGGTGAGCTCCCGTGACTTGTCCCAGCTTCTGCCAACGTAGCAGTTCGAAAGCACGTAAAAAAAAAAGGCAAGTAGAAAAAATAGGGACCCCCTTTGGTGGGAAGGGAAGAGCGTTCCGTGCGCCTTTGGCGTTGAGTCATGCCGGCCACGACCACGGAGACGTCTTCGGACAGCGCTGGCTCTTCGGTTTCAAAAGGGAGATGAGCAGCGCCCCCTAGAGTCAGGAACGACTAGCACATATGTGCGAGGGGAACTTAAATCCTTAAGGATTGAACAAATCCTTGGCTTTTCAGTGCCTGCTGAAAAAAAAAAACCCACAAAGCAAAGAAAGCCAAGGTATCAGTCCAATATCCTTCTAGGAATGCGGTTGCATCTATCCAAACTGACACCTATATTGTCAGTTATATTGGAGCAAAGGGGGCAGCCCCATTTGTAGGGGAGAGTGAGAGAGAGACAGAAAACAGGAACGACTTAATGCTTCTGTTGTTCCATTCTCAAATGTTCGGTCTGCGTGGATCTTTGGGAACATATGGAAATCGGAAATCACGGGAGGAGAGGAAATCTATCACAGGTGAAGGATGTAGAACTGGCAGACTTCAAGGGAGAAGCATATATAACACGCTGGGTTGCAAGCAAAGGTGGGAGGGGATTAAATCAACACTGTCTATAGGGTCAACCACCTACCCACCACCCCCGGGGGAAAAAAAAAAAGAAAGAAAAATGCATATTAAAACCTCCAATGCCCAGGAGAAAGCTTTTTGCTGACTTGATAGATTTTATTATTATTGGTTTGTTTTTTTTTTTTAAATGCAGAGATTTGGCTCTTTTGCAAGAATGCGTTCACTCTGCAATCTTCCCACATCTGGAGATTTTATTTATTTTTTTTTAAAAAAGCAACTGCTTGATTGAAAAGAGGCTAGGCTCTCTTTACACACACACACACACACACACACACCCGAATAATGAGATCTCTGCCAGCTCTAGGGATCTCTGGGAGATCGCCGCACTTTTAAAACGTCCACCCACATTGGATCAGATTTGCGTTTAACCTAAAATACAGGCCTATCGTTCCACAGCCACAGCGAAGAAGCTTAAAGCTTGTGGGTCAGACTGATCTTGGATACGAGATGCCACAGCAAAGGCCAGCTGTGCATCTGACATGAGTCATGGGTGTTTCTTCTTCTACTGCTTAGAATTGGGAAGGAAGTTCACTTTTTTTCAAAGCTAAGGAGATGAAATGGTCTAGGGCAGGAGTCAGCAACCCGCGTGGCTCTGGAGCCGCATGTGGCTCTTTCATCCCTCTGCTGCGGCTCCCTGTTGCTGCTCGGCTCCACATTTGATAGGGCTTTCGGTTAGGGCAGGTAAAGGAAAAAGGATGCCGCGCTAGGAGGAGACTCTATGGTGGGGGAACCGGACTTCCGGTCAGCTCCAGAATTGAACGGGGGGCTTCCGGTTAGGACCTTTGTGGCTCTTTGAGTGTTTAAGGTTGCCGACCCCTGCTCTAGGGTCTCCTGCTTGAGTAGAGGTTGGACTAGAAGACCTCCAAGGTCCCTTCCAACTCTATTCTGACTGATTGATTGAGATTAACGGAAGAGGCGAAAGGAACGACATGCACACAGTATAACTTGCTGGTCGGAAATATCCTTGCCATCAATATGGCCCCGGCATAATACCACTATGAAAACAACAAACAAAAACCCACTTTATCCCAAAAGCTAGCAGGTCCCCATTTATTAATATAAAAGAGATTTACTCCCAGAGAACTGCTTGCTGTTTTCTCCAATGCCTTATCCGATTGCCAAGTCTTTCAGTTCTTCTGACGGGCAATTAGGATCACTTATACGCCAGTTTTTATTTTTATTTTTTATTTTTTTTTTCTCTTTCCCGTTTTTCAATCTAGCCTTTTTATTTTTGGCCGATCGGCTCCATCACCGTGGAAGCAAATAGTAACCCCTGTCATTGTCAGAGTGCCTCTTTCCAGTCTGAATTTGGCAAGCCCACAATTCTGTTTCTCTTTCGTTTCCAAGTTAGGATAGGTCCAGGAGCTCAGGGTAGAGATACACAGCTAGTCCTCGACTTACAACGGTTTGCTTAGTGACCGTTCGAAGTTACAACGGTGCCGGGGGAAAAAAAACCCTGATTTATGAACGTTTTTCACACGTAGGACGCTTGCAGCAACCCCATGGGCATGTGATTTTTCATTCGGATTCTTTGCAACTGACTCTCATTGAGTGACAGCTGTAGCGTCATGTGATTCCCTTTTGCGACTTTCTGACAAGCAAAGTCCACGGGGGAAACCAGATTCACTTCGCAACCGTGTTAACTCATTTATCAGCTGAGGCAATTCGCTGAACAAAGCTGGCAAGAAAAGTCGTAAAATGGAGCGAAAACTCATGGAACAAATTTCTCACTTAACAACATAAATTATGGGCTCAATTGTGGTCCTGAGTTGTATGTTTTTATTAAAATTTTACTCTTTTAAAATTTAAATGAGCCATGGTGGCGCAGTGGTGAGAGTGCAGTACTGCAGGCTACTTCTGCTGACTGCTGATTGCCAGCAGTTCGGCAGTTCGAATCTCACCAGGCTCCAGGTTGACTCAGCCTTCCATCCTTCCGAGGTGGGTAAAATGAGGACCCAGATTGTTGGGGGCAATAGGGCTGACTCTGTAAACCTCTTAGTGGGTAAAATGAATCCTTCCTTCCTTCCTTTCTCCCCCCACCCCTTCCTCCCGGTGGTTACAATGCAGTATTGCAGGCTAACTCTGCCCACTGCCAGCAGTTCGATCCTGACCAACTGGATCACGGTTGACTCAGCTTTCCAACCTTCCGAGGTGGGTAAAATGAGGATCCAGATTGTTGGGGGCAAGAGACTGACTCTGTAAACCACTTAGAAAGGGCTGTAAAGCACTGTAAAGTGGTATATAAGTGTGCTCTTGATAAATGAATCATTTCTCCTTTCTAGTTACGGCATCTCTGACACGAGAGGAGACTTGAGTTCCCACCATGAAAGCCTCCAGTTTCAGTTAAGATGATTTAAAGCGGACTATGGACCTCCATGCTACTTCAGGAGTGTGGTGTTAGCTTACGGTAGCAAACAATTAGAAGTCCACCAGCAGCTTTTTTGGCTGCATTTAACCAAAAGGCACCGGGTTTTGCCCGAAGATGTGAGCATCTGATGAAAGGAACTGCAAAAAAGAATTTTATTCTTTTTAAGTCCTTCTTTGTGGAAACAATGGGTGTAACTCAACTGGACGTGGGTTACACTACCGGTTCGGATTTCTCACTACCAATCTAATCTACATAAGCCGGTGGTTTGGCAAACCGTTCTGACGGATCGCTAGTGAGAGCGTGCAAATTTGCATCCGTGCAAGGACTGTCTTTGTGCCTTAAAAGACGCCACCGCAGGTTCCCCCATTCAGCCTAAACGGGCGAGACAAAGCTTCTCGGCAGTTCGCTTCTCCTTTTCGCCTCCTTTTCCAGGCTAAATTGGAAGCTAAAGTTATCTTTAAACTCTCCCTCTCTTTTTCTTTTTTTTTTTTTTTTAAAAAAACGGCCTCAAATCCAATTTGCAAGGAATTGTTTGAAACATATTCGCTGTTGCCAGGAAAACAATAGCAGCCTTCCAATTAACGGCACCTGCATTACAATTCAATGCGTTTAAATTGCTAAGGGCTCATGGCTGATACCCTACTGACAACAATTAGCATTAAAAAAAAAAGAAAGAAAGAGGAAGGAAAAAAAAAAAAAGCCCTACCACATTCTGCAGTTTAAAAGCAGTGGGTGGGAATTACAAAAGGTTAACAGACTAAATATAAAAATGTTTTTGAATATCAAATCAATGCGTTTTGTTAGGGGGGGAAAAAAAAACACCACCGGGTACTGTAATTTAACCAAATAGGGTTTTTTAAAATATCTGGAGAGGATCCAGATGTAGAAGAACCAATCGGAGAACCTCTGCCCGAAAAGGGAGGGAGGGAGAGAGAGAGAGGAGATAAGTTAATTAATCATCATCGTCATCCTATCACATCCTGTTTATTTAGGATTTTTCGAGCAGAGGTTCTTTCCTTTAATGCTGGCAGCAACCATCCCGTCCTTTCCGATGTTATTTATAATAACGCTGCTTGGGGAAAAAAAAAGAAAGAATTGATTGGTACGCCATTAACTTCCTCCTCTGGGTTGGGCTGGAGCAAAGTGCACTCTCTGACGGGCAGGAGAGAGACCCGGGTTAAAGCTGAGGGTGGCACAAATATGCGCAACTCCACCCATCCAATCTGTGCCAGATGTGGGAGGCATTGAGGCATTAAATTCCGAAGGCGTGTTTTGTTTTTTGGTTTTTTTTTTGCAGAGATGCTGGCAACGCTGCCTGGGCTCCAGCCCAGATGTGTTTCATGTTAACGCTCATCTCAAAGGAGAGAGAAGCGCTGCCATCCGCCCTCAAATCCCCCCCCCCCCAAACTCAATTCTTTCTTTACTCAAGATTTAAGTCCTGGTTTTAAGGAGCAGGGAGAGGAATTACGTACTCTGCATCAATTTTTTTTTTTTGTTAAAAAAAACTCTCCTTTACCTTCCCAGCGATTTTTGAACAAAGCTAAGAGGTTACTCATGGGACGCGGCGGCTCAGTGGCTAAGACGCAGAGCTTGTCGATCGAAAGGTATTGGCAGTTCAGCGGTTCGAATCCCTAGTGCTGCTGCGTAACGGGGTGAGCTCCCGTGACTTGTCCCAGCTTCTGCCAACCTAGCAGTTCGAAAGCACGTAAAAAAAAAATGCAAGTAGAAAAAATAGAGACCACCTTTGGTGGGAAGGGAACAGCGTTTTCTGTGCGCCTTTGGCGTTGAGTCATGCCGGCCACACGACCACGGAGACATCGTCGGACAGCGCTGGCTCTTCGGCTTTGAAACGGAGATGAGCACCGCCCCCTAGAGTCGGGAACGACTAGCAGACATGTGCGAGGGAAACCTTTTTACCTTTTAAGAGGTTACTCGATCCTCCCGGATTAATTAGACCTTCCCCAACTCTCCAACTTCTGAGAAATATTAGCACAGACCCATTGTGCTTCTGGTCACTCTTGGGGCACCCGAGAAGTAGGAAGACTCACTTGGAAACTGTTTGGGCAGGAGATTTGGGACAGCCGCTAAGGACAAACAGGGCAAGATCTTTTAAATTAATTCGGCTTTCTGCAAGGCAGTAGACCGTGTATGTACAATGCATTAAATCCCTGGGTTGTTTAACTATGGTTTAGTGAATAAATTGCAACTAAGTCACAAACAAACTACATCTTGGCTCAGTGTACTGCGGACGCTCAGTCTCTTGTGTTGCAGAAGTCTCCCAGAGAAAGGACCATCTGAACTGACCAACAGCCCAATTCCGATCTCAAAAAGCTGAGTGAGGGTTTTAATTTTAAGCTACCGGTAAAGACTACCCTTTGTTAAATGGCATTAAGAACATGCCAGTCTGTGGAAACAAAACTGGATTCCCATCAGAAAGCTTTAACTCAGCTAGCAGGTTAGTTTAGTATTCTAAATACCTTTTTTTTTGGTTTCTGGGTTAATTTGGCTCACTAGGCTAAGGATTAAGCAGGGTTTAGTAGCTTGTGGATTTGTGTGTGATGGGACACTGAGCCCTTGTCTTAGCATGTTTTGTGAGCACTGTTCTGCTGTGGGCATTGTTTTGCTAACTTGGGTTTAGGATTAAGCTGTTGGTATCTAGTTTTTTTGGAACACAAAGTAGCCAAACAGGCTGGATTCACCCCAACGGTGCCAACCTCACCCCACCCCCCTCCACCTCCGGTTCAAATGAAGCAAGCTTATCATGTTGTGTGAATGTCCCGCTTGTATATCTCTGTACTCTCAATCCTGCAACCACCGTACGCTTCTCTGCTGCGGAGTCAAGCCAGCCTAAAACAAAAACCGGTCAGAGCAACACAATCTTAATTATGAAAATTAGCAAAACGATTCCTCCTCTCTCTCTGTCTCTCTGGCATTGTTTTGGTGGGGGGGGGGGGAAGAGGTCACTCAAACAGATCAAAGGCTGCAGGCTGGGGAACTCTTCGCAAGCTTGTTTAGACATCTCGTCAAAGAAAGGGAAAGTACAAGGAAGCCCAACCACAGTGTTGTGAGAACCACGCTGGGCCTCAACAGGTTTAATCCCTTCGGACAGATCGGCAGGAGAAGGACAAAGCCACCGAGACCTCTGGCCTTTCCGAGAGACTGAAACTTGCATTGCTGGGCTTCTCCCTTCCTCTTGGGGCAGATGGCTTGCCCGCTAGAGAGAGGTTTCCCGGCACGATGCTGTCCCGACTTAAATAAATGTCACCACCAAGTAAACCGCAGATGGACGCTCAACTTCTTAACCCTCGAACAGGCTTAAGGGGAAAAAAAAAAAAAACCAGAAGAAATGCAGGGGGGAAAAAACAACAATAAAGCACCGAGGCTCTGACACAGCAAGGCCACTTGTGATGACGGCAGCCTGGGCTTCAGACCTCTGACGGCAAAATATTCATATTAAATTGGAAGGCAGGGGATTGAACATTAAGTCGTGACACCCGTTAAATTGGATGCAAATCAGAGGTGGTATTCAGCCGGTTCGGGCAAACTGGTAGCGGCGATTGCAGGTGGGACGTAATAGGACGTAATGCCGTAAATAGGACGTAATGCCGTCCTATTTTAGCCACGTTTTTGAGGCCGAGCGCATGCGCGAGAAGGCACACGCACAAGCAAAGTGCATGTATGGAAGGATGGGTACATGCGTGGAAGGCACACACATGTGAGTGAAGCAAGCATGCACACACGCGGCAAACCGGTGGTAAGAATATTTGAAACCCACCGCTGATGCAAATGCGGGCGGGAGACTTGTCGAGGTTCGAGTGGCCAAACAGAGAAGAAAGTCATCCGTTCCAAGTCGTACAGATGTACGTGGCCGATCCAGATGTTCTCGTTCCACAACTGTACGTTTTCAGAAGCTGATCCTGTTGTGGTCCCCATCCCCACTGAGGACTCCACAGAAAGATCTGGAAGGAGGCCAAATCCCCCCCCCCCCCAAAAAATTCTCCATCTGGTCTTCGAAGTCTTGGGTTTTTCTTAGGAGTCCCAGGAGTTCAATGAGTTCTCCAACACTCAATAATTATTTTTTTTAAAAGTCTTGGTGTTGAACTGCAGGTTGTCCCTGGTGTGTGCTCAGTTGACTTGATGTTGACTTGTTGTCTTGTTCTTACGGCAGCCTTGACGTTCCGCAGCTGGGACTCAAGGGCTCTCCTAGGCTCCGTTCCAAAATCGTGACCCTACTCTTGTTCTACTCCCCATACGGATTGGGAGCCAGATGAGATTCTGGATCGCCTGCCAAAGTTGCTGTGACTTTGAAAGGCCTTTCCTCGGCTGGCTCCTACACAGGGTAGTGCCTACCTAGAAGAATTTCACCCTTCTGGTGATCTATGATGGACCATTTCCAGGAACTGTCCTCTATGGGTTGAGGTGATGGGGAGGACATCCTGTGGATTTGAACGGATGACAACTGCTTCACAAATTAAGAGGGCAGGGCTCAGCGAAGGAAGCCTGAGTTAATGAAAATCCATGTTGTGGTCTGTCAGCTGCCGGCCCCTCTAGGAGCCAAATCAGATGAGGAGTTCGGATCAGCATCAGGGAAGAGGGAATGGAGCTGGCAGAGAGAGAGAGAGAGAGAGAGAGAGAGAGAGGAGAGAGAGAGAGAGAGAGAGAGAGAGAGAGAGAGAGAGAGAGAGAGAGCCTGGACCATCCGTCAGCCCTCAGATGGAGAGTCAACAGCCCCCAGGTCTGGTGGTGGCTGATGAGGAAGAGGAGGAACAGCTGGGTCCAGTGCCTGAAGGCAGAGGAGAGGAGATCAGTGGGAAATCTATGGGCCGGTCCTCGGGACGGAAGAGCCACCACTGCTAGCGAAGCCCCACCCTAGCTCTGGAGATAAAAAGCAGAGGGCGGAGATGAATAGATGTGGCAGACAACTATTCATCTCCCTGCCGGGCAGACTTGTTAGCCTGTGGTGAGAGAGCAACTTTTTGCCAGGGCTGCTGGCGCTCCTAATAAAGGAATCATTGATTTAACTACAAAGGGTTTGTCGTGTTCAGGGAGCTGGGTCCGAAGAATGCACGGGCAACTCAATCATTATAGTCCCCTTTGCCTCGTGGGTTTTGCTGGGTTCCTGAACTAACCTACTTTCTGGGTTCACCGCACAAACTGAATCATCCGCTAATCCAACTGGCTAAACTGCCAAAAAGTCCAACCGAAGATTAAAGCTGGCTAAGCTCAAGATATTGTGCAAGACTTGCCAATTATTCTTTATTTGATCTGGGAAAACCCAGCCCGGTGTCAAGGCGAGAACGTGATCGTCATAATTGCCAAGTGTCCAAATTTTGATCATGTGACTGTGGGGATTCTGCAATGGTCATAAGTGTGAAAAAGGGTCATAAGTCACTTTTTTCCCCAGTGCTGTTGTAACCTTCACTAAATGAACCGTTATTGAGGACTACCCGTATTCAAGGCCACCAAAACTCTCACCTTTCCAGATGTCTTCTAAAACTTTGCAAGCTGTTTTTAGGGTGGTGGAGCTCCTCAATGACTCCACTTGAGACTAGGAAAAATAAATTGCTCCTGTGACTTTTCAATCTCTGGCAGGAGTGAAGAAGCACGTTTTCCACCTTTTAAGAAGATAGAAGGACCAAAGCATTGTGGTTGATATCACTCGGAGGCCATCTGGAGGGTTTTACGTTCTTTGGAAACCTTTCCCAAACTGCCTGCCTCTAAAAATCATCCAACAAAATCCAGCTCGAAAGGGGATTTTGAATCTACGCACGTTTCGAAGGGCCCGATTTCCACTGAGCTTTTATTTCCCCATCTCATAAATTCCACCCGGTTTAAGACGTGTAACGAAATAGCCAACGGTCTTGTCCAAAAGAATGAGAAGCATTTGAGCTGAAGCAGCAGAAAAACACTAGGCGATAGGAAGCAAACTTTTAAAACAGATGGATGAGGAGCAACCGGCCGGCCAATAACAACGCGGTTGCTATTGTCAGTGCTTGGAAACGGACTGAATTGTTGTACTTTGCTGTACAAAAACACAAGGGCCGCATGGGGAAATCAGCCATCACGGAACAGGCGTCTCATTCCACAGAAGCGATGTCAGGCTAAGCCAGATACGCCTCCACTGTTGCTTGGAGTCCGGACGTTAAGAAGCTTTGCTTAAAACTGGTTGGTGGTTAGAACTGATCAGAAAGGATGCAGAAATTCTGGGAAATTGGAGAGTTTATATACCCAAGACCGGCTGAAGGCATCTGGATGCCCAATGCAGAAATCCAGTAGCTCAGCATACAAACTTTCCATGCAGAAAAATCTTGGTTTCCTTATTAAACAGCAATAGCACTTAAACTTATACACCACTTTACGGTGCTTTTACAGCCCTCTCTAGGCGCTTTTACAGAGTCTTGCCCCCAACAATCTGGGTCCTCATTTTACCCACCTCAGAAGGGCAGAAGGCTGAGTCAACCTTGAGATTCGAACTGCCAAATTGCAGTCAGCAGAAGTAGCCTGCAGTACTGCACTCTAACCACTGCACCAGCTATTGTTATTAAAGCTATTGTTCTTTTATTTATTGCAAATATTGTTCTCTTATTAAAGCTATTTTCTACTGTGAAGACCATGGCACGTTTTGCTGTCCTATCTTTGTTTCCAATGCAGATTTCTGGGCATCTTCTCTTGTGCTTGTGGACAGAAACACCTTCTCTGCCTGTGAAGGAGACAACCTGATTCGAGACGTTTGTTTTCACTTAGGGTGGCATGCAAGCAAGTCTGTGGTTATTAAAGAGGACAAATGAGAAGGGCATGCCCACCCCTTAATAGAATAATTAAATTGGAAGGGACTTTGGAGATTGTCTGGTCCAACCCAACCCCGAGCAGGAGATCGTACGCAATTTCAGGCTGCCCAGTCTCTTCTTAAAAACCTCCAGTGTTGGAGCACCCACAATTTCTGAAGGCAAGTTGTTCCACTGATTAACATACTAGCTGGAGAATCCGGGAGTCGGAAGTCCACACGTCTTTAAGTTGCCAAGGTTGAGAAACACTGGTTTATTCGATCCATTTTAGAGGCTTCCCAACACCGTAAATCTCCGGGTAGTTTTACAAGGAACTTGATAAAACAGAACCCTACTACTCTTAATAACTTGTGAATGGACTGATGTCCATGCACAAGGGAAGCTGAGGAGATGGTGATGACTGGGTCCTGTAGCCATCATCATCCTTGGATGCTTGCCCGGAGTCTAGACTGCATGGAAGCCAGGATTAAAGCGGTTGCCACTGGCCCTTTCGATCCCACGATGCCAAGCACTCCTGATGTATCCTGGTGTCTCCCAGCTGGATTGGTATTTCAGTCCAATCTGGAGCCAACAGCAGGAACAATCCTTCCGGGTAAGGACGATGGTCTAAGCTAAATTAAACCATGTGTGGTCTCGGGCCTCTTCTATGTCGCTTGGCATCACGAAGATGCTAACGAGAAATACAGAGAGAAGGACCAGATTACTGTAGAACGCTGTGTTCCCTGGAGAAACATATAATACGTTTCATTCTGTACACCTCGCCTTCATTTGAAAATATCCTTCTTTTGAAAGAAACAAGCACGGTCAAGGTAAGTAGTCAATGGCTGTTAAGGGAGGGGAGGGGGAGCTTCCCCTGAAATGACTTTTAATCCGGCTTCAGATGTCATTACGGCTTCAAAACCAGAGAGTCGAGCACATCCATCTCTGAAAGGAAAAATGCCCTGCGCTCAGAACCTCTCAGAATTCCATTTTTGCTGGCAGTTCATCAATAGTTCATAGGACTGGGTACATTTCCATCACTGGGTTATTACCGCCATGTTAAAAGAACAGGGTGAACAAAAGCCTCAAGGACCTCGTAATTTACCCATCAGCAGAACTTGTTCCTGAGGTGTTTTGATCCCGGGCCAACCTTTTGCTCAAGCAGCCAGCCACAAAATCTTGCTGGAGTGAGGGAGTGAGGAAAAGGGGCAAAGGGGGAGGGAAGGAAGGGAGGGAGGAAGGGATGGAGGGAGAGAGGAAAACGGGCAAAGGGGGAAGGGAGGGAGGGAGGGAGGAAAGGGGGCAAAGAGAGGAAGGAAGGAAGGAAGGAAAGGAGGGAGGGAGGGAGCAGAGGGTCATAGGAGGGATGGATGGATGAATAACAAAGGGAGGGAGGGAGGGAAGAAGGAAGGAAGAAAGGAAAGGAGGGAGGGAGGGGGCAGAGGGTCATAGGAGGGATGGATGGATGGATGAATAACAAAGGGAGGGAGGGAGGGAAGAAGGAAGGAAGAAAGGAAAGGAGGGAGGGAGGGGGCAGAGGGTCATAGGAGGGATGGATGGATGGATGAATAACAAAGGGAGGGAGGGAGGAAGGAAAGAAGGAAGGGATGAAAGGAAGGAAGGGAGGGAGGGAGGGAGCAGAGGGTCATAGGAGGGATGGATGGATGGATGAATAACAAAGGGACGGAGGGAGGGAGGGAGGGGGAGGAAGGAAGGAAGGAAGGGATGAAAGGATGGATGGAAGGGAGGGAGGGAGGGATGAATAACAAAGGGAGGGAGGGAGGAAGGAAGGAAGAAAGGAAGGGATGGAAGGAAGGGATGAAAGGAAGGAAGGAAGGAAGGAAAGGAGGGAGGGAGCAGAGGGTCATAGGAAGGATGGATGGATGGATGGATGAATAACAGAGGGAGGGAGGGAGGATGGAAGGAAGGAAGGAAGGGACTGCTAAAAGATTTTACCAGCTAATCGAAGTCTCATTCTAACATCAAAACTGTCGCCTTCTTCAACCTAATGCTCTTCAGATGTTATCAGGATCATTATGATAACCATATTGGCTAAAATTTTTGGAGCGGTGAGGATGACTACTATTATTATTAGATTTATATATCACCATACTAATGTGCTTAATGCTCCCTTCTCCTGTTTTCCCCTTGCAACAACCACCCTGTGAGGTGGATTGCACTGAGAGAGAGAATGACTCTTCCAAAGGCACCCCGGTGACTTTCGCGCCTCAAGAAGGACTATAACTAACTCAACCCTGTTTCTGGTCCAGCTACTTCACTACTACAAGAAAACTGGAGCTCAAGTATTCATTACAGGCCCCTCTGTTGCCCAAATGTCGTTTTACTGTAGTACCAGCTGGATAAGGGAATCTGACCCATTTTGGCTTGCCTCAACCTATTTTTCTCCAAAGTCTTTCCGTTCAAAAATCAGGAATATTACAACAGAAACTCTCCCGAAGGGAAAACTCCCAAAAAAACATGGGCTTGTTTATTTACTATTCTAAATCTTCTGGTGACTTAAAGCCTGTGGGGGTGTCAGGTGTTACATAAGGGCCTATAAACATTTATTTTGCTTAGAAGAGTAGAAACAAAAAGCCTAACTAAAATTTAATACGACCAAAACAGAAAATGGCACACACACACACACACACACAGAAAAAGGACAAGCAAAGTATTTTGTGTGCGTTGGGGCTTTCAAAATAAACTCTCCCGGAGCCCCAAACGGCTTCTCCCCCTAATTCGTCTAGTCAGATGAGCAAATTAAGATTCAGATCATGTATTTACCATGTATCAAGTGATATGGGTGGATGGAATATTATGGCTCACAATAAACCAGGGTGATTAAACTCCGATTCAACTCCCAAGATCTCAACGTTCGGGTTTCCATTGAATAATCTCAGAAATTGTTGGCCTGTAAAATAATACCCGGGTATTTATGAAGGAGAAAAAAAACAACAACGTCAGATCATCTGTCAGCAAAAAGCCCTTTAGAGGAAGCCAAAATAACAATATAGGTAGTGAAATGTATATTTATACAAAAGATGAATTGGCAGTTTTGACTCGCTGGGATTACATAGCAAACCTTGAGACGCAATTCTGAGTAGGTGGAGAGGAAGGAAGAGAGAGGCCCGTACGAGGTGGAGACGACAAAACTTGGCCAGGGTATGAGAAAGCAAAGAGCTTGGTTTTTCAAAACTGCTTCCCCCTTTGCTCTGCGATTCTTTTCTTGTATCCCACTTAAATCCACTGATTTTTCTCTCCAATTCGAATCATCATCATCATCACTTAATGACTCCATCATCCCTCGAGGGGTGGAGTTTGGGCAACTGAATGGAGCTAGCAGAATGTTGAATGGCCAGATGCCTTTCCTGTTGCCAGTACGGAGTTTTGTTCGGCAGGATATATTTCTCATTGTGCCCAGAGAGAGAAATATCTGTCTCTACCTAGGATCCATCTCACAACCCACTGATTGTGAGGCGAGAGCTCCACCTCTAAGGCCACCGCACCACTCTTTCTCTCCGATTCAAATCAGAACCTTAAACTCCATCAGAAAGTACAACAACCAGTTGAGATCCAACTGGAAATGATGGCTTGGAAAAAAAAAACTGAGGGAAGGCTGTTTTTTTATCTTACTTTACAGAACTGTTGGACTTATTCCTAGCTGGATTGCCCAAAATATTAATTCGTTAGATCCGGTTGGGCTACAAAAGAACCCAACAGAATCTGAGACATAGTCACATCTGCCGAACTGAGTTTAGTCTCAGTTCAGAGACTCAGTTCTCTCCCAGACTCGACAGTCTAGTCCCATTCAGTAGAATTGTTTAATAATACAGGTAGTTCTTGACTTACGGTCCCAACTGAGCTTCAAAGTTATGTCACTAAGCGAGACATTTGTTAAATGAGTTTTGTGATGCTTTGTTGCCACGGTTTGCTAAGTGAATCGCTGCAGTTGTTAGGTTAAAGTGACTCTTCAAAGTGATGCTTCCCCCTTGACTTTGCTTGTCAGAAGGTCGCAAAAGCTGAACACACGGCCGCGGGATAGCGCGACCGTCATAAATATGAATTGGTTGCCAAGTGTCCCGAATTTTGATTACATGACTGCAGCGGTTGTTAAGTGTGGAAAAACAGTTATAAGTCACTTTTTCAGTGCGGTTGTGACTTCAAACTGTCATTAAAATGAACTGTTGCATGTCGAGGACTAGTTGTACAAAGCTCATTTGTCCCCCCTGCTAAAAGGCCCCCCCTTCAAACTCGGGTCCGAACCTAAAAAAAGCTCTCGTCATCCCCTTTCGCGCAAGCGGACTTCTTGTTCCATTACTTATAGAACAACAGAGTTGGAAGGGACTTTGGAGGTCTTCTAGTCCAACCCCCTGCTTAGCCAGGAAACCTTACACCACTTCAGACAAATGGTTATGCAATCTCCTCCGAAAAACTTCCAGTGTTGAAGCGTTCACAACTTCTGGGAGGCAAGTTGTTCCACGGATTAATTAATTCCACACTCTCCCCTCTGATCTGCATTTGAGTAAACCTTCCTTTGGTCTGGATTTAAGCTCTGAAAGCAAAAAGGCAGCTACAGTTGTTTCCTCCACCCTGATCTTATAAAACAGGCACTTGAAACAGAAATGGAGAAGGTTTCGAGTGTCTTAACAGCGGAATGAAAAGAAGGCTCGGAGTCAGGAGGAATGATCCCATTGACGTCTTGCCTCCTTGAGTGACAAGGAACCAGGCCGCGGCAGAGCTCGAGTGACGCAAAGCTTAGGAGGCTGCCAAAACAGGATAGGGTTGGGTCTAGAGGCTGTCATGCCTTAGCTTGCAACTCAAGTGCCAGCGACCAAGTAACGCCACCTTTCTCCCCTAAGTGGTTTTTATTCTCTCTCTCTCTCTCCTTTTGAAAGACGGGGCATCGTTATTTGGCAAAAAGATCAGCTGAAATGAGCTCTTTTCTCCGTTTCAAAAGCAGGCTTGGACTGATCCAAGAACTCCCCCCCACTCCTCTGCCCCGAAGCTGTTTAATACATGGTTTTTTTTTTCTCCCCCCTCAGGAATTTGGAAATCAAACTCTCTAATTTCTTCTGAAGGATGCCAGTGCAAACTTCACAGGAGCCCTTCAACTGTTCTCACAACCGTCCATTAGCGTACAAAAGGCTCCACAGATTTTCTCCCCCCCCACCCGTCTCAAACCAACTTCATCGTGGTTTACTTACTGTCCTTTGTTTCAAGTCCCGGCTTTTTTTCGTGGGAGGTTACCGCTTCAGGCTCGGCGTGTCCTGATTTGCTGACAACTGGGAAAACGCTTTGCAGGGATTGGCTTGCAGACCTGACCAACTTCAAAGGGTAACTGGGACCCCCAAACTTCCTGCCAAAAAAAAAAAAAAAAAATGAAAACTAGAACCAAGACTGACTTGGGCACAGAATTAAGGTTGCAGGCCACAAATGCAAGACAGCTGATAGGATGTGAAAGGTTCAATGTTCCCTGAGCTGGAAAAGGGAGGCTGGCCAGTTCTAGAGAGGCAGAGGATAAAGATCCTAGAGAGGAAGGTGGGAGGCAAATTTAAAAAAAGCATAGCAACTGAAGTATTGAAGCGGGCAAGAGACAATGGATAAATGATTTCCTTGTTTTTGTTGTTCTGATTTACATTTCCTTTTCTCCCTTTCCTTTCCTTTCCTTTCCTTTCCTTTCCTTTCCTTTCCTTTCTTTCCTTTCCCTCCCATCCTTTCTTTTCCTTTCCTTTCCTTTCCTTTCCTTTCCTTTCCTTTCCTTTCCTTTCCTTTGTTTCGGGTATGTGACCCAAATAGAAGCCAGGTAGGATAGAAAGAATTTTTTTTTTTCAGTTAAAGATGATATGATTAAAAGTTACAATAAGTAATAGAAATAAGAGAAAGGGGAAGGTTCGCGTAGACGCTTTTAGATAATAAAATAAGGTAACAATAAGAGAAAACATGGAATAATGGAACAATGACAGATGGCAACTTATTATCATTGTGTATCATTATTAGAAATATAGAAGTTGATTGAATGTAATAACTATGATCAGTTTTAGTAGTTTTACTTGTGTTAGAATATATGAAAAAATAGATGCCACACTGTTCACACATCAATTTGATATGTTTGTAAATAAATAAATAAATAAATAAAACTTTTTTAAAAATAAGAGAGGCAGAGGGTTTTCGCAGTAAACTCTCCTCCAACAGAAGACATGTTCAAACTGGGAGATGGTTCTCATTGGCTGCTATTGGCCTCTTCGTGAGTAAAACAAGCCGAGGACAGATAGTGCCGCCTCTATAAAGATTTTTGAAAACAAGGTAGGTGGCTCGAACAGGCTGGATGCGATGCCACACGTGCCAGGCGACATGGCTCCGCGTACCACTTTGGCCACGCGTGCCATAGGTTCGCCATCACCACAACCGGTTTCTTGTGGAGAAGGGTCCAATTTTATTGGCTAAAGCATTGTTGCTCCGAGCAAGATGGGCAATCCTTACATAGGCAGGCAGACGGATGAACAATTGTGAGAACCTTGTTCAGTCAAATACCAGGTATTCCCCACAAAAAACACAATTGTAATAAAAAAAAGATTGTGCAGAAATGGAAGAACTGACACTAAAATGAAAAGAAGAAGAAGAAGACACAGAGTATTTTCGAACGTGGGACTTGTTTTACATATGGTTGGATGGTAGAGGGAGAAATTAGGAGAGGGAGAAGTATTATTATATATAAATAAAATGATCCAGACAATACGTTGTTCACTAAGCACTATGTGAAAATATATAAATAAACTGTTAAAAACACACACACACACACAATTCCCGTCATTCTGGCAGGACCTTCTACTCCATGGAGTAAAGCACTGCCTTAAAAGAATAACAGCGTTGGGAGGAACCTTGGAGGTCTTCTAGTCCAACCCCCTGCCCAGGGAGGAAACCCTACACTACTTCAGACAAAGGGTTATCCAACCTCTTCTTAAAAACTTCCAGTGTTGGAGCATTCACAACTTCTGGTGGCAAGCTGTTCCACGGATTAATTGTTCTCCCTGTCAGGAAATCTCCCCTTAATTCTAAGTTGCTTCCCTCCTTGATTAGTTTCCATCCGCTGCTTCTTGTCCTGCCTTCGGGTGCTTTGGAGAATAGACTTCCCACTCAGGGTTTTTACAGCCCAGTCTACTTGGCAGTCCAGTTGTTGTTGTTTTTTTTCCAGGGAAGCATCGAAGTCTGTCTCTCCGGTGTTACAGCCTGTACAGATTTTCAGCTTCCCACCTCTGGGTAAGCAGGGAAGTGAGTTCCAAATTCAGCTGAGAGAAACAAAGCCCGGAGGCTCGGACCCAAAGTGGCTCTGATCGTAGGAGAGATTCGCAAGCTGTCCGCGGCAAAAGGAAACTCAGATAATAGTCCAACTGAGCCAAGGTAGCCGGTCGTTTGGACTGAGAGCGCATTTAGAATTTGGAAAGCATGGGAGGGGGGTGAGCGCAGACCCAAAGTTCTGCCAAGGGAGAAGTTTCTATTCATAAAAAATCCATCAGAGCGAGCACGGTTCCCAGCCACCCGCCAGGAAACATTCCTGGAAACAAATATTGCCAGAGAATAGTGCACTGCTTGGCACTGCTCCAGTTGTTTAATTATTTTAATTTTCAAAACCTTTTTAAAAGGCAGGCAGGCAGGCCAGGAGATACGAGAGCACCCTGAGGCTCGTGGGCACCAGGTTGCCCAGCCTGTGGAAAGCTATGGTTGGTTTCAAGAGTGGCCTGTTGGCAAAGTGACAGCAGCTTAGTTCAGGCAGGTGCTAAGCCGTCAATCATAGCTTGCAAGCCATAAGGTTGAAGTTCACCTCAAATGAAGGGTATAAAACGTATGAAAAATGGTTGCAGGAACTGGGTATGTCTAGTTTAATGAAAAGAAGGACTAGGGGAGACATGATAGCAGTCTTCCAATATCTCAGGGGCTGCCCCAAAGATGAGGGAGTCAAGCTATTCTCCAAAGCACCTGAGGGCAGGACAAGAAGCAACGGATGGAAACTCATCAAGGAGAGAAGCAACCTGGAATTAAGGAGAAATTTCCTGACAGTGAGAACAATTAATCTGTGGAACAGCTTGCCACCAGAAGTTGTGAATGCTCCAATGCTGGAAGTTATTAAGAAGAGATTGGACAGCCATTTGTCTGAAGTGGTGTCGGGTTTCCCGTCTAAGCAGGGGGTTGGATTAGAAGACCTCCAAGGCAATGGTGAAATCTATTTTTTTTTTACTACCGGTTCTGTGGGTGTGGCTTGGTGGGTGTGGCAGAAGGATACTGCAAAATCTCCATTCCCACCCCACTCCAGGGGACGGCTACTGCAAAATCCCCATTCCCTCCCCACTCCTGGGGGGGAAGGATATTGCAAAATCTTCATTCCCAACCCCACTCTGGGGCCAGCCAGAGGTGGTATTTGCCGGTTCTCCGAACTGCTCAAAATTTCCGCTACCGGTTCTGCAGAACCTGTCAGAACCTGCTCGGTTTCACCCCTGCTCCAATGTCCCTTCCAACTCTTGTTATTCTGTTAAATTTAAACAAAACAGTGGAGTAACAAGATTACGAAGGAGTGTTTGAGGAGATCTGGTAACCCAACTCTGAGCCTACTGCGGACGTTCAGATGGGTACTTTTCCTCATCCGATGGCGTTGCTCGGGTTTACTTGAAACCAGTGACTGATGTTTGCAATCCCAGTACAAGGCGTCGCTGAATTAACCACCTGTGTCGTATTCGCCCAACTCTACATCAAGCATAACATGGCTTGGAAGCTCCGGAGATCCAGAACGCGCCCGCAGGAAACGGAAACCAAATTGTAGACTATAAGGAAGAGACAAACGCCTGACTTTCTCTCTGCCACTTACGAAAAATGTTGCTTCTCGGTGGCTTCCAACGATTCGTGGGAGCTGATTTCAGGAAAGGTGATCTTTTTGATCCTGGCTGTAATCTCCAGCAATCGACCCCTTTCGCCTAATAAATCAAAGGACAAGGCATGATTTCAACTCCGGCTCTGCAGCTGATTCTGAGGATCAAGGTTGGGTTCTACAGAGAAGCGAAGATCCCTGGAAGCATCGTATTTGGGACGCTCCTGAGCATGAGTAGAAGGTTAATTGTCTCTCGGGAGCCAGCACTGGGTAAAGATTTAGAACAGAGTATTTGTATGTATAGGTCAGGTGTCAGTAACCTGTGGCTCCGGAGCCGCATGAGGCTCTTTGGGCCCTCTGCTGTGGCTTCCTGTCCGGTGAACCCACCACTGACTGGCCCTGCCCCTCACCCTCCCCTCCCAGTCACTCCTCGCCTGGCCTGAGAAGGTAAGGGCGACAGCGGGTGATGGAGAAGCGGCCGGGACAGAGACAGAGAGATACAGAGAGAGGGAGAGAGAGAGAGACAGAGAGATACAGAGAGAGGGGGAGAGAGAGACATAGAGAGATACAGAGAGAGGGAGAGACAGAGATACAGAGAGAGGGGGAGAGAGAGACATAGAGAGATACAGAGAGAGGGGGAGAGAGAGACATGGGGGGGAGAGAGAGACAGAGATACAGAGAGAGGGGGAGACACACATAGAGAGATACAGAGAGAGGGGGAGAGAGACATAGAGAGGGGGGAGAGAGAGACAGAGAGAGATACAGAGAGAAGGGGAGAGAGAGACATAGGGGGGAGAGAGAGACAGAGAGAGATACAGAGAGAGGCGGAGAGAGAGAAACATACAGAGAGAGTGGGAGAGAGAGAGACATAGAGAGGGGGGAGAGAGAGACAGAGAGAGATACAGAGAGAGGGGGAGAGAGAGAGACAGAGAGATACAGAGAGAGTGGGAGAGAGAGACATAGAGAGGGGGGAGAGAGAGACAGAGATACAGAGAGAGTGGGAGAGAGAGACACATAGAGAGATACAGAGAGAGGGGGAGAGAGACATAGAGAGGGGGGAGAGAGAGACAGAGAGAGATACAGAGAGAAGGGGAGAGAGAGACATAGGGGGGAGAGAGAGACAGAGAGAGATACAGAGAGAGGCGGAGAGAGAGAAACAGATACAGAGAGAGTGGGAGAGAGAGAGACATAGAGAGGGGGGAGAGAGAGACAGAGAGAGATACAGAGAGAGGGGGAGAGAGAGAGACATAGATACAGAGAGAGTGGGAGAGAGAGACAGAGAGAGATACAGAGAGAGGGGGAGAGAGAGAGACAGAGAGATACAGAGAGAGTGGGAGAGAGAGACATAGAGAGGGGGGAGAGAGAGACAGAGATACAGAGAGAGTGGGAGAGAGAGACACATAGAGAGATACAGAGAGAGGGGGAGAGAGACATAGAGAGGGGGGAGAGAGAGACAGAGAGAGATACAGAGAGAAGGGGAGAGAGAGACATAGGGGGGAGAGAGAGACAGAGAGAGATACAGAGAGAGGCGGAGAGAGAGAAACAGATACAGAGAGAGTGGGAGAGAGAGAGACATAGAGAGGGGGGAGAGAGAGACAGAGAGAGATACAGAGAGAGGGGGAGAGAGAGAGACATAGATACAGAGAGAGTGGGAGAGAGAGAGAGAGAGAGATACAGAGAGAGAGGTGGAGAGGGAGGGAAAGAGAGATGTCAAAAGGATTTTTGTGGTTCCTGGTGCTTTTTAACAATTAGTTCTCTGCCCTAATGACCGGCTGGGTAGGCATGGCTAGGGGGGGTGTCATGTGACTGGTGGAAGTGAGTGACGTCGAGTTGGCCACGCCCACCCAGGTTTTGGGGCTCCCGGTGTTTTCTTTTCTGTGGGAAATGGGTCCAAATGGCTCTTTGAGTATTTAAGGTTCAGACCCCTGCTGTAGATAGTCCTCAACTTACAACAGTTCACTTAGTGACTGTTCCAAGTTACGTCACTGGAGAAAAAAATGGCTTATTGCCATTTTTCACATTTACAACCGTTGTAGCATTCCCGTAGTCACGTGATCAAAATTTGGATTTTGTTCCAATATTCGAGGGGCTGCCCCAGAGAGGAGGAAGGGGGTCAAGCTATTATCCAAAGCACCTGAAGGCTGGACAAGGAATAATGGATGGAAACTGACCAAGGAGAGATTCAACCTGGAAATAAGGAGGAATTTCCTGACAGTGAGAACAATCAACCCATGGAAGAGAAGTTGCCTTCGGAAGTTGTGGGAGCTTCATCCCTGGAGGCTTTCAAGAAGAGACTGGACTGCCCTTTGTCAGAAATGGTGTAGGCAGGTCTCCTGCTTGGGCTGGGAGGTTGGACTAGATGACCTACAAGGTCCCTTCCAACTCTCTTAATCTGTAATCTGGATGCCGGGCAATTGGTTCATATTTTTGACGGTCATAGTATCTCGGGGTCACGTGATCCCTTTTTGCGACCTTCTGACAAGCAGAATCCATGGGGAAAGCCGGATTCGCTCAACCACCAGGTTACTAGCTTAACAACTGCCACGATTCACTTAGCAACCGTGGCAAGAAAGGTCGTAAAATGCAGCAAAATTCATTGAACAGCTTTTCTCACTGGCAACAGAATGTTTGGGTTCAATTGTGGTCGTAAGTCAAGGACTGCATGTAATGGCGGTTCAAAATTTACAACAGCACTGAAGAAAAGTTTGGCCAGTTTTCACACTTGTGACCGTTTCACTATCCCTATAGTCACGTGGAGTGCTTGGCAACCGGCATGTATTTCTGATCTTGGAACTGTCATCTGCAACCTTCTAGGAAACTGCTGACAAGCAAATATGGGGAATCAGATTCGCTTAACGACTGCATGATGACTCACTTAAGAACTTCCATGATTCCCTCAACCATGGCAAAACAGGTGGTAAAATAGGACGCGGCTGATTTCTAACCACTGTCTTGCTTAGCAAGAGAGATCTGGGGCTGAACTGTGGTTGTAAGTCAAGTACCGTACTAGCTACATAAACAGATGGTAAACCCCACTCCTTCGTAGCACTGATGATGTTACCTCGTTTGGTAATGAAACGTCTGCAAGAAAAACAACGACACAAAGATGGATCGCACAACATCTGCCTTTTACTGGTTTTGAATTTCTTCCTATTTAGTTTCAACAGATGCTCTCAGGGATTAATGTGGTGGAAGAAGAAAAAAAGGATCCGTCGGCCATGCTCTGTCTGGAAGACACATGCAACTGAATCCGAACAAGTAGAATAAACTCCACGGGTCCCAGAATGATCTCCTAGGCTGGGACATCCTGTTTCCAATGCTCTTTTAGGACAACCCATCTTTCTCCCTAAGGCTTCTACCATATATTTCTATGTCAAGCAAAGCATGTTTCCACTCAAACGCTACAGCCAAAAGATGGGAAGGAGATCATTTTCCCATGGGACGAAATCAGAACGTGGTCCAATTTTATTTTATTTTTTTTTTCAAGGGGAGAAGAGAGGAGGAGGAGAAGCAACACAAACAGCGCTTTCCACGATAAAAGCCCACCAAACAGAACCGTCACCCGGAAAAACATAGGCAGCTTAACAGTCATTTAATTACCACCACCTGCTACAGGCAGCCTTGACTTCTCCGGCAGTAATTTAAAACAAAACAGGTTTACAAGGTCCGTGCGAGTCTTTTGCAATCAACAGAAAACTTTTCTAACATCAAGGCTTCCCCGGAGCTTTAAAAAGGCTCTTTTTTTTCTCCCCCGCCACCCTTTTTTTTAAAAAAAAAATAGCAATCAATAATTAGCAAAGAGCTAAGATGGAATCTTAGGAACAAGCATAGCTGTGGTTATCCAGGAAATCAGAGGTGGTATTCAGCCGGTTCTGGCGAACCTGGGGAGGGTGAAAAACAGCCATTCCAGTCCCACCGGAAGTCAGGAAATGGGCCATTTCTGGCCTCTGGGGGTGGGGGGGGAGGCTGTTTTTGCCCTCCCCAGGCTCCAAGAAAGCCTCTGGAGGCTGGGGAGGGTGATAAACGGGCCTACCGTGCCATTGCATGCCAAAAGCAGGGAGCGGGGGGGGGGGGGTTGTCATGCGTGCGTGCGCGGGGTGCATTGAATTATGGGTGTGGGCACGCGTGCGACCCCTACATACTCCCCCTGCTTTTGGCACACAACGGCAAAAAGGTTAGTCATCACCGACCTAAGTTGATTTTGGCTTTGAATTGCCCAGGGTCTAATCTGATCATTTGTACACAGGCTCACTGTTAACTCCGATTTTAGGAAGTGGAAAGCTGTGGAATTGTTTACCTGTGAAGAATGAAAACTTGGGCAGGAAACAAGACATGGGAAAGAAGATGTCTGTGTCCATCTGGACACATCCTGGGATTGAAATGTCCATCAGTCTCAAAAGGTTTGAATTAAAATGGCAGCCCTGCTGCAATTTCCCACAAAGCTACCCTTTTGCATTCTTTCTTAGGGAATGGATGTCTTTCACTGTCCCAGAATGGAGACGGGGGTTACAGATAGTCAAAAAAAAAAGATTTATTTATTTTTTTAATGGGTTTGACAATTTTGACACACTTGACAATTTTCATGAAGACAGGTGAAGAATTGGGTATGTCTAGTCTAGTAAAAAGAAGGCCTAGGGAAGATATGATAGCAGTGTTCCAGTATTTGAGGGACTGCCCCAAAGAAGAGGGGTGTGTGTGTGTCAAGCTATTTTCCAAAACACCAGAAGTCAGGACAAGAAACAATGGGTGGAAACTAATCAAGGAGAGAAGCAACCTGGAATTAAGGAGAAACTTCCTAACGGGAAGGACAATTAACCAGTGGAACAGCTTGCCACCAGAAGTTTTAGGTGCTTTAGATCACTGGATGTTTTCAAAAAGAAACTGGACAGCCACCTGTCTGGAATGGTATAGAAACCAAAAGGGCTATTTTTCTTGTCACCCATAGAAATTATTTTACAGAGTGTCGCAAAGATTCCCCCCGCAAAAAAAGCATTCTTACTTTTAGAAACCTCTCCATTATCGGTCTGCAGCTGGACGTGAAAAGTAAGAACCGATCCTAGACTTGCGTCCATCACCTCTGGCCCTATAATCGCCATTGTCTTCGCTTGCCCTGCAAAATGTTCAACAGACCTTGGTGGTTAGCGCTCCTGAAAAGACCAGCTGGGACTTTTAAACATCATTCTTTTTTCGAAAAGTAGGCCTCCGGGACAGAAGATTGGCAAAATGTTTCCCGCAAGAGCGAGCCTCGAAACGCAGGCAATGAATAGAGCATATTTTGTAGCAAAGGTATGCATTGTTGCCTATTCTGGTTTACTTCAAATGAAAGCTTCATTTCTCTTAAGTTTAGGAGAGGGAAATGAAATTAGTTTCATAGTGGCTTCCGCCCAGTTGCGGGAATCGTTTTCTTTAGACAGAAGGTGCCTTGGCAAACCTGAATAGGTGTCGGTGTGTCCTTTCCTTTAAACAATTGTCCCACTTACACTACGTGAAGACCAGGGATGAAATGCTCCCGGTTCGGACCGGATCACCCGATCCAGTAGCGATGGCGGCAGGTGGTTCGGAGAACCGGCAGCAAAAATCTCTCTCACCTCCCCCCTCCCATGCCCAGCTGAGCCTTGCTATCATCAGAGGCTTTTTTTTTTAACTCTTAAAAGCATTTTTTCTACAACCTCTTCGGCCAAAGAGGTTGTAAAAAAAAATGCTTTTAAAAGGCTCTGATGATCCCAGTGGTGAGTTGCCATTTCCTCTGGTTTCCTCCCCGCGCCCCAAAATAATAAGACTTCCCTGAAAATAAGGCCAAGCGCTTATTTCTGGGTTCAAACAAATATAAGACAGGGTTTTATTTTCGGGGAAACATGGTATCTTTTCTATCTTATCTCTCTACTTATCTACCTACCTACCTATATAATTTCTATCTATCTATTTATCCATCCATCCATTTATCTATCTATCTTCTCTACTTCTCTATCTTCCCTACCTACCTACGCTACGATACTGTCCATCAAAGGGATCCCCAGCCAAGATCACCACAAACTCCTGGCTATTTTCCTAAAGTTTCCTTTTCTTTTCCCGAGGCACGAAGTGGGAATCATGTGTGAAAAGAGCAGCATTTCAACTGAGGCTTCTGAGTTGTGCCCACTGCCTCTCCCTGGCCTACACAACTTCCCACCCCCATTGTGGATTCGCTGCTGCTTTTCAACTCTTTGGCCTGACAAGTTCGGAGAGCAGAATTGATGCCGACGCTACACAAATCAAATCAAGGGAAAGGCAGGGCATTATTCCGGGGGTCTCATTACGAACCAAACTGCATAAATCCAGAGCACGTACCAAGAGGGGAGTCGTTATGCCAGAGGCCGTCATAGATGACGCCCGAACAATGGATCATACAGCCTTGTCCATTGAACATATCGTTTCTCCATTGTCCCTTCAAACAGATAAAAGGGGAGGGGGGGAGAGGATGAATGAATGAATGAATGAATGAATGGATGAAACAGGACAAAAGAAAGAAAGCGAGCATCGGTTTTCAAACTTGGATGGTAACTCTAGAAGAAAGAAAGAAAAAAAGGATTAGGCCAAACACGTCTAAGTGGGTGGTTATAAAATAGCCAGGAGAGGGACTGGTTGGGTCTTTTAAAAGGTAAAGGTTCCCCTCGCACATATGAGCTTGTCGATCGAACGGTCGGCAGTTCAGCGGTTCGAATCCCGAGTGCCGCGTAACGGGGTGAGCTCCTGTGACTTGTCCCAGCTTCTGCCAACCTAGCAGTTCGAAAGCACGTACAAAAAAAATGCAAGTAGAAAAATAGGGACCAGCAACAGGGCCACATGATCATGGAGACGTTTTCGGACAGCGCTGGCTCTTCGGCTTTGAAACGGAGATGAGCACCGCCCCCTAGAGTCGGGAACGACTAGCACATATGTGCGAGGGGAACCTTTTTACCTTTAGACGAGAACGACGACCACAGGGGCCCTCGTGAGATTGTGACAGGCCCACACAGCCCGAATGGCACCCGAGAAAGCCAGAAAACACCTAAGCGTGGGAGGCGATTCCCTCTTCGCCTCCTGTGGGCGAGTCACTTCACCAGCCAGAAGAGGGTCGGCCAGCCGCGGCTTCTCCGGCAATGGCACGTGGCAAATTCAAGACCGGCGGGGCAGGCGGGCGGGCTGGCGCATGGGTGGGTGCGCAGGAGAGTGACAGCCGGGATCCAGGCGCTGAACGGCTGACGGAAGGGTGGCTCTCGTGTGGAACAAAGTGCTACTATGACTCTAAATTTATCCGAGCTGCCAGCAAATCCCAGATGGATCCGAAAGACTCAAACGTTTTGCCACCCGCTCACAACAAGTTGTCTCCCAAAATAGTGGGAGGGGGAGGCGGGGAGGAAACGACGTGGGGAGAGGAGGGGGAGCAGCTGCCCAAGCCATTGAAAAGCAGGCACCGGGGGGGGGGGGGAAGGAAAGAAGATTCAGCAAGTGGGATCCTTCTGGTTTCTCCCCCACCCCCCCATCGCTCTTCTCCCAGCCTTCCAAAGAAATCACTCACACGCCTGCTGCCAAGAATAAGCTGTGGCTCCTGTATAAGTATGTGCACGTATGTGCCCCATCTCAGGTGCTCAGGAAGCTCAGGAGGAAGAGGTTGACATGTTCCTATGGGGCCACACTTCTTATTTATCCCTCTCCAGGCGGAGTCCCATTCCGGTACGTGGGGAGTGCAGTGACTTTGTCTCTTGGGATGGACTTAATGATTGGCAGGCGAAGCGATTCAAAAAGAAGACTTGAGGGGGCAGACCAGGTGACGTAAACTCAAGACAACTATGATGGATTCAACAAACCAGGTTTAATCAAACCAGGGCTTAGTATCATCTTGTCAAGGCCAACCAGGGGCTACATAGCCTCCAGAGGGGGGCTCTAGGATATTTCAAGGGTGCCATAGGTGAAAAACAGGTAAGGAGGGGAGGTCCATGGCAGCTGCTGAGGGAGATGGGCAGTTAAGAAACACGAAATGTCAGTAAGTAATTAAATAAATAAACCAGTTGTACTAATAAAGGAGAATATTTGTAGCTCAGGGTTGACATGGCGCTCTCTGAGCTTGCTTGCTTTCTTTCAGACGTTTTATTACCCAAACAGGAAACATCATCAGTGCTAGGGGGAGGAGGAGGAAGAGGACTGTGGGGTCCTTGGTGCTCTCCGAGTTTGCTTGTTTACTTAAGTAACACCACTAGCACTGATGATGCTACCTACCGTGTTTCCCTGAAAATAAGACCCTGACTTATATTTTTTTGAACCCTGAAATAAGCGCTTGGCCTTACTGCCATGCACTCAAAAAGCCCGATTGGGCTTATTATCAGGGGATAATTTGGGGGGCGGGACAAGGTATCTATCTATCTATCTATCCATCCATCCATCCATCCACCCACCCATATCTATCTATCTATCCATCCATCCATCCATCCATTTATCCATATCTATCTATCTATCTATCTATCTATCTATCTATCTACCCTTCCACCCACCCACCCACCCATCTATCTATCATCTATCTATCTATCTATCTATCTATCTATCTATCTATCTATCTACCCATCCACCCACCCACCTATCTATCATCTATCTATCTATCTATCTATCTATCTATCTATCTATCTATCTATCTATGTTTCCCCGAAAATAAGACCCTGTCTTATATTTTTTTGAACCCTGAAATAAGCTCTTGGGCTTACTGCCATGTGCTCAAAAGCCAGACTGGGCTTATTATCAAGGGATGTCTTATTTTGGGGGAAACAGGATAGTTTGGCAATGAAACATCTGGAAGGAAGCAAGAAAGCTCAGAGAGCACCAAGGACCCCTCCTAAATAAGTTGCATTAGGCTGCGAAGACTTTTGTGTCGATGCCATTGTTCCAGACCCATATCTTGTAATGATACCTGGGCACAGGAGAAAAACAAGGTCAGAAGGGAGGCAAAAATGGTTAAGCAATCCTGGTGTGAAGTAGTTTGTCTTTGGCCAGTTCGTTAGTTTCCCCCTGTGGGCATGCCGTGAATTTTAAAAGGGCCAAAGTATAGGAGGCTTCAAGCATTGCTAACCTTGGTAAAGCATTCCTCCTTTGCCGGCTAGCAGCTTTGAGTCTCAGTTGGACTCAAGCCATGTGGCTAGTTTAAGATATTCCATATGCTGGAGGATCCCTGGATGTGGGTTAATTCAAGAATCAGGCCCAATGCCTGTCTGTAGAAACCCAGATCAACATCTGCTGCTTACATCAAACCAGAAATGGACCCAGGGCAGGAATAAGATTCATCCCTCCCACCCAGAAACGGGTTTTTACATCAGCAATGCAAGCCAGGCAACCTCTTAAGAGGCCATACCGTTAAGATAGCTTGGCGAACTAGCATGGATGGCTTGTGGGGTGGGATTTCTGGCTGGGAACGAGGGGACGCGTAGTCCAAGACAGGCTTAAGGCCTCCTTTAAGAAGAGGCAATCCTGGAAGGAGGGGAGGGGGAGACAGGTCCCGGGGCCTTGTATCCCAATCCATTCTGAGACCCTCCTTGCAGTTTGGCCTTTAGCCCCGCCGAAAGGAAGGCGGCTGCGTCCTCGCGAGGCAGCCAGTTGGCCTGGAGGACGCGCACCCATCAGCGACAGACTGCCTGTGGGAAAAGAGCCAGCCGGCGCATCACCGGTGGGTTCTTTTTGTCATAAGCCTTTGCATCATCCTTTGGAAGAAAAACAAACAAACAAACGAACCACGGTTTGTTTGGGCTTTGCACTTCTTCACACATTTATATATTAGTTGAATCCCGGGCTGCTCCCCGACGTAGAACGTGGCTCCCTTTTCTCCATTAAAATCCATCTCGTTGCCTGCCTAGACCGAGTGCTTCTTTCCCCAGATGGCGAGAAGGGTGGGTAGGTGGGTAGAGGGAGAAGGGGGGGGGGGTTTAAATGTTTCCAAAAAGTTGCTTAGCAATGTAACAGAGGGAGAAGTCTGGAAAGGCTGACATTCCTGTAAGCCTCCTCGGCGCTCCCCGTGTGTGTGTGTGTGTGTGTGTGTGTGTGTGTGTGTGTGTGGTGGTGGGGAAAGGGCGCTGAACTTACAAAAAAACTGCAGCAACACAAAAGATCCCTTGGGGCAGGGTGGGGGTGGGGGGTTTTAGGCCCCCTCACTCTCCGGACAGGGGGGGGGGGGGGAAAGGAGGAAAGGTAAAAAAAAAAGCAGTGAAGCAACAGCCGCAACCTTTCGGTTAGCTGGCAAATCTCCCACTGCGGATTTCCAATTAAAGTCAATCAATCGTTGGTTTCCATCTGGTCTTTTCCAACACAAATTAAAGGTCAAGCGAAGACTCTAGGCACGCTGCTATCCACTTGGGGCTGGGCTCCAATGCACGTTTCTCACCCTCCACCCACTCCCAAACACACACACACACACACAAAAACATACACACAAACATTTAATCAAACAGCGCAAAACCAGATGGGGCAGGAGGTGATGTCCAAAGAGAGCTGACTCTCCAGATCTGAACCTGAGACAGAATCCTGGTTGGGGAACGGGAATGATAGAGAGAGACCAGGGGTCTCTACAAGCTTGGCAGGTTTTTTTTAAGCCTGGCGGACTTCAACTCCCAGAATTCCCCAGCCAGCAAAGCCAGGCTTAGTTGCCAAGCTTGGAGACCCCTGATATAGACTCCACCAGGACATACTCAGAGGGCTGGAAGGGACCTTGGAGGTCTTCTAGTCAAACCTCCTGCCCGACGCAGGAATCCTTATACCCGTGATGGCCAACCTATGGCACACGTGCCAGAGGTGGCATGCAGAGCCCTCTCCGTGGGCACGCACACAGTCGCCAGCTTCCGGTTTCTGGCCAGCTGGTCTTCGTGGGTGCCGGAGCACCGGAAAACGGCCCGAAAAATGGTCTGAAAACAGCCCAAAAAAACCAGACCAAAAACAGACCAAAAAACAGCCCCCCCAAAAGGGCATGCGTGGTCTTCGGGTTTCTGGAACACATACACATGCGTTCCAGTTTGGCCGTGAGTTTGATCCTAGGTAGAGGCAGATCTTTCTCTCTCTGGGCACACTGAGAATATATCTGCTGAACAAAACTCCGCATTGGTGACAGGAAGGGCATCCGGCCATTAAAACGCTCTGCTTGCTCCATTCAGTTGCCCAGACGCCGCCCCGCAAGGGATTATGGGGTCATTAAATAATGATTTAGAAGCTGTCCAGCTCTGGACCACTCTAGCTGGCTTAAGCTTTGGAAAGGAGGAAATTCTAAAACAGAAAAACGGAACGCGCGAACCCACAAGGGAAAAAGAACATACACTTCAAATAAATAATAAAAAAAAAAAAACTAAAAAAAATCCCACATCCATGGGGGTTTAAAAGCAGGCTACCCCAAGGCCTGGAAGAACAGTCTGAGTTTCAGAGACTTTGGGAACATCCCATTAGTGTGGGAGCCAATATGAGGGAGGGGGAATCCTATCCGTAGAGGATAGGTGCTGCAAAAGGGAAGAGCTGCTTTCTAAATGCACGTAATCGTTTATTACCTGCACTGGCTGTATTGGGATCTATTGGATCCTAATCTATTGGATGTATTAGGGCATGGGAGTGCCCCTCACCTGCCTAATCTTACCAATCGGGCAGAAATAAACGGAGATAATGCCTCCGTTCCAATTTCCTTTCTCCATTTTTCTTAAAGCAGCCATTTTCCTTTGTTCCAAATATATGCTGTCATTTAAATAAATAAATAAATAAAAGGATGGCCAGCTGCCTTGGTTAGTTCGGCTTTCAAATCCTTAAATGGAGATATAAATACATATTTACAACTAACTGCATTAAGAGCCATGAATGGGAAACTACTACGCTGGCTCATTGAGAGGCAGCTGTACGCTATTCTATTTGGGGCAATTATACTGGGTTCCCCACCCCCCCTCTGGTTCTGATGGGTAAGATGCGTGTGAAATATTTTATATGTACATACATACATACATATATACATATACACACACATATTGCTATAGAACTGCACCCTGTGAATCGCAGCTTGGGAGTCTCTCTTGCTTATAAATAAGAAAAAAAGGTGTTGTGAAATTAAAAGGCAAGAAACATGTATTTAACTTTTGAGGAAGCAATTTTCGCTTAATTGACGGTGTTTCTCTTCCTAACCGAGCAGCTATTATATACCTCTTACTGCAATTAATTTCGGATCATTTGTTGGGAGCCTCCGACGGCGTATCCATTTCCATAAGCTCGCCCGGATTGATCCTGCGCACGAACGAGACGCCATTAACTGGCTGCGACCCCGTCACACTTTCGCCTTTTCTCCCCCCAAACTCTGCTGACAAGGGGGGGTGGGGTGGCGGGGGCAAACGGGAAGGTCTAAAAAGCCTGCCCTCTCTCTGGCTGCCTTCTGGGTGCAGTGGAAGCTACAGCAACCCTGTAATTTCCATCCTCGCTTTTCAACTGTCAGTTCTTCCCCGAGACTTCAGAGGCTGGGAGACAGCGGGGACCTAATTCAGAACCAGGTGCCCATCTCCTAAAAATAGTGGGGCTTGTCCACCTCTCTGTACCCCTGCCTGAGACTATTGCGCTCATCGCTGGCTTTGGCGCGCAATTCTCCGTTAACAGATGCTCTGGGGGCATTTTCCTACTTGCTGCTTCTTTTGTGGGATTTGTACATCTTTGTGTATTTTGGCTATTTTTTTTTTCTTCCCCTCCTTCCAAAGGAAGACCTGCTGCTTGAGACACCTGTTAGCAATACCAAAACAGGTGGGTCACCTTATGCGCTTCTTTCCCACCTGCGAGGAGAGAAATGTTGTCAGAAAATTGAGGGGGATGGGAGGGGTGGGGGGAGAGAGAGGTGGAGGAGGCATGTCCCGTCACTTGTTCTGCCGAAGGAACAGCCCGCAGCAAGGAATGGAATTTGGAAAAGCTTTGAAAACGCTCTTTAAATTCTGGTAGTGGGAAATTCAGGAATGTAAGAAAAATTGCTGGCTTGTGCACTATGCTAACTTCGTTCAACAAGCCCCCAGTAATTTAAAGTTACATTTCAGGCAAAGTAGAATTTAAAAAATAAAATAAACCAAGTTATTATTAAATGGTGGTTTAAGGAAACAAAACTGGTTTCTTCCAACCGGTTACGTAGAGGAAAACCCGGGGGCTAACTTCATGCAATCAACTAGGCTAAAGGCAAACAAACTGCATTATAAGTCAGGGTATTGATCCGGGGATGCGGTGGCTCAGTGGCTAAGACGCTGAGCTTGTCGATCAGAAAAGTCGGCAGTTCGGCGGTTCGAATCCCTAGTGCAGTCTAACAGGGTGAGCTGCCGTGACTTGTCCCAGCTTCTGCCAACCTAGCAGTTCGAAAGAACGTAAAAAATGCCAGTAGAAAAATAGGGACCACCTTTGGTGGGGAGGTAACAATGTTCTGTGCGCCTCTGGCGTTGAGTCATGCCGGCCGCATGACCACGGAGACGTCTTCGGACAGCGCTGGCTCTTTGGCTTTGAAACGGAGATGAGTACTGCCCCCTAGAGTCGGGAACGACTGGCACATATGTCTGAAGGGAATCTTTACCTTTACCTATTGATCCACCCAACCTTATGCTCCTGAACCTGGCCGCCTTTGGACTTGTTCAATCCTTTCCTGCCCAGCATAGTCTACCTCATAGGACTTTGGGAAGGTAAATGGGAGGGGTAAGCAACGAGCATTATTCTTGGGAGGAGAAAAAGGAGAAAGTATAGAACGCTAGATTCCGTTTTTATCCTGGTCTTTGGCAGGGAAAGACTTTTGCAATCAGCTCCCAGTGCTTTGAGCAAAAAGATGCTTTAGAGCAGCATGCTGGCTGGGGGATTCTGGCAGTTGACTTCCACCCGTCTTTAAATTGCCACGGTTGAGAAGCCTGCTTTTAGACTGAACCAGGCACGCTCTCCGCCTGGTTAACCTAACTGGGTTAGGTTCAAACCGATGTATTCGAAACGTCCCATCTTCCCCACCTCCTCCCCAGCCAAGCGGTTCAGAAAGATGCCAGATATATTTTTAAATAAACATCCCACAGGAAGTCTGTCCTCCTCTATACCAGATTCCAAGCTGCTAAGCCTACAAAGAAGAAGAAGCGAAACCGACAATCTGGAGGTGCACGAGCCCCGACTCACTCTGTCCCTCAAGTCTGCCCAGCGACATGAACGCTAATTTCCAAAAGGGAGGAATTTTCGGTGGTGGCTTCCCTCCGTTATCCCAAACAGCCAGCAGAGCTTGGCTGCCTTTCAAGAGCCGTAGATCACGCTTGCAGACGTTAGAAAAAAAGACATCAACGGGCATGACTAACAGAGCTAGAAATGCTCAATCCTCAAAACGTAAATAAAAGGCAAACAAGGGCAGGCGTTTTAATGGAGCAACGGCTCCGCCACTTCAAACACATCTGGAAAATGTGCTAATAGTCATCAAAGCAGTGGCGCTTTATGTAGACTAGGAGCGCTGGTTGTGTCTGCCGAACTGAACAGCTGGTGCGATGTAGGTGTGAGGTTATTGCAAAAAGGATCCGGGAGCTACGGCCAAGAGTGAGACATGGCGGTAAGAAAGCCGACGGCAATTGATATATAACATTTTCAAAATTGTTGGGAAAATTATACTCCCAATGAATCGAGTCCAAACAGGCCTTGTCCTTATTCTGGGTGGCTCATCTCCGGATGGAAGCAGGAAATGATGATGATGTGGATGTGATCCGTTGTCGTGTCTGACTCTTGCTGATTCTATGGGCCAGGTGTCTCTACGTCTTCTGATCCTACAATATTTCTTTTGAGTTGTTCTATGTTCTGGGTGATGTCAACTCGGACGGTGTTCAGTCACCGTCTTCTTTGACGGCTTGGTTTCCTTTTACCGGTAACTCTTCCCAACATAAATAGAATAGAATTCTTTATTGGCCAAGTGTGATTGGACACACAAGGAATTTGTCTTTGGTGCATACGCTCTCAGGGTACATAAAAGAAAAGATACGTTCGTCAAGAATCATAAGGTACAACACTTAATGATAGTCCTAGGGTACAAATAAGCAATCAGGAAACAATATCAATATAAATCGTAAGGATACAAGCAACAAAATTAGTCATATAGTCATAAGTGGAAGGAGAAATGGTTTTCTCCAGTGAATTCTTCCCCTGTATGACATGGCCAAAGCTCCATCTTGTTTTCTTTAGATCTTTTTTGTGGACGCTTTTGATCAAGTTGGATCCATTCTGTGACCGCCTTGGTCCACCTGCCCTCAGTTCTTCTTGCTATGTGTCCGGCCCAGCTCCATTTCAATCCTTTTACTCTTCGGATGGCATCGTATACTTTTGGTTGTTCTCTTAATCCACCTGCAGCAGGTCTTTCTATCTTGCCTTGTGAGGCCGAGCGTGGGTCTTTGCGCCGGTCGGAGCTTTTGTATGGATTGTGAGGTTAGTGTCCATGTTTCGCTGACATAAGTTGGAGCAGGTAGCACACACTGCTTGACAACTTTTCTCTTCAGGCATTGAGGGAGGTTGTCCTTGAAAATTTTGCCTAGCTATAGGCATATACTCTGCGTGTGTGTGTGTCTACATACACAGTATATATTTATATATTAAACACACACACTTTAACTGTCTTATATATATGTCCTATATATAAGCAGGAGACTGGAAACTAACTGCCTTATACATATTTCCTATAGATAAGCAGGAGACTGGAAACTAACTGCCTTATATATATATAGAGAGAGAGAGAGCTTGCTAGGTGTTAGAAAGGAAAAAAAAGCCCAGAACCGAGTAGATGAGATTCTACTGAGCTGGAGCTACAAAAAAACCTTGGCTACGTAGGGAAAACCTGGCTAGAAGAAAAACACACATAGACCCTACGAAGAAGAAAATTGATACTATGCCTTTACAGGGAGGAGGTGGGTGTGGCCTACTGACGACAGCTAACGAGCTAGAAATGGATCTATTTAGGTCTCCCACCTAGCAGTCAGAGCTTGCTAGGTGTTAGAAAGGAAAAAAAGCCCAGAACCGAGTAGATGAGATTCTACTGAGCTGGAGCTACAAAAAAACCTTGGCTACGTAGGGAAAACCTGGCTAGAAGAAAAACACACACACACACACACATATATATATATATATATATATGTCCTATACATAAGCAGGAGCTGGAAACCAACTGCCTTATATATATATGTCCTATAGATAAGCAGGAGACTGGAAACTAACTGCCTTATATATATATATATGTCCTATACATAAGCAGGAGACTGGAAACTAACTGCCTTATACATATTTCCTATATATAAGCAGGAGACTGGAAATTAACTGCCTTATATATATATATATATATGTCCTATACATAAGCAGGAGACTGGAAACTAATTCAGATTCCTTTCACATGATAAATTCAGATAGGAGTTTACGCTGCCTGTTTTCACCCCTGGCTGGAGAATTCTGGGAGCTGAAGTCCACACATCTTAAGAGTCGCCAATGTTGAGAAACACTGCATCTGGGGGACAGTCTTGCTGGGGTCCCCCCCTTGCCTGCCCTACTGTGGACTTTGAATTCAGGGAACAAACTGGGATAGAACTTCTCTCTCTCTCTCCCTCCTCCCGCTCCCCGTGAGCAATCCTCCAAGTATGTCTGTTGGCAGAGTTAGCTTACATACATTACGATGTGACAGAACTCATCAATGGGATAAAATAACAGTTTGGGAAGTTCTCCAGTGGTTTTTAAATCGACTGTTCTTTCTCTGACTGATCCTTGGGTTTTATCCTGCTATTATCCTACCAGCATCAATGCTCCCTCTTTATCTACTGGATGTGGAAGATGGGGCACTAGGTCACTTCAGAAACAGAGTCTTCAGGTAGACTGAGCATGACATTCAACACGTGGGAAGCTACCTCTGCTTTGCCTAGTGGGCCTCCAGCTTGTTCAGCCAAAGGAGGACTGGGCCTTCCTTGGCCTCAAAATCATATCCGGCCAGTCCACCTGCCAAAAACCTCTCTTCCATTTTCCGAAAAAGGATGACCCAAACCTCTGCAGAGCACAGAGGGGTTGTCTGTCCATCTACTACCCTGTGCTCGCTCGCGGTAACGCGCTACCTCTGCGGATGGGAAGCTCCATTGGGCTACGGATAGAGAGAGATCGATCAGGAAAATCTCGTGGGAATTCACCCTTTTAAAAGCCACGTGACCTTGGTGGCCTTTGGGAGTGGGGAGAGGATAGAGAGGCTTTCAGAAGTGAACTTGGTCGGTTTTTTTTTTTTTTCTCCTGTTTGCACCTAAGATGATGTTCGAGGGCAGAGAGAGCAAAGGTGAAAAGCCAGCCTCTTTTTTTCCTGCTCCTGGAATTGGCCAAAACCGGAGATGAGCACCGCCCCCTAGAGTCGGGAACGACTAGCACACATGTGCGAGGGGAACCTTTACCTTTAACTTTCCTCAATTAGCGGTCATTTTGATTCAGAATTGTACAAGCTATGTAGTAATTTAAGCTAGCTCCTTGAAAAGAAAATTATTCTTCTTTTCTCCCCCCTCCCCCCCCCGGCTTTACCTGCCCTCCAGTCTCAGGTTCAAATACAAAAAGATCCCAGGAATTTAGATATGGCATTTATTTATTTATTTATTTGGCTCTATTCAAAAACTTTTAAACAAATTGTGGGGGAGCCACCAAGTGGTAGAAAACAAAAACAGCATCACTTACGGGATGGTTTAAATCTGGTTGCCCCATTGCCAGTTAGCAATGCTTCAACATTATTTATTAATTACATTTATTTGCTGCTGTCTCGCCACAAGCCAACTCTGTATTTCGGTAAATAAGGTGTCACCAGTGCTGTGTTACACACGAACAGAGCAGTGCGTTCAAGGGATCATTATCCCTTGGTTTATTTTATTTTTTTAATTATTTTTATTATGTCTTTCCAAGAGTTCAAACTGGCAAGTAACTCATCCTCACTAGATTATAAGGATTACAATCCTCGTTTGGGTACAAAATATTATATGTCAATAGTATAAGGTCAACCGGGGGTGGGGGTGGGGAGAATCATCTGTCAATATTAGGGCTCCCATGAAAACAAGAATATAGAAAAGTATTTTTTTTTAAATCAGAAACACAATGATGCTTTCAAAAATCCCATCCATACAACGTTATATTTAAAAGGCTAGGCACAGAAAAAAATAAAAAAAATAAAAAGATTTGTAGCAGCGTTTCTCAACATGATGGCTGGGAGATTCTGGAAACTGAAGTCCACACACATCTCCAAGTTTCCAAGGTTGCAAAACACTGATTTAGAAGTACACAGGAGGGTAGGTCTAGTGGTTAAGGTGCTGGGCTAAAAACTAGGAGACGGTGAGTTCTAGTTCTGCCTCAGGCATGAAAGCTTGCTGGGTGACATTGGGCCACTCGTTTGCTCTCTCGCTTCACAGAATTCTTCTTGTGGGGAAAATAGGAGAAAGGAGGAATATTCGGTACATTTGTCACCTTGAGTTACTTATACAGTAATAATGATGGAATTAAAAATCTAATAAATAAATAAATAAATAAATAGGAAGAGAGCTTAGAGGTCACCTTGACTCTCTCCCTGCTTAGGGCAAAATCTATCAGGACATCTCTGATGGATGACCATCCAGCTTCTCCCTATATCTTGTGGCAGCCCGTTCCACTGACTAACAGTCTCTATACAATCAGGAAATTCCTCCTGATGCCTAACCTCAGCCTCTTTTTATTTACTTATTACTAAACTGCCAAAATCCAGAACGATGACGCTGAAACTTTCAGACACTCGCCAAAAAGAAAAAAGTAAAGAAAGCCATAGCTATAAATAGAGCCAATCTTAACTACTTACACTGAGGTTGGCTGTGAAAAGACCAACAAACATCTGCAGTGTTTGATAACATTATATTAAAATTAGAAGATAAAAGAAAAGCCAAAGGCAAGAACATCCAGGATTCTTAAGGTTAAGTAGAAAAACAAGAGTCTAAACGGAATTCTTTCTCATGCGTAGCTAACAGCTTTTGGCGGGAACAGTGACAACTGGAAATGTTGCAGCCTTTTAAGAAATGTCAGTAGATTGATCTTGCAAGAGCAGATCTATAATTACTGGCGGTGTTTGGTCTGAGAATTTACAGGAAGTGTGAGGAGCTCAGGAAGAAACCAGGCACGATATAAAAGGTAAGTTTAACAAAATATGAGTCAGCTTCAGCGCCTAAGCAGACGCAGAAGCAGTCCTGATAAAGGAGCAGTACAATATTTTCTCATTGCCACAGCTGAGGTCTGTGGAAACTTCCCTTGAACCCTTTTCAGACGTCACGCTAAGCCGTAAATCATGGCTTATACATCACAACGGACTGATTCAGATACTGAGCTAAGGCAAACAACAACAACAACGACAACAAAAGTGTGAAACGAGATTGGGCACCGCTGTTCGACTTCTCCCAACCTTCTTGGGAAACTCTTTCCTTGAATTATTTGGGAGCAAGGTAAAGAATCATGAAAACGTTTCACCCGGAATATTTTCCTTAAGATTTCTTGACAGGCACAACATATTGATTTTCTGAATTAAAATCTGAAGACTGTTAAGAACCAAGCAGGCTCCATTTTGGAAGACAGAAAAAGAAATTTTACTTTTATAGAAGCCTTAGTTGCTGGTTGGGTTCATTGAACACAAAACCAGCATTGCCATAGTACTCCTTCCTTCTCCCGTTTTTCCCCCATAGCAACATCCCTGCAAGGTGGACCAGAGTAAGAGAAAGGCTGGCTTCCCTGCTCCTAGTCCAACACCGGCACCCCTCCATCACAACGGTTGCAGCGTTAGTATAGCCCAGTGCTTCCCTGCAAGGTGTCTCTGTAGGCACATTTCCAGTGAGAAGGACTCGACCTGCAAATTGTGCTTGTGGTGAAAAATGGTTGGCTCTGGCCAAACCAAGAACTTGGTTCTTGGTTTAGAGCCTTGGTGGCGCAGCAGACCAAAGCGCTGTTAATTAGCACCAGCTACCTGCAATTACTGCGAGTTCGAATCTCACCAGGCTCAAGGTTGACTCAGCCTTCCATCCTTTCGAGGTAGGTAAAATGAGGACTTTTGTCAGGGAGAAAAGCAGCCTCGTTTTCAGCCCAGTTCTTTGGGGGCAATTTGGAGAAGGGCTGCCAATCAGCTGAGTAAGCCCTTCCATTTTTGGCAAAGGGTTTACAACAAGCTGTGAAATTCTGTCGGCTTAGATCGATGGGATACTCAGCTGGCCTTGGAAGCGCTGCTCTGAAAGCATCTGACATCTTAGCAGACAGATCATCAGCGGGAGCCTATTTTTTAATTTCCTGCATTATTACGCCTGATTGCCATTTATGCACATTCCGAATAATGAGACCGGACAAGCCATGTGTTGTTAAGGGGATGCCAAAGAAAAAGGCATCTTAACCTCGCACACAGACGCACACACACAAATAAATGGCAATTTCTGGATCGCTCGACACTAAACAGGAAACGTTGGTCTCCAGCTCACAACAGATCCACCCAGCAGGATGAATGGCCTAGGAAGATGGGGTGTTGTAGTCCAAACACTGGCAAAAGCATGGAGCTGCCTAACTCAGCATAAACACTGGAACAGCCCCGGTTACGATAAGGAGAGCTGCCTACATCGCAAGAATCCGTTAGTGTTCCAAACCAGATAATATTCCAAGTCCAGTTAAACGCCATTGTTAAAAGTATCAGAACTTGGGCGTTGAGATTTGATTACAGCTAAAGCATCAGTTTTACAGGATCAGTCAAGGGAATTCATTCATGGTTTATTCAACAAATGTGCCCACTTGCCCATCTGACCAATGGAACTCCGGAAGCAAAGAAAACCATAATGCATAATCCAGATCAATTAAAACCCAGGCTCAGCCCTATCTATCTATCTATCTATCTATCTATCTATCTATCTATCTATCTATCTTCTATCTATCCACCTATCCATCCATATCTATCTATCTATCTATCTATCTATCCACCTATCTATCTATCCACCCACCTACCTATCCATATCTATCTATCTATCTATCTATCTATCTATCTATCTATCTATCTATCTATCTAATCTATATATCCATCCATATCTATCTATCTATCTATTTATCTATCTGATCCATCCATATCTATCTATCTATCTATCTATCTATCTATCTATCTATTGTGTTTCCCCGAAAATAAGACCTTGTCTTATATTTTTTTGAACCCTGAAATAAGCACTTGGCCTTAATGCCATGCGCTCAAAAGCCCAATTGGGCTTATTATCAGGTGATGTCTTATTTTGGAGGGAAACAGGGTATCTATCTATCTATCTATCTATCTATCTATCTATCTCTATTTCTCTCTCTCTCTCTCTCTCTCTCACTGCCTACACATAACCTTCCAGCAAATTCTAAGAAGCAAAGCAACCTACATGCAAAAGCTTGGATGGACAGTTCATTTATGGCTGGGAAACATGAACAGTGTGATGGGTTCCCAAGGGATTTAAGAGTGTTTTTTCAGTCTAGCTTTTTGGAAGAAAAAGGGGGCCACAAGAAGTTCAGTTTAAAAGTAAGCGCAAAGCAGATTAAGCAATTGTCGGTTTCATGAATCAGGGTAATCCCTATCAAGCTGAATTGTGGTGAATGGACTCAACTTTCTAGCTTTGTAGTACGTCACAGGGTCGCAAATACTGTAGCCATATTCAGTTGTGCCTGGGAGTTTATGCTGTGTCAATGGAGCCACTAGGAAGGTGTCTAAATAGCTAGGGAACTTAAAGGAAAATCAAGAGATACGTTCTTATACCTCATACACGGTTCCATCAGAGCACTGAAGAACTCCGTGGCCTTGTCTTTGATCCAGGATCCAGTCGCCCACAAATTTATCTCCATTTCTAAAAATAAAGAGAAACAACTTGACAATAAGCTAGGTACCACATCACGTAGCAATTCCCAGCCTTAACCTGAGCTCAAAAGCTAAGCAGGCCTAGTTAAGTACTTGGGTGGCCAGGAAATTCCAGGGCTGTAAGCTTAATTAGGAAATTGAAAAGATAGTAACAGTAGTTGGAAGGGACCTTGGAGGTCATCTAGTCCGACCCCCTGCTCATGCAGGAGACCTATACTAGGGATTCGAACCGCCGAACTGGCGACCTTTCCGATCGACAAGCTCAGCATCTTAGCCACTGAGCCCATCTAGCCAGATATCCTGAAAGATGGCAAAGGGGAAATCTGCTCCCATCGTGCAAAATAAATAAATAAATGAGAGTCACCCCCCCGCCCGCCCCCAGGAAGTCCATAAAGAGCAAAAGTTTAACTTGGAGAATGTACTGTTTTTAACACATTAGCAGTATCTGAACACAAAGTAAAGCCAAGGTCTCTCTAGCTGCTAGTTCAGCTGCTTAAGTCATACTGATCCTGTTCACGCATGAAGGCCTTCTAGGTTGGGTCAAACATGGTGCTAGGACAGACACAATGAGGGGAACCGAGGGCAAAGAGTATGCTTTAGTACAGAGGTCTTCAAACTTGGCAGCTTTAAGGCTGGTGGACACAGCTATGCTGGCTGGAGAACTCTGGGAGTTGAAGTCCACAAATCTTAAAGTTTGAAGACCTCTGCTTTAGTAAGTTTAGACTAAGCCATGTTAACTGGTTAGACACCACATTCAGTTTCTCTTCTGCTTCCGGAGCTCTGTGACTAATTATGGATCTTGGTTATTGCTCCTTCCTGAAAGTCTGCTAGCCTGTATCCAAATAAAGGCCGAAGAAAATCATCCAGAGAAACTCACGGGAATGTCATTTTCCCTCCTCCGTGTTTTTTGTTGTCATGAAAGCTCCCTTGGTAAGTCTCCCCATCCTTCTCCGTTAGTGACCCATGGCCTATGAAGAAGACTTTGCGTTACATAGATGCCAAAACAATGCCCTCCCCCCAATTTTTTTTAAAAAAATTACTCCATAAACATTGTGATTTTCTTGGCTGATTTGAAAGCTAAAACTAAAAGCTGTTGGGGAAAAGGAGAATAAAGAAAACTTATTGTTTTATGCTGATTGTTTATTGCTGATTGTTTTATCTTTTGTTGCACGACTTTTGCACTTGTGAATTACAGGCATTTGTGCAAAGGGGAAGTGCTGACCACAAGGAAACACCAACGATGCCACTGAACTGATCCCAAACACAGCAGTAATTGTACCCTTCCAGACAATGTGAAGGTGGGTCCAACAATCACACATGCACGACAACACCATAAGGCAAAAGGCCACGACTTACATGCTTGCATCAAAGCATTGCTCTTGTGTCACTGTTTTGTTGTCCTTCCACTTCGGGACAGGCATTGCTGCCTTTTGTCTAACAGTTGTGGGACCCTGGCTGTAGTATCTGGGATACGGCAGGTGGAAGGGATTATCAAACCTGGGAAGTAGGCTTGAGCAGGGGGTTGGACTAGAAGACCTCCAAGGTCCCTTCCAACTCTGCTGTTCTGTTATAAACATGTGTGCCCTTCAGGGTGGATTTGATTTAAAATCAAGTCGGTTTAGATTTAGATTTGCAAAACAATGGGATAAAGGAATATTCCTGAACTTTGTTTTATGATTTAGCTCATGGTTACTGCGAGATTGTGTCAGGGATGGTATGTGCCGATTTTTGAATGGCTTCCCCATGTGCGTAAACCTGGGCATCACAGCTTGTTAAATAACCATGTTAAAATAAAGCCCAGTTTACTATGATATATGAAACCCACCCTAGTTGCACGGGCTCTGTCCGGTTTACCTTCTCTCATCCCGTAAGAAAATTCTCCTTCATATCTGCCACCATTGCCATAATGGAAAACTCCGTGCCCGTGAAGTTCTCCGAAGAGGAATTGGCCGGAATAAGTATTTCCTTGAATCAAAAAAAAAATAAAAAAATACAATACAATACAGTAAAAACTCAGGGGAAACTGTGGCAAATGCAGTTTAATAATCCTTGCTATTCCCATAAAGATTTTGATGGTGCCTTTCTCAGCATGAGACATTCCAACTGAGTAATTACCAGCTGCTTTTTTTTATTATTATTATCAGGACAGCTTCAAGAACAAAGGAAGTGTTCATTAGGTCTTTATCTTACAAACTAATGGAATCACAGCCGCAATTCCTTCAAGTCTTTCATACTAAGGTATCTTAAAAAGACGTTAGTGCTACTGTGGGGGGGGGGGGGGGAGAGAAGAAGGAAAAGAACAAAAGAGATTCAGAGATTGTGGTGTTTTTTTTTTTTTATGATTCAGGAGATGAAGAAGTACTTTTATTTCATAGACAACTTAACAGCTTTTTGATGGCGTACGTTCACTCAAATTCTTTACAGAGGAGGAGGTATGCTGAATACAATTAAAAGAGAATCCTAAATCCTTTGGGACAAAGCAGGCACGTCTCTCAAGGTAATCCTAACAAGGATCAGGTGGCTTTAGCCACTTCACATCATTTACAGTTTTACTTTTATTGTCCTCGTACAGCAAAATTAAATGCCATCTTCAGCGTACATTATACATAAAAAAAAATAAAAAACACAAACACACATCCTTCACATTCTATACAATTGAATTGACCCCCCCCTCCCCGTCGATATTGCATTAATATTGCACTACACAGTAGAATTCGATATAGTTACTGCTCTGGGATAGAAGAGGTTTTTCAACTTATTTGTCCTTGTTTTTATTGTCCTGTACCGTCTGCCAGATGGTAATAGTTCAAAAAAAAAAAAAAAGGATGAGATGGATCTTTAAGAATGTTTGAACTTTCTTAAGGCAGCGGGAGCCATGCGCTCAAAAGCCCGATTGGGCTTATTACCAGGGGATGTCTTATTTTGGGGGAAACAGGGTATAAAGCTCTTCCAAAGTGGGGAAAGGGCAACCAATAATCCTCTGGGCAATGATATTTACCTATATACTACATGCAGTGGTAGACAGGTAGACCTCAGTTATGATCACAATTGGGACCAAATAAGGGAAACAGTTGTTAAGTGAGCCACGCACAAATTTTATGTCCTTTCCTGATATGGTTGTTAAGCCAATCACTGCAGTTGTTAAGTAAATCCGACTTTTTTTTTTTGCTTGTCAGAAACTGGCTGGGAAGGTGGCAGATGGTGATGACGTGACCCCAGGATGCTTCAAGTGTTATATTTAAATGACGGTAGCCGAGCACCTGAATTCTGATCAACTGTGAGGACGCCACAATGGTCGTAATTGTGAGGACCGGATGTAAGTCACTTTTTTCCTTGCCTCTGAATGGTCGCCCAATGTCAAGGACTAACTGTACATTCACATTTCTAGCTACCGTGTTTCCCTGAAAGCAAGACCCTGTCTTATATTTTTTTTTGAACCCCGAAATAAGCGCTTGGCCTTATTTTCGGGGAGGTCTTATTATTTTGGGGCGCGTGGAGCAAGACAGGGCTCCTCTTGCTGTCTTTCCTGATTTCCAACTCTGTCTCCCTAATCCTAACCAGAGGAAATGGAGGGGACTAGCTGCGCAGGCATTTACATATTTTTGGGTAGGGCTTATTTTCGGGGAGGACTTATTTTCGGGGAAACACGGTAGAATGCAACAAAACTGGGTCTTTAGTGTGAAAGGTGAAGGACTTTACTAGGTTCAGTTTTGGTTTAGAACAACATGTATACCTGGGGAAGGATTGTGTGCTTCAATACTTATTGTTAGCTCACAGCAACACAACCTCTTACCCTGGAGTCCTTTTCTATCAGTCAGGCTTCTCCAAGTTCTGTCGGTCTGCATGTCCTACCATTTCTAGCTATCACACCTGGAGGGGAGGTTCTTATCACACATAATTCTATCCACTTGATGCAATAAAAGAGGCCGTGCCTCCCCCCCACCAATCATATCGCTCCTTCAAGAGGGGAATGTTGACTTCCTCAGCAGAATGCCAAAATTTAGGGCAAAAATAATCACACAGCAGAAAAGACTCCAAAACATTGGACGTGGGTTAAAAAATGTTTAAGTCGGCTGACCAAGAGGGCAAGAAATAGAAAATCGATGAAAGGGAAGAATGGAACAAAACATACCAAGGTGGAATTGGAGACACAGAATGGGACACTAACAGAAACGGACCGTGTGCCATTTTTTGCTGTTGTTTTGCAACAGGCACCGATCACAAAACTAACCTGTTGATGCCCAGTATCTGAGTCCATGGCCGACAATTTCTCCATCCGCAAATTCACCTTCGTAATAACTTCCATCTTTGAGCAGTAATTTCCCATGTCCTGGAAAAGAAAGATCAGTTAAATGCATTCTGGGTAAAAAGAAGAGCCTCTGATGGGTTTGAAATCTTAAAATTTATTGCGCTCTCTTTGCAAAGGAGAATCTTCAGGAAGGCTCTATTTCATAGGGGATGAACGAAGTCACTAATAAAGCTGATAGCTGACGGTTAATAAAGACAGAAAGTTGAAAGTGTTAGGTCCCTTCTATACTGCAGTGGTGAGGACACGCTTGGAATATCGTGTCCAGTTTTAGTCACCACGATACCCAAAAAGATGTGGAGACTCTAGAAAGAGTGCAAAGAAGAGCAACAAAGATGCTTAGGTGACTGGAGGCTGAAGCATAGGAAGAACGATTGCTGGAATTGAATATATCTAATCTAACGAGTAAAAAGACTAGGGATGACATAATAGCAGTCTTCCAATATTTGAGGGGCTACCACAAAGAGGAGTTGGTTGATACTTCATACTTTATACTGCATGGACCTGCTTTCCAAATTGCCAGTGAGGGAGTCAAATTAGCCTATTGGGGGAAAAAAAAAAAGTTTTGTAGCCTTTTAAAGACTACCTTATCCGTAGCCCATTACTGTAAATTATGAAATACTGTAGGTGTGAAAAGTGGCTCTGATGCCATCTAATGTTCAAGAGTATAAATATATTCCATCAAATACATCTCTTTTTGGAAATACTGAAGACTGGGCCATTCTTTGCTTCTTTTTGAGGATAAAACGGGCATTTGGAATCTTGATCAACTGCAAAAAAATTATATTAAAGGTGAAAGGTTTATACAGAGAAACCAGAATATGTTTTTAGCTTTATTTTCAGTGTTTTTTTTTTCCCCTTAATCTGCTGGTCATTCTCCGTATTTTTTTAAAATTAAATAATTAAAATGTATTAATTACAGGTGGTACTCAACTTGCAACAGTTCATTTAGTTACAATGGCACTGAAAGAAGAGACTTATAACTGTTTTTCACAATTACGATCTTTGCAGCATCCCCATAATCAATTGTGTTTGTAAATCGAGGACTACCCATATTTAATTAACAATAGTAAAAATGCAGATGTATCCAATTAGTATTCAAAGACTTGCCTGGGAGTCTAGAAATGTATTTCAGCCAATCAGCATATTGGCAGATCTTAGGTAAGATGCTATTTCTTGGCCTAACAATTCATTTTACAGAGCTTGTATTGTGGAGAAAATAGGAGGAAGGAGGAGTTTTAGGTATGCTTGCTGCCTTGGGTTATTAATAAAAATAATTTAAAAAGGTGGTCACAAAATACCGAAGTGCCTGCTGAATAAAACACAAAGAAAGAAAACTTGCCATGTTTTTTCCCTTGCTTCCACTGTCCTTCGTACTTGAAAAAGGAGTTGGGATAAATGTAACGTCCATAACCTAAAGGCAAGAGAAGTAAAAAAATATTTAAAATACAATAATGAAACAATTTTGATAAGATACTTTGAGAAAACAAACCTAGCAAGTTTTCGAATACTTTTCTGATGGAAATGTTTTGGATCTCCAGTTTGGCTACAATATAACAAGTCTTTGTGTGTGAAAAGTAGTTAACCTTCACATTCCTTCATGTAATCTAGTGTTTTATTGTACGCAAGGAGCTGTAATGGAGAAAAAAAATGTGATTTTATGGTTAAAAGTTGGATTAGAACCAGGGAGATGCAGGGGTTAGTCCCCCTTCAAAGCTCCCCGGGGGAACTTTGGACCAGTCATTCTTTTTCAGCTTAACCTACCGCGCAGGGATGTTGTGGAATGAGAGAAAATAGATCTTGCCTACATTGAAAAGGTATATATGAAGTCCTTGGCTTACAACCATTCATTTTGCAACTGTTCGAAGTGACAACAGCACTGGAAAAAGTGTTTTATGACCAGTCCTCACACTTATGACCATCACAGCGTTAACCTGGGCCTGGTGATCAAAATCCAGGCGTTTGGCATGTACTTACCGCAGCTGCAGAATCCGGAGATCATGTGACCCCCATCGGTGACCTCCCCAAGCTGGCTTCCAACAAGCCCAAGTCAATGGGGAAGCCGGATTCGCTTAATGACAGCATGATTCACTTAACAACCACAGCAATTTGTTTAACCACCATGGCAAAAAAAAAAGGGGGGGGGGTTGTAAAATAAGGCACAATTCAACAACTGCCTTGCTTTTACCAACAGAAAGCCTCGTCCCAATTGTGGTTGTAAGTCAAGGACTAAGCTGTATATGAAATTATAATCCCTAAACCATGAAATTCTGAAAATAGTTATAAAATTGACCCTGCTACGGGACACAACCCAACATATCCCCCTTGGGAAGTCTTTGTTTTTCTGAATAAAACCTTCTTAAAGATTACGCCAGAAAATTATTGAGGGAGAAACATCAAAACAATGTCAACATCTGGCAGTTTTTGGAAATACAGGCAGCCTTCAATTTAGGACCACAACTGAGCCCCAAATTTCGGTTGTTAAGTGAATTTTGCCCCCTTTTACATCTTTTCTTGCCTCTTTTGTTACGTGAATCCCTGCCATTGTTAAGTTAGTGACACGGTTGTTAAGTGAATCCGGCTTCCCCATTTGACTTTGCTTGTCAGAAGGCCACCGAAGGGGATCACGTGACCCTGGGAAGCTGCAGCCGTCATAAATGTGAGTCGGTTGCCAAGCAGCCGAATGTAAATCACGTGACCACGGGGATGCCTGCAACGGTCGTTAAGTGTGAAAGTTGGTCCCCGAGTCCCTTGTTTCGGTGCCGTTGTAACTTCGGTCGGTCACTAAGCGAAGTGTTGCAAGTCGAGGGCTACCTGTAGCAAGGAAAGGGAAGAAATAAATAAATAGGATATTCATTCTACCCTTCAGAGCAGCTCACCTTGGCAAACCTAGGGCAGGCTTCTCTAACATGTACACCTCAAAATAATAATAGTAATAATAATAATAATAACAACAACAACTTGGAACATTGTATATTTTAAGAAGGTACTTGGTTGATCCCTAGGATGCTGGCAGCAACCCGAATGAACCATTAGCACCAGTCAATGGTATTTGTGATGCATTTTTAAATGTTCAGTTGACTGAGTTTCATGTTTAATGAATAAGAGATAATAATAACAATAATAATAATAATTGGTTGATACCTAGGACGCTGGCAGCAACCTGTATCAACCATTAGTACCAGTCAATGATATTTGTGATGCATTTTTGAATGTTCAGTTGACTGAGTTTCATATTTAATGAATAAAATAAATAATAATAATAATAATAATAATAATAATAATAATAATACTTCTTGGTTGATACCTAGGACGCTCGCAGCAACCCTATCAACCATTAGAACCAGTCAATGGTATTTGCGATGTATTTTTAAATGTTCAGTTGACTGAGTTTCATGTTTAATGAATAAAGTTAAAAATAATAATAATAATAATAATAATAATAATAATAATAATAATAATAATAATAAATGAAAAGCGGGGCAGTAAATTCCGAGAACACCCAATTCCTCCCCTTGGCGATACCACGGCCTTGTCTCTCCGGCCTTCGGACGTGCATTCCGGTAGACTACTCCTGCCCCAGGAGGCTCCACTTGGGAGCCCATCGAGCCCCCTTTTCGCGGGGAGAACGCCCTTCCTGGCCTCCTTTTTTTTTTTCCCCGTCGTCTCCTCCACAGCACAGCCAACCCCTTCACGAAGCCGCGGCTTTCCTCCCCTCACCATTCCTCCGCTGGTCTTTCATCTCCCCACAATATGAAGCGGCTCCCTCAGCCGCCATTTTTCCCCGTCTCCCTCAAGGGACGCTGTTTTGCCGCCATCGGATCCCGCCGCTGATTGGCTGTCGCGTTGCTAGGAGGCGAGGCTTCTTTGTGGGGGTTTTTTCCCCTCCCTCGGAAGGGAGGGGGGTAAGGGGTTCGGGCTTCTGCGTGGCGCGCATGCGCGGAGAGGCTGGGACTAGAAGCAAGGAAGCACGTGGGGGGGGGGCGGTTTTAATGCTTTTCCTTCCTTAGGAGCCCGGGAGGGACTGCAGATCCCATGATCCCCAGCCCGCACGGTCCGGGGAGTTAGAGGAGGTTGGAATTCTCCAACGTAGGAAAAACGCAGGATGGATTTTGCACATAAAGGCTATATAAACCACCATGGCTTGCTGAGCCAACCATAGAGGCTGGGGATGATGGGATCTGCAGTCCTTCCCTCCCTCCCTTCCCCCACCCAGGCTGGGCCGTGGCACTAAGCCACGGGGTTGAAAGCAAGCTTGGATGCCCGAGTACTTAAAATTGCTATGTCTGTATAAGTGTATGAGTTTCTTTTAGCTGTTTTAATTGACACAACAGCCCTGAGAGGTAGGCTCTCCCAAAAAAACCATCCCTGCCAGAGCGAGCTGGACCGAGAAAAGCAGTCTTTGTCAATCAATAGCCCATTGATCTGTCTGTCCAACTCCCCACCCCAGTAAAAGTGAACAATCCGCTGCTGGCAAACTGGGGGACTACATATCCCCTAAGCCGCAGCAGGAAGTCAGGGCGGGGATTACCCTCGTGCCAGTTGGGCCAAAGGTCTGCAATCCGCCGGGAGGAGCCCGTCCATCCCTAGGGCACAAATCAGAACCCAATGCACCTCTGCGGGGAAGAGGGAACTACCGCTCCCAGAATGCCTCAAGCGGCTTGGCTGCTTGAAGCCTTCTGGGAGCGGTAGTTTCCCCACTTTGGCGAGCGCGCCTGCGGCTTGGCTTTCTGAGGCATACTGGGAGCTGTAGTTTCTCCACCTTGGCAAGTGCGCCTCTACGCCTGGAATAGCTGAGGCATTCTGGGAGCTGTAGTTCCCCGAACTTGAGGGCCTTCTAACCGAGGCTAGGCCTTCGTCCAATCTACCAGGCCTCTTTCAAATCAGGACAGGCAGAGGCCTAGCGTGGTGTGTGTGTGTGGCGGGGGTTTCCCGGCTGCTTGGCCTTCTTTCCATCCACCCTCATCCTCCTCCTCTTCGCCCCGGTAGCGGAAGCTCTCCTGCCGGCCATCTCGGAAGGTGGAGGAGGAGTCGGAGGAGGCGGCAGCGGCGGCGGCTCCTCTGCCTGTTCAGGCGGGGCGGGAAGCGGAAGGAGGGGACACCCGGCGCGGCCTGGTGAGTTACCCCCCGGCCCGACTAGGCCGCGGCCTGGCCGTTGCCTTGGCAACCAGGCCTCCTAGGTCGGGGAAGACGTGGGGGGACACCCCAACTTTAATTACTGGGCTCAGGGCGGGTGGGTGTTATGGGGGGGTCGTTCATTGGGTCTCTTCTACCCCGTCCCCAGTTTTCCTAAATGGGGTCCCGCCATGGGTGGGGTTGGGGGCGGGAGGGGATGGCTCTGTGTCCCCTCCTTTTTTTGGGATAAGGAGGCGTTGCTTCCATTAATTCTCTTGGACTCCAGCCTCCATCATCCCCAGCCAGGAAGGATGGGATCTGTAGTACAGAGGAGGAGGAGGAGGGGAATGTATTTTGAGTGCAGGGTTTGAATTAGGGAGCTGGCTATAGTCGTGGTGCAGGTAGTCCTTGACTTAACAACGATTCGTTTAGTGACCGAAGTTATAGCGGCGCTGATAAAAAATATATGGGACTTTGGGACCCTTCCCCCCCCCTTATTGGACAACTGTTTGCGGCATCTCCGTTGGGGGTGTGTGTGTGTCACGTGATCAGAATTCAAGACGCTTTGGCGACGGACTCAGATATATGACGGTCGCAACGTCCCGGGTATCGCATGATTCCCCCCCCCCCTTTTTTTTTGCGACCTTCAAAATCAAGCGGGGAAGCCAGATTCGCTTCAGCGGACGTGCGGCCAACTTCGCAACGGCAGCGGTTCTAATAACGACTGCGGCGAGAGAGGTCGTAAAATGGGGAGGGATAACGCTCGCTTCACAAGTGTCTCGCTTTGCAACGGGAGCCACCATTGAGGTCGTAACATCGAGGAGTAGCTGTATTGTAGGACATGTGCCCCATTTTGACCTTGGACCTCTAGGCGATCTATTTGGGAGATACCTCAGTTTATCCTACAACACCCTTGTGAGGTAGGTCAAACAGAGCAGTTAAGCCAACTTCACCCAGTGAAGATTCGCACCCAGATCCACCCTTAAGTTTCTAATGGGGAGATTGGAGGCTTGTCATTATCCTTCCCACCTTTCCAAAGAGCCAAATGAGGTGGATTTCCTTTTCATTCAATCCCCGTTCACACCCAGCGCTGGAAGTTTTAGCTCACCTGGTGGTGCCTTTTCCCTCAATTGTGGCTTAGCCCAAGGGGAGGAAATCCGCCAACATTAGTGGGTTCAAAGGAATGAGATAAAACCATTAGGTTAGGGTTAGGTGTGTAACTACTGCAATCTCTAGCCGCCTTGAGTGTGATAACAAATTCCTTGAGAAAATCCTCATTTTTCCACCAGTTGGGTGCCATGGGTTTCACGGAAGAAATTCAGAGATTGCCTGAACACGGGTATAATTTTTTTTAAAAAAAATTATCTCCTTTAATCAAGTCGCTGAATGATATGAATGTCAGACATGATTAACCAGGACACATTTCTTTAGTTTACACACCCTGTGGAAGGTTATTTTTTTTTCCCCTTGAATTTTTCTTCGAGGCGTGCCTAGTAGATTGTCAATCATACTTTTTGCTTTGCTCCCCTTAGGAGACATGCGTTCATGTAACAGCCTAAGCCCTATTTAAGGTTTTTTTTTTCCCCCGAATCCGCTGGCATTCACAGACTTCAAATAATTGCTTTGGATGTTGTCTGAAACAAACCTCAAAACTGAATCGTTTTCCCCGCAATGTTCGTAAATTGTAATTCTTCTACCTTCTGCTTTTAAGCTTTGCTCGCCTTTTCTTGAGAACTTGCCTTCATAAATTGTGGGTGCTTCATCACGAGAGCTTTTCCTGAAAGAGACTGGACAGCGACTTGTCTGCGATGACTTAGGTTAGGGCCGTGATGGCGAACCGATGACACACGTGCAATGCATGTAGCCATATCGGTGGGCACGCGAGCTCAGCTCCGGTGCGCAGGAGATCCCACTGGAAATTGGCAAACAGGCCGTTTCCGGCCTCCAGGAGGGTGGGGAAGGCCGTTTTCACCCTCCCCAGACTCCTAGAAAGGCTCTGGAGGCTGGGGAGAACAAAAAATGGGCCTACCGTGCCAGTCAGCGAAATAACAATTTCTGCAGCTTGCTTGTCTGGTCAGGAAGAAAAAATTTATAATGTTTGGCACATTTATAATAAAGAGTTAAAGGTGAGCAAAGCAGAAACGCTTTAGTTAGTCACTGGCCTGAATTGCCTCTAAATTAATATGGAAAGTCGGACGCTAACACTGTTGTAGGCCTTTCAGCTTTTAGTTCAGTTGGTTTTAAAAGTGGAACTTGGTGGAGAGAACTGCCTGCTTCGTTTTCTTCCTTCCTTGCTCTTTCCCCAGCCCAGCTGCCTTGTATGACCTACTGGGATTTGACGTGGTTGCGTTTTTGCAATTCGGAGTCAAAAGTAACCTCCAGAAAAATCCTTTGGGTAGAATTAAAACTTGACTGTCAACTTGCAAAGCTTTCAAGTTGCCATGAGCAGGAGGGAGGAAGAACTGATAGAGCTGATTGATTTCCCTAACTGAAGTGCATTCCATACATTCTTCCTGACCGCAATCAGAAGGAGGGTGTTGGATTTCACAGCCAGCCAAGGTGGTTAATTGGAGAATGTGATTTATGACATGGCCAGAGAGGAGGGGAGAGACAGGGTCATAGGGGGACGTAAATCTACGTGGAATTAGTTCTAACTGCATCCAAATATTGCCAAAATGGTGCTCCTAATAAATGACTGTATTTCTTTTGAAGTTTGGCTCATGGCTTTTGAATTAATTAGGGCATCTTTTGGAAACTTCAAATTAACATTATTCCAGGTGCTAACGAATAGCACCCGGGTTTTATTCACATCCTTCGTGATTTCCCACTGGGCTAAAAATTACTCTGCCATTGCTTTAACTTTAAGTTGGGTTTGCAAACACGGTTCGTTGAGTGACGGTTGATGGAGCAAGAGTCACGGTTAAATTGTCATTTGGAGCGATGGGCGACTTGAGGCTTGGTCGTTTCACTGGATAACATAGCCAAGATCTTTTAAATTCGACTTTCGGTTGTATTGCTGCGGTTTATCATTTTGGAATTCTTTCCTTTATCCCTCCCCGCATTGTGGGTTCCTCGTCGCTGTAATTATGAGAATATTCTCACCGTTGGCTGGGAATTCGTTTGGGATGCTTTCATCATCATAAAACTTGCTCTCTTTTCCTTGGGCGTCAATTTTTCACCTTTGCTGAAAACCTTACCATTCCTAAATCCGATTCCTAGGCTAATAATATCACTAATATTCTTGTTGACCTTCCAGGAGATTCCAAATTACGGGTCAAAAGGTTGTTTCCGCCCTCCTCTCTGATTTCCCAGTCATTCTTTTCCTCGTAGGCAGCACTTCACACGCTGTCCTCTTCGCGAAAATCTCCTTTTGCTTTCCTGTTTCCTGGAACGAAACTGAATTTCCATTCTCTCCGCCCTCCCAAACCTGACGTACCAGGAAGCTGTGTCCTGGCTTTCGCTGATGTGGCATCGCAGCTCCCAGCGATTCCCCGAGTGGCTGAACGAGAAATGCAGCTTTTCACCAAAAGAACCGTTGTAGAAATTGGAAGTCTTTTGAAGGTTTATTTGTGGTCCAAAGACTTAATTATCGAAGGTTCAGGAGAGGTTGTAGATAAAAGCTTCGTCTCCCTTTTGAATGAAAAGGAGATTTTTTTTTCTTTTGTTTTGTTTTGCTCCAAAGAGAAAGTAGAGTACTCTACAAACACACCTCTGAGTAAAATATAGCTGGCAATAGAATATGGGGTATTGGGTTAGTGTGTTTTATCCCGTCAGTGCGAATTTTGCAGGATTTATTTGGCTTTCAGAGGCTTTTTCCGCCTTGCAATCCCAACTCCTCGGCAATTTTCCTCCCCACCCAGAATGAATCCTACAACCCAAAGCGGGAAAGTTTTGTCTAGGCGGTCCTCGATTTACGACCGCAATCGAGGCCCAACATTTCCGCGACTACGTGCGAAGCGGGTTCCGTCCCGTTTTACGACCTCTCTCGCTGTGGGTTGTGAAGTTAGTCCAAACAATCTGGCGTCCCCATTGCATTGGTTGTAAATGTTTGTTTTTTTTTTTTAAAAAAAACCCAGTCGCAAGTGGCTGTTTTCAATGCTGTCGTAACTTCAAACGGTCGTTAAATGAGTGATTGTAACGCCGCAAGGGGCAGTTCCTGGCAGCTTGTATGTGCAAGGACGACGTGCTGAATTCTTCGTGATTTTTTTCCCTCCCCACTGCAGCCACAATGTCAGAAGGGGACAGTAGCGGTGAGTCGATCCATGGGAAGCCTTCCGTGGTCTTTAGATTTTTCACGAGACTTGGACAGGTGAGTTTCACGCAGGTGGCGAACGGATCCCTAAACCTCTCCAGGGTGGGTTGGTGCCTCTCCAATTAAATTAGTATTTGATCAGGTCTGATTAAAACAGTTGATACTGAAATGATTTCTCTGGCCTCTGCTGGGATGTGGGAAGGATGAATCCTTTTAACTGTGGCTTAATTTTATTTAATTATTACAAAAATTCCTTCCTTCCCTCCCTCCCTCCCTTCTTTCTCCTTCTTTCCTTCCTTTTTCTTCTTTCTTTCTTCTTCCTTCCTTCCTTTCCCCTTTCTTGCCCCTTTCTTTCTTTCTTTCTCCTTCCTTCTCTTTCTTTCTACCTTTCTACCTTTCTTTCTCCCTTCCTTCCTTCCTTCCTTCCTTTCCCCTTCCTTTCCCCTTTTCTTTCTCCTTCCTTCTCTTTCTGCCTTTCTACCTCCCTCCCTTCCCTCCTTTCTTTCCCCTTTCTTTCTCCTTCCTTCTCTTTCTACCTTTCTCCCTTTCTTTCTCCCTTCCTTACCTCCCTCCCTCCCTCCCTCCTTCCTTCCTTTTTCTTCTTTCTTTCTTCTTCCTTCCTTCCTTCCTTCCTTTTTCTTCTTTCTTTCTTTCTTCTTCCTTCCTTCCCTCCTTCCTTCCTTCCTTTCCCCTTTCTTGCCCCTTTCTTTTTCTTTCTCCTTCCTTCTCTTTCTTTCTACCTTTCTACCTTTCTTTCTCCCTTCCTTCCTTCCTTCCTTTCCCCTTTCTTTCCCCTCCCTTTCCCCTTTTCTTTCTCCTTCCTTCTTTCTACCTTTCTACCTCCCTTCCTTCCCTCCTTTCTTTCTTTCTCCTTCCTTCTCTTTTTACCTTTCTCCCTTTCTTTCTCCCTTCCTTCCTTCCTTCCTTTCCCCTTTCTTTCTCCTTCCTTCCTTCCTTCCTTCCCTTTCTTTTATTTCTCTAATACTAGCTGTATTCCACAAGCTATGGTTTGGCCCAGCTGTAGGCTTGCCGTGTTCAACCCTCACTTAATATGCTGAAAATCTTGTGTTTCCCTTAGATTTACCAGTCCTGGCTAGACAAATCTACTCCGTACACAACAATCCGATGGGTCGCAACATTGGGTTTAAGTTTTATCTACATGATTAGAGTTTATTTACTGCAGGTAAGGGGGAAAAAAAAGGGGGGGGCTCCCTGCCTTCATCTGGAACCTTTGCCAGTAATGCGAGACAGTTCAACCCGTTGCTAATTTACTGGCAGCCTCTTGTTTAGCCCCGTAATCTTTATTATTTTATTTTATCCAGTGAAAAGATGGGTTTCCTTGCCCGTGTTTTTAAGCTTCGATCTTTGGGCCTTGCCTCCAAGCCCCACAAATCTATTTAAAGCTGGGAAAAATGAACCCAAAAATAAGTCCACAAAGAATTTTCTTGGTTTTATTTTGCTATGGAGAATTGCCTCTGTAGCAGGGGTGAAATCCAGCAGGTTCTGACAGGTTCTGGAGAACCAATAGTGGAAATTTTGAGTAGTTCAGAGAACCGGCAAATGCCACCTCTGGCTGGCCCCAGAGTGGGGTTGGAATGGAGTTTTTGCAGTATCCTTCCCCCCAGGAATGAGGAGGAAATGGGGATTTTGCAGTATCCTTCTCCCTGGAGCGGGGAGGGAATTTTGCAGTACCTTTCCCCTGCCACGCCCACAGAACCAGCAGTAAAAAAAATTGGATATCACCATTGCTCTGTAGGGTGGCTCAGAGTTGGGTTTGTAAATGGCATCCATTCTTCATATGCCATTTATTCTTAACCTTGCTTGGTCGTCTCGGGAATTCTGGGAGTTGAAGTCCACGCATCTTCAAGTTGCCAAGGCTGAGAAACACCATCCTGTGAGTTGTCCCAAATGTGGGTTTTTTTTCCCACCCAAAAGGTAACTGGACTTATTTTTTTTTTTCCCGTGAAAAACATTGAACACATTTCGTTTCTCATCCAGGAAGCTTGGATGAGTAGATAAGAACTAAAGAAGCTTCTTGGACGAGAAGCGAAACGTCTTCAAAGAAAGGGAAAAAAAACACAGTTGCTTTTTGGAAAAAGCCCCTTTTTGGGACAACCGTGAACCTGGATATTGGAGAATCTCCGTAGCCATCTTCCTTTTGGGTTCTTCTGTTACTCCTGCTATTTGTCCCCGAACATGACAAACCCTCTGTAGTTGAAGCAATGATTCCTTTATTAGGAGCGCCGGCAGCCCCGGCAAAAAGTTTCTCTCTCACCGCAGGCTAACAAGTCTGCCCGGCAGGGAGATGAATAGTTGCCTGCCACATCTATTCATCTCCGCCCCCTGCCTTTTATCCCCAGAGCTAGGGTGGGGCTTCACTAGCAGCAGTGGCTCTTCCGTCCCGAGGACCGGCCCATAGATTTCCACTGTTCTCCTCTCCTCTCTGCCTTCTGTGCATCGGCTCATCAGGCACTGGACCCAGCTGTTCCTCCTCTTCCTCATCAGCCACCTCCAGACCTGGGGGCTGTTGATTCTCCATCTGAGGGCTAACGGACGGCCCAGGCTCCACCTCTATCTCTCTGCCAGCTCCATTCCCTCTTCCTCCTTGGAGGTCTCAGGTTGCCTTGACGCTGACCCTGACTCCCACACCTCCTTCTCCTCCTCTGAGTCGGCTGCTGGACAGCTGCTTATCCTTCTCTCCTGGTTCATGGGCTCCCGATATTTTGGAGCACGACTCCTGCAATCCCTTGTTATCAGCCATGATGCTTGTAGGACCTCTCTGGACTTCTGATTAACGCCCTGTGCATTGCTAATTATGGACCCACAGGGCCTGTAACTTCTGGGTGTTTATTTATTTATTTTTTTTGAAACTCAAGTTCCCCTCTAACCTGATTCTTGAATCTCTCTCTTTGTTCCCAGGGTTGGTATATCGTGACGTACGCCTTGGGTATCTACCACCTAAATCTCTTCATAGCTTTCTTGTCGCCAAAGGTCGATCCCTCCCTCATGGAAGATTCAGGTATGTAAAAGTTGGAATTTTGGGCAAATTTGCTTGCATTTTCTACCATTGATTTTTACGGATGGATCATAATCATAATCCTAAATTTATTTGTCAGGCATATATAAGATAACAGGTAAAAGTATAAACATAATTTGAATACGTGAAAAGAGGAAGTAAAAAAGGAATATTAGGACAGGGCCGATAGGCACGCTGGTGCACTGATGCCCCAGCATAAATTTAAATTTAATTTAGAAATCTTGCTTGTTCCTTGAGCTACTCATCTAAGGTGATTTTTCTTTAGCACTGTTTTTAAGTATCTTGTGCATGGCCCTCCACTTGGATTTTAAACCATGGTTTATGGCTTAGTGTCCTGTATCATCATCACAGCAACTTCTGCTCGATTCTATAAACCATAGATCACAGCTCAATTTACAGGTATAGTCCTTGGTTTACAAGTGACGTTGAAAAAAAGTGACTTACGTCCATTTTTCACGCTTACGACCGTCGCAGCGTCTCCATGGTTACGTGATTGAAATTCAAACACTTGGCAAACCGGCATGTATATTTATGACGGTTGCAATATCCCGTGTTTACAACGATCAATTTTTGCAACCTTCAAAGTGTCAACGAGGAAGCTAAATTCACTGAACAACCACTGTTACTAAACCACTGCCGTGATTCGGGGCTCCGTTGTGGCCGTAAGTCGAGGACTACCCTTAACGCTTTGTAGCGTGCCGTCCTTGAGAAGCGACACGGGAGATACCTTTGAGGTCCTGGGACGTGCGACGTACGTCGTGCAAAGCAATTAAAAAAAAATGAAATTCACGTCCTTTCGTCTGCCTGAATGGCCTGTTGTTTGTTTATTTATTTACTTATTTATTTATTTTATTGAATTTCTATACCGCCCTACTCCCGAAGGACTCAGGGTGGTGAACAGCCATAGAATAAAACACATAACATATACAAAATTTAAAATCGAATAAAATGAATTAAATAACTTTGGCTGAATTAAAACCCATAATTTAAAATGCCCATATTTTGAAATACATTAAAAGTTAAAATTTGCACTTTGTCAGCAAGCCGCAGATTTTTTTTTTTTTTTTAAGCACCTCCTGTATTACCAAATAATTATTTGTCCTCTTTGCAGATGAAGGGCCTTCATTACCGACAAAACAGAACGAGGAATTCAGGCCTTTTATCCGGAGGCTGCCAGAATTCAAGTTCTGGTGAGTTGAATTCGCATGAACCGGGGCTTCCTTCTCGTACATGTAAAGACATACATGTAGAACAGCCTTTCTCAACCCTGGCAAGGCAGGGAATGGAGTGCAATTGTCTCTACCCACTAATTTATCTAACAAAATGAAATTCAGTGCAGAGAAAAGCGAAGTCTGACACTTAGGCAAGAAAAACCCAACGGACATCTATAGACTGGGTGAAACCAGGCTTAATAGCAGTAACTGCTCAAGAGCCTTGGTAGTACAGTGGTCTAAGGCACCTTGTTATTAAGACCAGCTGCCTGCAATTACTGCAGGTTCGAATGTCGCCAAGGCTCAAGGTTGACTCAGCCTTCCATCCTTTCTAAGGCAGGTAAATTGAGGACCCAGTTTGTGGGGGCAATAAGCTGACTTTGTATAAAATATACAAAAGGATGTACATTTAGCGCATTGTAAGCCGCCCTGAGTCTCTGGAGAAGGGCGGCATATAAATCAAATTAAAAAAAAAAAACTGTGAGAGAGGGATCTTGAAGTGTTAGTGGACAACCAGTTAAATAGGAGCCAGCCGTGTGCGGCGGCAGCCAAAAAAGCCAACACAATCCTAAATTGCATTAACAGAGGGATGCAATCAAGATCAAGGGAGGCACTAATACCACTCTATAAAGCCTTAGTAAGGCCACACTTAGAGTCCTGCATCCAGTTTTGGTCACCACACTATAAAAAAAGATGTTGAGACTCTGGAAAGAGTGCAGAGAAGAGCAACCAGGATGATTAGGAGGCTCAAAGATATGATGAACGGTTGCAGGAACTAGGCATGGCTAGTCTAGTGAAGAGAAGGACCAGGGGAGACAGGAGAGCATCTTCCAATATTTGAGGGGTTGCCCCAGAGAGGAGGAAGGGGGTCAAGCTATTCTCCAAAGCACCCGAAGGCCAGACAAGGAATAATAGATGGAAATTGAACACAGAGAGATTCAACCTGGAAATAAGGAGGAATTTTCTGACAGTGAGAACCATCGACCCATGGAACAGAAGTTGCCTTCGGAAGTTGTGGGAGCTTCATCCCTGGAGGCTTTCGAGAAGAGACTGGACTGCCGTCTGTCAGAAAATAGTGTAGGGCCTCCTGCTCGGGAGGGTGGCGGGTTGGACTAGATGACCTCCAAGGTCCCTTCCGACTCTTGTTAATCTGTGAATCCCGATTTGGCTTTCTTCCCCAAAGGCATTCTGCCACGAAAGGCATCCTGGTGGCCATGACCTGTACATTCTTCGAAGCTTTCAACGTTCCAGTGTTTTGGCCGATTCTGGTGATGTATTTCATTATGCTGTTCTGCATCACGATGAAGAGGCAAATCAAGGTGAGCGCAAGGCGGCTTTTGAGAGACCAGGCTATCCGATCTTGGCAAGCTTTCAAGACCGGTGGACTTCCGACTCCCAGAATTCCCGAACCCAACCCCGTGTTGGCTGGGGAATTCTGGGAGTTGAAGTCTTACCAGTCTTAAAAGTCGCCAAGATTAAACACCCCCCCCCCCGTTTTAGACCCTGAAATGAGGGGGAAAGACAGTTGAGATGCTACAATCCCTGGTCACCGAATTCACCCCCTTTTTTTGGGGGGGGTGGAGGGGAGGGGCTGGCATAGCCCTGGGAAGCAAAGTAAATACAACTAACCAGGTTTGGCACGCTAGAGAAGTGCCATTGCTGCTGTCCTGTTTTAAGAAACGTGGGAATGCAGCCAGAGATGGATTATATCAAAGTTAACAAAAATTTAGGCTTTCACGCCGAGCAGGTTGTGGACACTCATTGCCCAAAGGGTGACGGGGGAAGATAAAACTTGATCACGGAAAAGTAGATTGTTTGGAGCTGCTCTTCACGCTCTGCCCACGTTCACACCCAAGCCGCAGATCGTTGTTAACACCCCCATCCCCCCGATCTGTTGGGGGAGCCTTTATTTATTATCGTCCCTAGCAGGGGTGGGCTGCTGGGGGTTCGGGGCGAACCTCTAGCTAAGATTCTGTGCAGTTTGGAGAACCCCCATATCCCACTCCTGGCTGGCCCCTCCCATCACTCTCCTCCCGGGAGTCCCCATGCGGCCCATTTTGGATGCAGGCAAGTGCAGGGCGCGCGTGGAGGCTCAGGGAGGGCGAAAAAATGCGCCTACCGGAAGTTCAAGAAGGCCGGAAACGGGCCTGTTTCCAGCCTCCAGAGGGCCTGAGGAGGCCGTTTTCACCCTCCCGGAGGCTCAAGAAAAGCCTCCGGTGCCTGGGGAGGGCAAAAACATGCCCCACCCAGCAAGAGGCTGACTAGGCCACGCCCACCCAGCAAGAACCCCTTGCTAAAATTTTTGAAGCCCACTCCTGGTCCCTAGAGCACGTAAAGCCGAAGATGTGCGGCTTAATTTACGACCCCTAGTCCAGTTGCTCGGAATAACCACAGCTTAATGTCGTGCGTTGAAGGGGAACCCTCGTCTGTCTGATCAACCCTAGGGGGACATTTCTCACGTTTTAGAAGGTGGGGAAAAAAACAGGGAGGCGGCGTCTCTAAGACCTGTTTTTTTTTCTCTCCCCCCCCCCTTTCATTTCCAGCATATGATAAAATACCGATATATACCTTTCACCCACGGCAAGAGGAGATATAAAGGAAAAGAAGACCCAGGAAAAACTTTTGCTAGCTAGAAAAAAAACCCTCCTTCAAACCTTGCTGACCAACTTTTCTCCCCCCCCCTTCCCACCCCTCAGCGTTATAATTAAAAAAAATCGGTTTTGAGCCATTGTAACAATGCCTCTCTTTCCTTCATCATCGGTCGTCCATGAGTGATCCGGAGGATTCGTTTCGGTCTCTTCTGCGGATTCGAGAGGGGTAGGCGTTTGTCTCTGTGTGTCTGATTCCTAATGCCTTTCCGTGTCCACAGAATTCTGCCGTTTTGACCGCATCTTCTGAATTTTGCGGCTGTTTTATCCGTCCACGGCCTTCCTTTACCCCCCCCCCCTTTTATTTTGTTTTCCTTCGGAAGTTATCACGTTTACACATACAGTAGGTACGTGTCTCTCTCTCTGGGATCTTGGCTTTCCAGATTTGGCTGGCGGCCTTCACAAACATCTGAAGGAGGCCTCCTGCGTTGTATTCCACGTGGAATAAAATAGGGAATTAGAAGCCGAATATTCTTTGGGAAGGCCGACAGCTAGTATGAATAGTTAAGGAAAAATGATCGGTTATTATTATTATTATTATATTTTGTAATTCTCCAACCTAATCTGCTTGCTGAAAACGAGAGAATTGTAATTGCGAGAATGAGATGCAGCGATACACGTTCAGATTTGAGTAATCCATACCTCCTTGTTAGTTTTAACTTAACTTGGGCATTTTCAAATTAAACCTCGTCTCGATTGACTGATGGAAATCAAGCTTGGCTTTTAAAATGAAGAGGTGGAAGATGGGGTGGCTGGTATTATTATTATTTTTGAGGTTTTCGGTTAAAAAAGCCGTTTTGTAATTATTCCAAGATTTATTTTTTTTTAATTTTGGAAAAAGCCTGGAATATATATGATATTAGGTAAAGAGTATTTTGACACATTTCTTTGCTAAAGGGTTGTTTTTTTGTTTTTTTTTAAAGTTTGCTTCATAGCAAACTTTCCAAGATGCAACTAGATTGGACTGGCAGACAACTTTATGGGGCTTTTGCCCAAGCTTTTATTAATTTTCTACGGAGAGAAATCTTAAAACAGCCTGCATGTAAAAGCATTTTCGGTGTGATATAGCTACGGACAGTTTTTATTAAGTGACTTTTTAAATTCCAAAAAAAAAAAAAAAAGTTTATTAAAAAAACAAAGACCTTGTCCCGTTCTTGGATTCAGCCGTCTTTATAAAACAAATGTAAAAAGCTTATGTATTATGGTTTCTCTCCGCCCTGCTCTCTTTAAAATGCGTTATCATTTAATCTTGTGGCATATATTGTATTTTAGCTGTCTCAATAAAAACAGCCCTTTGCACTATTGTTACACACATTATCTTGAGAGATAAATAGCGATTGACTAGTCAGTATTTGCATCTTATTTGGCTTAATATATTCAAATATTCTGTGCCATTTAAGTCCATTTCTCCTTTACAACACCATAATTTTTTTAAGGGAAGGGGCTGTGGGCTCTTCGTGGGCTAGGAAATTCTGCTTCCTTTTAAAATGGTCTTTTTTCCCAGCTTGATGACAAGGAACATAGGGGTTCGCAGGGATTCGGGAGCTAAGATTCTGATTTATGATCTCTTCATATCAAAATTTGCCTCTCAAGCTCTATCCAGCTTAAGCTGAATTAAACTCGGAAGTTGGCAATACAGAAAGACAAGACGAACATGTAAACTTTGGGGCCGGTTGTTGAATCTGCTATTCGAGGTTTGCCAAGTGACTTTTTTGAGAAGGCTGCCACCGCGGTGCTTCAGAGGTGCTGACGGAAGCTTGACTGAATTTTAAAACCCGCCAAGTCTGTAAAATTGAATGCAAAAGCATCGTACGTGTTTTTAACGAGACTGGCGTCCCACAATAACTACATTATTCAGCCCTTCTGGATTTGAAACGTTTTAAAAACCGGTTCCACCATAAGTGGGGTAATGCAGTTGCGTGTGTCAGATATGTTGTGTGTGTGGAGGGGTGTCGGAGATTGCTATTCATCCCGAAGGGATGCTTAAAATAAAATCGCAGAATTCAAAATTCACTAGGATGGCTAAAAGTCTTGAAACTGCTTTCGAGACGGCCCTCCTTCCTGACCTCAAACCTCTCAGACAAAAACTGGATAAGCAGCAGTTTGTTTTAAACCGATGTAGGCTTGTCTCTTCTTGTAGAGGCAGTGAAAGTCAAAAATGTTTTGGCTTCCATTTGATCACTGCCCTTTATTGTCGAAATAACATCTCGCACTCGTTCAAAGCTTGCATTCTCGTTGGGCTCTTCGACGCTTTGCAATCCGACTGGCATCCATTTACCGGAAGTGTCGAAGGTAAATAAGCTTCTGGGGATTAAATTTCTCTCTACACAGAGGACACTCAGCCTGTGGGAGGGAAAAAAAATTAGGAAATGTAAACCCTTCAAATTGCTTTAAAAATCCCCCTGTCTTTAAGGCAGTCTCCTCGCATCAAATAATTCATTTTTTTGACATGATTTAACGTATAATAAACCAGCGTAGCTCTCACGTTTCAAGCGTAATAAATTATAAAACTGGTCTTGCAGTCGATTAGCAATGGCTGCTCAGACTGAAGGATAAACTTTGCAAGTTTTAGCTGTAGAGTTCCATGATCAAAACACTCTGCGTATAAAAAATACCACCTATCAAATTATTTTCCCTAAAGGTAAAGGTTCCCCTTGCACATATGTGCTAGTCGTTCCCGACTCTAGGGGGCGTTGCTCATCTCCGTTTCAAAGCTGAAGAGCCAGCGCTGTCCGAAGACGTCTCCGAGGTCATGTGGCTGGCATGACTCAATGCCAAAGGCGCACAGAACGCTGTTCCCTTCCCACCAAAGGTGGTCCCTATTTTTCTACTTGCATTTTTTTTGTACGTGCTTTCAAACTGCTAGGTTGGCAGAAGCTGGGACAAGGAACGGGAGCTCACCCCGTTACGTGGCGCTAGGGATTCGAACCGCTGAGCTGCCGACCTTTCTATCGACAAGCTCAGCGTCTTAGCCACTGAGCATCTCTCCAAGGAGAAAGAATCCTAACACCCTGTATATATACATTGCTGTAGAAATTTACAACAGTAAGAAAATGTCGTGTTGCAAACTTCGGGCAAAGTTTGAGAGAGGCAACACATACCTTGGTGTTACACCATGCAGTGATGCATACCCAGCAGAAGAGGTGCCCACACGGTGTGGCTGTGGCATGTTGCCGTTCTTCTAAGCACAGGGAGCAACGCGAATTGCGGCCAAGAATCTTCTCTTCGGGTTGGCTTCTGAAAGAAATGACATTAGACAGTTGCTCTTCTGCGGCGAGAAAGGCGGTTCCAAAAGAAGAGAATAAATAGTTGGAAGGGACCTTGGAGGTCTTCTAGTCCAACCCCCTGCTTAGGCAGGAAACCCTACACCCCTTCAGACAAATGGTTATCCAACTCTTCTTAAAAACTTCCAGTTTTGGAGCATTCACAACTTCTGGAGGCAAGTTGTTCCACCGATTAAAGAGAGATTGATCTCTGCAAGATACAAGTTTTAGGGAACTGCAAATCTCCCTCCAGCCAGAATCTACAAATATGATCATCTATAAATATGGCCATTTCCTTGATCTACTTTCTTTCTTTCAATAGGTGCTTTGATCATGTATTTTTATACTTTAAAACTCAATATTCCATAGGCCGAAAGTCCAGATTGTGCACCACAATAAAAACCTTTTGGAATAATACATTTTAAAGTACAATACCTTACAAACCTGTATTTCTGGGATGTATTTTTTTTAGTCATTTTTAACGTTCTTAATACCACCTAACTCCCTGGTGGGAGTTAGTTCATTTTAAAAGCTACCGTAAATTTCAAAGACCGCTGAGGTGCTACTTGTTGATATCAATTCTCTTTCCCTGTAAATAAAAGAAAATCCAGACTTTATACATCTGATAGGAGAGGTTACGGTGTAGTTTCCATTCTTTTTGGGCCCTCTGACGATGTCGGAGGTTGAATGCGTAGATGCCAAGGGTCAGCCCCAGATGCAGGAATGAAACGATGCCAAGCAGCTTGTAAGTCGACCGAATACTTTGGTTGTCTTCGGTGAAACCCACAGAGCGCAACTGGGGAACAGAAGAATCAAGCCATCAACGGAAGGTAAATTAATGCTTCAAGAAGGATTTTTGTCACAGAAGGAGCTCTGTTCAAATGTTTCCGCGTGTGAGAAAGACTACGCTTTTTAAGATTATAATATGCTGCCTGCAAATAGATTAATGCTTTGAGGCGTTAGCTTTCATCTTGTGGAAAGTCTCCCAGTCAAGCAATTTTTTATTTTTTATTTATTAGAGTTTTATCCCTTTATTATTTTTTAAATAGGCAGCGAACATACCTAATATTAGGGAGAGGTGCGGTGACTTAGAGGTGGAGCTCTCGCCTCACAAGTGGGAGGCTGTAAGTTCGATCCTCGGTAGAGGCAGTTATTTCTCTGGGCACACTGAGAATATATCTGCTGAACAAAACTCCGCACTGGCGACAGGCAAGGCATCCGGCCATTAAAACTCTCTGATACTCTGTTTCCCCCAAAATAAGACATTATTCCCTGATAATAAGCCCAATTGGGCTTTTGAGCGCATGGCAATAAGGCCAAGCGCTTATTTCAGGGTTCAAAAAAATATAAGTCAGTTGGCCAGATTCCACCCCGCAAGGGATTATGGGGTGGTTAAAAGACGATGAAACATACCTAGTACTCCTCCGTTCTCTTTTCCCTACAACCGCCACCCTTGTGAGGTGGGCTGAGGCAAAAGAGACTGTTCTCAAAGTTACCTAGCTGGCTCTCATCTGTAAAACGGGACTAGAATTCACAGTCTCCTAGTTTCAAGACCAGCAAGCATCTTAACCACTACACCAGTGGTCGGCAACCCGCGGCTCTGGAGCCGCATGTGGCTCTTTCATCCCTCTGCTGTGGCTCCCTGTTGCTGGTTGGCGCCACAATTTTGAGAGGAGCTTCCGGCTGGTGGGGGAGGAAGCATGGCGTGCCAGGAGGAGACTCTATGGCAAGGGGTGGGTTTTCCAGTCGGCACCACAATTGATAGGGCTTTTGGTTAGGACAGGTAGAGGAAAAAGGACACTGCACTAAGAGGAGACTCTATGGTGGGGGAAACCGGACTTCCGGTCGGCTCCAGAATTGAAAGGGGGGCTTCCAGTTAGGACTTTTGTGGCTTTGAGGGTTTGAGGTTGCCGACCCCTGCACTACACCAAACTGGCTCTCTAAATCATCCCTCAATAATTTTTATGCCAGAAGTGATTTAGGAGCTTTTCCGGTGAAAAGGAAGCAAATAACGTATTTCAAGTTAAGTACTGGAATACGTACCATCCCCATTTTTCCCCCCAACATTCCAGAAAAAAAAGAAAAAAAAAAAAAACCCACGATGGCACCATTGACTTAAATCGATTAAGCCTCCTTCTCCACATCTGTGATGGTGCCCAATTTAGAAACAGGAGCACGTGGGAACCAACTCACGTATGTGATCCCCGTCGTCCGTTTAGAGAAATGGTAGAAGATGCCGTTCATATAAAAGACAGCTAAATGGAACCTCCGGAGAAACGGGATGCTTTGCTTGACGATAAGGACAGCCCGAGCGAGAAACGATGTCTGCCACTCAGTTAATCGTCTGACCCGTTTCTGCAACCAGCTTCGGAGTAGCGCCCGGCTTTGCGACGCGCTTAAAGTTCGGCGGTGCGGAATCTGTAACCCGCTGGAGACCGCCTCGAGCTCCTGCTCGAGCGTGGTCAGTCCCTTGTCTAACAAGTAAGGCAAGACGGTGTGCAGAGCGATCAAAAGGGCCCGGCGTCTTAACGAAGGGACCTTCCTCTTTGATGGGTCTACTTGGATCACATTGACATATTCTTCACCAAGGGTTTGATAACCTGAAAGGGGGGGAAAAGGCAATCAACGACAGAAACCCTGAAGAGATCATTACAAACGCAGCTTTAGAATAGAATAGAATAGAATAGGAAAGGATAGAATGCAGAATGGAATAGAATAGGATTAGAGTAGAATAAGGGATAGAACGAAATAGCAATAGAAGGGAATAAGAATAGAATAAGAATAGAGTAGAGTAGAGTAGAGTAGAGTAGAGTAGAGTAGAGTAGAGTAGAGTAGAATAGAATAGAATAGAATAGAATAGAATAGAATAGAATAGAATAGAATCTGGAAGGGACCTTGGAGGTCTTCTAGTCCAACCCCATTTAGGCAGGAAACCCTACACCACTTCAAAGAAATGGTTATCCAATTTCTTCTTAATATCTTTTCTTTTATGTACACCGAGAGCGTATGCACCAAGACAAATTCCTTGGCCAATCACACTTGGCCAATAAGAAAAAAAATCTAATTCTAATTCTAATTAAAAACTTCCAGTATTGGAGCATTCACAACTTCTGGTGGCAAGTTGTTCCACGGATTAATTGTTCTCCCTGTCAGGAAATTTCTCTTGAGTTCTAAGTTGCTTCTCTCCTTGATTCGTTCCCACCCGTTGCTTCTTCTCCTCCCCTCAGATGCTTTGGAGAATAGCTTGACTGCCTCTTCTTTGGGGCAGCCCCTGAGATATTGGAAGACTGCTATCATGTCTCCCCTAGTCCTTCTTTTCATCAAACTAGACATACCCAATTCCAGCAACTGTTCTTCCTATGTTTTAGCCTCCAGGTCCAGTCAGCTAATCCTCTTTGTTGCTCTTCTCTGCACTCTTTCTAGAGTCTCAGCAGCAGAAGTAGCCTGCAGTACTGCATTCTAACCACTGTGCCACCACAGCTCTTTATTAAAAATATATTGCTCCTGACAAGCAATCAAGAACGAAGAAGGAATAGATATAAATGAAACAAAAAGGAATTAGGTGTATTGATGACATATGGTTGGACAGTCATCTATTTCAGCTCCTTTAATCTTAAGATTCCTGTCCCAAGCACAGGGTCAGACTTGACGGGACTCCTCTAATTTTCAGTAAACTTGAAACGATCAGAAATTTAGCAAAAATTTAGGTAGAATCATTACCTGAAAGGGTAGTAAGGGTGAAATAGGCAACGTCAGCGAGGAGTTCGATCTCTTTCTGCCATTCCAGCCAAATTTTAGCACCTAAGGAGCCAGAATATATGGAATTACACGACAAGAAAAAAGCAACACTGTTCCATTCTATATATATGTGTGTGTGTGTATGTATGTATATGTGTGTGTGTGTGTGTGTGTGTGTGTGTGTGTGTATATATATATATATATTTGCTGATAAAGAAATAAAGGGAGACTACTATTCATCTTTTTCAAGCTATTTAGCTCTCATCAGCTAGCAAGAACTTGCTGGCTGCCAGAAAGAAAAAAGCCCAGAATCGAGTGGATGTGATTCTACTGAGCTGGGGCTGCAGAAAAACCTTGGTTACGTAGGAAAAACCTGGCTAGAGGAGAAATACACACACACACACACACACACATATATATGTATGTATATGTGTGTATATGTGTGTGTGTGTATATATATATACATATATACATACATATATATATATATATATATATATATATATATATATATATATGTAGGTCTTTGGTTATTCGGGTCTTCTCCCACGTAAAATTGGAAGTGTCTTGGCGACGTTTCGACGAAGTCTCATTCGTCATCTTCAGGCTGGTGTTCTCGGCTTCGTGCTTCCAGGAGCAATGTGAGATCGCAGCTGTCTCTTCCTTTTAACTGCTAGTGGGGGTGTGAGCTGATTGGGTGGGAACTTGGCTGTGTTCTGATTGGGTGGAGGTGTGTTCTGATTGGTTAGGGGCTCGGCTGTGCTCTGATTGGATGGGGGGTTGGTTGTGCTCTGATTGGCTGGGGGTGTGTTCTGTTTGGGTGGGGGCTTGGTTGTGCTCAGCTTAGTCTGAGTTGCAGGGGGATTTGAGCTGGTGAGCTGCGTTGTTGTTGTTTGGCTTCGTGTTTGTGGCCGTGCGAGCTCTTCATGGTGGGTGTCAGTCTGCTTCATGTATGGATTGGAGAGGTTTAAAGTGGCTAATGATGCAGCTGCAGTCTGGCTTCTGGTCCTTGGTCGTGGCTCATTATCAGTGTGGGTTTGAGTCTGCTTTCTGCGTGGATGTGTGGTGGTGACATCCTGTGTGGCTCTCGTGAGTGTGGGTCTGGTGTCATTCGTCGTGTTATTCGTCGGACAAACCAACAGACGAATAAGTGCACGCATAGAAGAACACAAGAACTCAGTCAGAAAAGAAGAACCAACTTCTTCCCTGGTCCAACACCTTAAAGCCACAGGACATGATATTGACTTTAAAAAGACCAGAACTATCGCCAAAACTGAACACTTTAACAACAGAATAATCAGAGAAGCCATCGAGATAGAAAAACGCCCACACAGCATGAACAAACGAGACGATACCTCCCGCCTACCAGCCATTTGGAAACCCGCCCTTATTGACAAACGGGTCCCTAACACGACGAATGACACCAGACCCACACTCACGAGAGCCACACAGGATGTCACCACCACACATCCACGCAGAAAGCAGACTCAAACCCACACTGATAATGAGCCACGACCAAGGACCAGAAGCCAGACTGCAGCTGCATCATTAGCCACTTTAAACCTCTCCAATCCATACATGAAGCAGACTGACACCCACCATGAAGAGCTCGCACGGCCACAAACACGAAGCCAAACAACAACAACGCAGCTCACCAGCTCAAATACCCCTGCAACTCAGACTAAGCTGAGCACAACCAAGCCCCCACCCAAACAGAACACACCCCCAGCCAATCAGAGCACAACCAACCCCCCATCCAATCAGAGCACAGCCGAGCCCCTAACCAATCAGAACACACCTCCACCCAATCAGAACACAGCCAAGTTCCCACCCAATCAGCTCACACCCCCACTAGCAGTTAAAAGGAAGAGACAGCTGCGATCTCACATTGCTCCTGGAAGCACGAAGCCGAGAACACCAGCCTGAAGATGACGAATGAGACTTCGTCGAAACGTCGCCAAGACACTTCCAATTTTACGTGGGAGAAGACCCGAATAACCAAAGACCTACATATATATATATATATATATATATATATATATATGTATATGTATATATATATATATATGTATATGTATGTGTGTGTGTGTATATATATATATATATATATATATATATATATATATATATATATATATATATATATATTTATTTGTAGGTGTTTATGTGTATTAGTCTCAGCCAGGTTTTTCCTACGTAAATCAAGATCTTTATATATATATATAGTGTTTTAGTATTTAGTATATATATACAGTATATAGTGTGTATATAAATGTATATATTTATATACATTTATACACACACACACACATACATATATATATTCTATATATATCTCGAACTATCCTAAAAATACGAGTTCCAGGTGTAGCTATAAAAGAAGAGACAGACATCATGATCTCCGGAACTAATCCAAAATATATTATCTGAAAATAATATATATTTTAAGTTCCGGAGATCGCAATGTATGTATATATATATATATATATATATACAGAAGAGATAGACATCGCAATCTCCGGAACTTAAAATATATATTATTTTCAGATAATATATTTTGGATTAGTATGCACACACACACACACACACACACACTATACAACTTTTTATATGTTGGCTAATAACAGGTAAATAATATAAGTAAAATATGGAGTCGAAATAATCACAACAATAATAATAATGCCAGTTTGGTTTAGTGGTTAACTGGAAAATGCGAGGCTGCAAGTTCTAGTCCTGCCTTAGGCATGAAAGCCAGATTTTGGGCCAGTCACACACTCTCAGCCCTGCCCACCTCACAAGGTTGTTGTTGGTAAAAAAAAGAGAGAGAGAGAGAGAAAGAAGGAAGGTGTATTGATTATGTTGAGTTACTTATAAAAATAAAATAATAATTTTGTATTTTGGGGTGTTTATTTATTTATATTTATATATTTATTATAATTGATGAAATGACAAAATCTGAAACTCTGAAAAGGGTCTTTGCTTTGTTCTTTCTCTCACACGAAGCTCCGGGATTTTGTTTCCTAGGCCCACCTGGTTTATCAATAGGTATCAATATTGTATTTATTTCAATAAATTCATTTTAAATTCGAATTTTAAGGCAAAAAGCCCCGAAAACGGCTTTGGGGAGGGGGGGGAGAGAGAAGGCGGAGGCTCCTCACCCGCTAGGCCGGAGAAGACGGAGCCGGCTCTGCTTTTCAGCGCTCCCCGGTAGAGCTCGTCCTTCTGGGCCGAGCGGACAAGGCGAGCCGGCCCGGCTTCCAACGGCATCGCGAAAAGAAAAAAACAGCGCGACGCTTCTTCCTATCTGTCATCGTCGCTGAGTTTAGGCGTCATCTGCTGTCGCCGCGGCGCGGTCTTTGACGTCATAAGATTATTATTACCCCCCCCCCTTTATAGAATAACGAAAGTGGAGAGATGTTCAGAGACGCGACATTCCGGGATTAGGAGTCAATTTCATTCAATTTCGTTTTTAGCGTTGTTTTTAATGCAGATCAATTACAATCTGTCTATTAGGGAATTAATTGGCTAATTGTGCCCCATTAAGCCGGTGTAGACTTTTCCCGACCCCGTACATTCCGAAAGAGACCCTCTAAATTCGAATAATTGGGTCTCGTGTTCTAACGAGTTCAACCGTTCATATAATATATATGAATATGATGAATTATATAATATAATACATATTATATAATACGTATAAATCCTCATAATGTACAAGTCAGTATACTATTCCCAGCGCGAAAACTCTGCGACCAAAAAAAAAATATATTCTCTGAGTGAACTCGGAACATAATTATATAAACTGTTCTAGCTATAGAGTTATCTATCTGTTTTCGTAAATCTATGATGCTAGATGACGTAATCAGAACGCGCAGCCGGCGCTCTTTTCTTAATTCACCAAACGAGTCCCCTAATCGCCATGGCGACCACATACGCGCCTGCGCACTCGCGCGTTCGCTTCATCGCCATGGCAACCTGAAAAATTCCCGCCAATTTGAAGGCGTACCCGAGGCGGAGAAGGCCCCACGTTGGTCAAAATGTGAACGAAATGAAATTAGAAAGGGAGGGAAATTTAAGTGCAACAAGGTGATGAAGTTTCACCAATACTGCAGAAATAGGGGCTGTCCTTTTCCCGCCAAACTTTTATTTATTGAAGTGTTTTATTTTGACTGTATATTCATTTGGGGGCCTCAAAAAAAAAAAAGGCTGCCGAATGGGAAAGAAGGGGGCCCCTGCCATTTTCACCCCTGTTTTGGGTAACTAGCAAGAAGCAGGTTGAAGCAGAAGGCCTTGTGTCTCCTTTCTCTGGAGCTGGTCTTGTGGAAGGCTTTAAACTGGGTTTAAACCAGCTAATCCTGGTTAGTTGGAATGTAGGTTTGTTGAACGTTGCTTATCTGGGCTTTCGAGCCCTGGGAAGCCAGCAAAATGGGATTAGTTGAGTCAGTTTGAGAGCCAGTTAGATGTAGGGGCTAAAAAAAATGTTGGTTTAGGAACAGGGAGTCTTGGGTTCGAGTTCAGTCTCCTCCATGGAAGGTCATAAAAAAGAGAATTTCTGTGGAGGGGCAGTATTGCTCTCTCTCTCTCGGTTATGCTGACCTCATGGGACCTTTTGTGGGGCTAAAACCCTCATGGAAGCTACCTTGACCTCATGGGCTTATTTGCATTTCCCTTTATCCTGCCTTTATTCCATTATTATTTATTGATTAGATTTTTTTTATCCTGCCTTTATTACAGGTCATGGAGGTAGTCCTCGACGTGCAACAGTTCGTTTAATGACTGAAGTTACAACGGCACCGGGAAAAGTGACTTATGACCATTTTTGTCACACTTAGGACTTGTTGCAGCAGTCCCATGGTTACATGGTCAAAATTCAGATGTTTGACAACTGATTCATATTTATGACGGTCGCAGCATCCCGGATCATGTGATCGCCTTTTGCGACCTGACAAACCATGTCAATGGAGTGATTCACTTAGCAGCTGTGGCAAAAAGGTCATAAAATGGGGGCAAAACTCACTTAACAAATATCTCATTTACCAACAGTAATTTTGGGCTCAGTTTTGGTCGTAAGTTGAAGAATACCTGTTCTCCTTCCTTCCTTCCTTCTCTTTTGCCCACAACCCCAAACCTGTGAGGTAGGTTGGGCTGAGAGAGTTGCCCAAAATCATCCAGCTAGCTTTCATGGTTAAGATGGGATTAGAACTCGTATCTCCTGGTTTCTAAACCACTACCTTGATCATTACACCAAACTGGCTCTTCGAATAGGGTCATGAAACTTCCTAATTTCTAAAAAAAAAAAATTGTATTACAATTGTATTAAAAGCAATGCTTCAATTTTTTTAAAAAACTACAGATACTCCTTGATTTATGACCAAAATTGAGCCCAAAATTTCTGTTGCTAAGTGAAACGTTAAGTGAGTTTGGGCCCCCCCCCTTTTTTTTTTTTGATTTATATACTGCCCTACTCCCGAAGGACTAGGGCAGTGAACAGCCAGAAAGATAAAATACACAGACTACAAAATTTAAAAGACAATATAAAAACCCATTAAATAATTTGGCCCAAAACAATTTAAAACACCCCTAATGTTTTAAAACCAATTTTAAAAGTTTCAATTAAAAGGGAAGTTAGGCCAGGCCATTTTACGACCTTTCTTCCCATAGATGTTAAATGAATCACTAGTTGTTAAATTTCACCCAACTGTTGTTAGATAGGATTTTATTGGTGATATGTGTTTGAACTTAGTGCTTTGATATGGCCTATAGCCGTGATGGCGAACCTATGGCACGCGTGCCACAGGTGGCATGTGTAGCCATATCGGTGGGCATGCGAGCTCAGCTCCGGCCACCTGATTTTCGGGCCTTCTGGGCCCACCAGAAGTAGGGAAACAAGTTGTTTCCTGCCTCCGGAGAACCTCGGGGAGGGGGGGTGGCGGAAAGGTCCATCTTTTGCTCTCCCTAGCCTCCAGAGTCTTTCTAGGAGTCTGGGGAGGGCGAAAACAGCCTTCCCCACCCCCACGGAGGCCCTCTGGAGGCCAGAAATGGCCTGTTTGCCAACTTCCGGTGGGACTGGAAGGCCTGTTTTTTGCTGTCCCCAGCCTCCAGAGCCTTTCTAGGAGTCTGGGGAGGGTGAAAACAGCCTTCCCCCTCCCCTTGGAAGCCCTCTGGAGACCGGAAATGGCCCATTTGCCAACTTCCAGTGGGACCAGAAGGTCCATTTTTTGCTATCCCAAGCCTCCAAAGCCTTTCTAGGAGTCTGGGGAGGGCGAAAACAGCCTTCCCCACCCCCACAGAGGCCCTCTGGAGGCCAGAAACGGCCTGTTTGCCAACTTCCGGTGGGACCAGATGGGTGCATAGAATTATGGGTGTGGGAGCACGCGAGCACGACCCCCCCCCCCTGCTCCTGGCACACAATGGCAAAAAGGTTAGCCATCACTGGCCTATAGGCTAATCAATAAAGCTATCTATCAAACTGTTGTTAAATGAATTTGGCTTCCTCATTGACTTTGCTCGTTAGGTCACAAAAGGATTGTGTGTGACCCTGGGGCACAGCAACCATCACAACTATGAGTCAGTTGTGAATTTTGATCACATGATCCTGAGGATATTACAATACAGCCTATAAATATGATAACTGGTCATAAGTCACTTTTTTTCAGTGCCATTGCAAATGTAAATTGAGGACTTCCTATACAGGATAGTTTACAGAAACCAATTTATATTTCCTCCCCTGAATTAATTGCACAACTGAGCCCCTTTCGCCTTTTCACAATGATAATTAATTTGGAAAACGTGCTTGCCTTTCCGTTTCTCATCTCAGCATAATTAAGCATAGACGGTGATGGAACAGCAACGCAATCAGCGGCAGGAGAAAAGAACGGACACAAAAATAACAAAAGCACATCACTGATTGCCCCGAGATATGAAGCAAGGTCGCTGGGGTGAATGCCTGAGGAGAAACCAGTTCTACTCCAAATTTTGGGTAAGATTTCTGCTTCGTAAGATTTTATGAAAAGGCCACTCCAGCTTGGAGATCGAATTTTGACATTTCTGGAGGATTTGCGTTACCAGGTCTTGAGTGCAAGAAGCTGGCAGCCACTAGATGGCAGCAGAGATTTTTAGATCCACAGTCTTAGTCGCCGCCTATCCTCCCATCTATTTCTTGCAAATACTTGTATTTTGGTCTGTGACTGCAAATAAAAGTTATTATTATTATTATTCTTGCAAATAGAACATAGAATAATGGGGTTTGAAGGGACCTTGGAGGTCCTCTAGTCCAACCCCCTGCTCAAACAGGCGATCCAATACCATTCCGGACAAATGGCTGTTCAATCTCTTCTTGAAAATATGATTTTCCACCCATTGTCCTGCCTTTAGGTGCTTTGAAAATGAGGCTGACTCTACCCTGTGAGACAGTCCCTCAAGTAGTGGAGGCAGGTGACATGTCTCCCTGAATCCTTCTCTTCATTAGATAGACCCGTGATGGCGAACGTATGGCACGCGGACCCATATTGGTGGGCATGCGATTGTTGCCCTAGCTCAGCTCTGGCACGCATGCACACTCTGGCCAGCTGATTTTTGGGCCTTCTGGGCCCACCGGAAGTCAGCAAAGGGGCTGTTCCTGGCCTCCGGGAGTGGTGGGGAAGGCTGTTTTCGCCCTCCCCAGGCTCCTAGAAAGTCTCTGGAGCCTGGGGAGGGCAAAAAAAACAGGCCAACCGGGTCCACCGTGCCATCACATGCCAAAAGCGGGGGGAACACGGGAAGGGGGGGTCGCGCACATGCGCAGGGGAGCAGGGCGTATAAAATTATCGGTGTGGGCACACACGCGACCGTCCCACAATCCCCCTCTTTTGGCACGCGATGGCAAAAAGGTTAGCCATCACTGGGCTGCTCATACCTAGTTTCTTGAATTGTTCATCATACAGTTTAGCAGAAACATTGGGTTCTTAGCTAACAACAGTGCAACATCTGAATGTGCTTCCAGATCCACAAGTATTCGTTCTACATTTATCCACAAATCCATTAGATAACCAAGGGAACATTATGTCTTACAAATAGTCCTTGATTTGCAAACATTCTTTTAGCGACCTTTCAAAGTTAAACCCTGAAAAAAGTGACTAAGTCCTCGCACTTACAACCGTTGCAGCATTCCCCACAAACCATGTCACCTGTTTGTGGTCTGCCAGCAGCCTGGTGAGCTGGCAGTGGAGTCAGACCGTGAGGAGGCTGGGGAGGAACATGGGCCAGTCCTGGAGTCTGGGGAAGGCTCAGACGAGGGCTCTGCGTTGGAGGCAGAGATGGGGCCAGGGCCATCTGGGAGTGATGCGCGGACTCCGGAGCCTCCAGAGTCGGACATCAGAGAGGCAGAGGAACAGGAGGAGCCTGTCCCTAGTGCGTGCATGCGCAGAGCTGCCAGAAGGCAAGAACAGTTAAAACAAAAGGGACGACTCGGGAGTAAGGCCTGGAGATGATTGGCCCCTCCCATAAGGCTTAAAAGAGGAGCAAAGGCACGTGGGCCCTTTGCAGGAAAGCAACGTTGTTATTTCTGTTCCCAGTCTGCATCTCTGTTTGATTCTGGACTCCGTGTAGCTTTGCCAAGTAGGTCTTCGGCAGCGTGTCAAGAGAAATAAAGGTCGGTGATTATCCCGAAGGACTTCTCCTGAAGGACATTTTGCAACTAATTGTGACTCAGCTGTGAATGAACGTAATTCACACCTGTTGCAACAAAAGAGGTTTTTGGGACTCCTCGTGTGTTTTAATGACTCAGGAAGCCTAGGCCACAACCTCACCAGAATTAAGGGGCTTGGCCAACCCAATTTGTGGCAAAACGAGGTCGTAAAATCAGGCGTGACTCACTTAACAATTGCTTATCCATGGAAATTCTGGTGTCAGCTGTGACCATAAATCAAGGACTATCTGCATCCCCTTGCCGGTTCTGAACTATTCTCCAAGCCTTCTTTTTATTTTTCATGCAGGCTCTATTTTACTTTGATCGCAATCACATTTTATCCCGTATTTGCTTGGGGGAATACCCTGTCTCTCTGCATAGAGGTTATGGCAGGGGTCAGCAACCTGTGGCTCTGGAGCCGCATGTGGCTCTTTCGTCCCTCTTCTGTGGCTCCCTGTCACTCAAAATGTGCGACACCCGCCAGCACGCGATTTATTGAGCTTTTCGACCCCGGTAGGCCAACCATGGATAAATCCAAGAAAAGTTTCAGAAGAAAAGAGAACGTTTAATTCAACGACATATGCTAGTTTTGTGGCCACTCAGGAAATAGGCACGGGAAGGGTTTTGTGGCTCCCGGTGTTTTCTTTTCTGTGGGAAACGGCTCTTTGAGTGTTTAAGATTGCCGATCCTTGGGTTATGGGAACCCAATTAAATACAGGGATGGCAGAAACCGGTCATCGGACAGGATTTGGGGGGATGCAATTCAGAAACGATTCTGGATTTAGACATTAGCTTCAAACCAATCAAGCAATTATGCATTTTTTTTCCTCCTGATTTAGAGATTTGGAGCTTCAAACCAATCGAGCAATTATGCATTTTTTTCCCTCCCGATTTAGAGACTTGGAGTTTTTTCCTAATGGAAACCAGATTTATTGAATGGTCAAAAATGATGAAATTCTGCAGAATTTCTGACCTCCTTCCTACCCGTCTCAGAAAGTTACTATTTTTCCTTTTTTTTTTTTTTTGGAGGGGGGGGGGAACCCAGGTTAGTTAATGCTGTAGGTTTCTTCCCAAGTCTGAATTAATTACCCTTCCCAGCTGATTCACAGTTCTCAATTATGCCTTCCTCCTCCTCCTCCTCCTCCTTTCTTTTACCTTTTTTATTCAGCGAGAGCGAAAGGAAAAGAAAAAAAAAAAGCTGTTAAATTAACTCTCAACATACGAGATGAGTAATTTGACCTTAGGAGGTTTGAAGCAATCCAAAGCAAAGTTGCAGAAATCCGAAGGACCCCCACCCCCCGCTTTAAGCATTTAAAAGATGGATTATCTTCGTATCCTGGCTGAAGGGCAAAATGGAACCATACCAAAGCCTTTCAAAGGTAGCCGAGGCCGGCTCACTTCAGCTCAGTAAGACATCTGAGTGCATGTCCAAAGAATTAAAATGCAAGGAACACTTGACAAAAGGAGAGGGGAAAAAAAACCTTACCAGGCACAACTTGTTCCTGAAGCTAAGAAAAGAATAGACCAAATTACAGGACTGCTCTCGGTAAATAGAACTTGCTTAGCGCTCCCAGGCAATGGGTAGGATTCCTTTATGTTTTAGGCTGCAGTCCTCAGCATGTTTATTAGATGGAAATTAAGTCCCCGTGAATGGAGGGGTGTGTGTACATGTTTCCCCCCCCATCACCTCTCCTCTCCTTATAAAATGCCAAAGGATTTTATTCAGCCGCACATAAAAGTGAGAAGGGGTACAAGACTAAGCGCTTGCATTGACAGAACTCATGTCACCCGGGGGGAAAGGGATTGCCAGATAATTAAGTATAGAACAAGTTTTTTGCTGGGGTGGGGGTGGGGGTGTTTCCATTATGACCCCAATGTGGCAGTTAGAAATTGCACACAGGGGTGCTTTCGCTACCTTCTTAAAAACTCAGAAACTTTATCCAGTGCAATTCAAACCGGTGTCGTCATCTGGTAACTCGTCACCATCATTTAACGACCTCATTTAATCCCTTGCGGGATGGAGTTTGGGCAACTGAACGGAGCCGGATGCCCTTCCTGTTGCCGAGGCGGAGTTTTTGTCCGGCAGATAAATCCTCATTGTGCCCCAGAGAGAGAAATATCTGCCTTTACCTAGGATCGAACTCACAGCCCTCCTGATTGTGAGGCCAGAGCTCCACCTCTGGGCCACCGCACCCACTCTTAATGTCGTCATCTGGTAACCGATTCTCCCAATTTGAAAAATACAAAGACTTGGATTCATTAAAGAATTCCAGGACTAGAAGGGAGCCTCCGAGCTGAAGGCTGTTGTGGCCTTCCGGTGGCCAGCAGACCTGGACAGTGAGGAGGCTGGAGAGGAACTTGGGCCAGTCCTGGGAGGTGGGAAAAGCTCGGACGAGGGCTCTGCATCGGAGGCAGAGAGGGGGGCCAAGCCATCTGATGGTTATGTGGAGCCTCCGGAGTCTGACATCAACGAGGCAGAAGAATAGTGGGAGCCTGTTTGTTTGTTTATTTATTTATTTATTTATTTATTTATTTATTTATTAAATTTCTATACCGCCCTTCTCCAATAGGACTCAGGGCGGTGCACAGCCAAAGTAAAAACAGAGCATACAAAATTTAAAATTCTGGCGCAGAGCTGCCAGAAGACAAGAACAATTAAGAAAACAGGGTCGACTTGGGAGTAAGGCTTGGGGATACCACTTCAGACAAATGGTTATCCAACCTCTTCTTAAAAACTCCCAGTGTTGGAGTATTTACAACTTCTGGTGGCAAGTAGTTCCACTGGTTAATTGTTCTAACGGTCAGGAAATTTCTCCTTCGTTCCAGGTTGCTTCTCTCCTTGATTAGTTTCCACCCGTCGCTTCTTGTTCTACCCTCAGGTGCTTTGGAGAATAGCTTGACTCCCTCTTCTTTGGGGCAGCCCCTGAGATATCGGAAGACTGCTATCATGTCTCCCCTAGTTTTATATCTACAGTAATGCAATCAGACTTCATAAAGGCCCTGCCAGCCTGTGGAGGTACCATTTTTCCCCTTAGACAACCCTTGTCTGAAATTTGCTCTATCTATACATTTTGGCATCCATCTGGAACTCGGGGAGGAACAGTTTGTCCCTGCCTTGTGACTCACTGACAAAAGTCACAAAAGAGGAAGATGATTGTTATGTCAGCAGCATAATCCGCAAATAGCTATGTTCCTGACAAATTACCTTTTCTCACGCACACCTTAAATCCTTCGCTTTTGCATGCCATGCGGAGAGCCGAATTCCAGAGTCCTGCGGAGATCGGAGACGCTAAAATCGAACTGTTGGTCAGAGGTGAGCGTCACGTACTGTAGCGAACCGGTTCGCCCAGCAACGGAAATCTGAGCGGGCGCCATCCGTGCAGGCGTGTGGCATCACAAAACAACGGCAATTCGCTCGCACGTGCCGTCCATCCATGCATGCCACGTCAAAAACACAGCGATATAGGACAGGATTGTGCCCGCAGGTCGCCACCACCGCTTCTCCCGAACCGGCTGAATACCACCTCTGTTGTTGGCGATTTACTGGCTTTGATGAGGACCCTTTTGACCTGAACAGTTGCAGATAGGAAGGGACACGCATAATCCCTTGCGGGGTGGAGTCGGGGCAACTGAATGGAGCTGAGTGTTTACTGGCCGGATGCCCTTCCTGTCTCCAGGGCGGAGTTTTTGTTCGGCAGATAGATTCTCATTGTGCTCCAGAAAGTGAAATATCTGCCTCTATCTAGGATCGAACTCACAGCCTCCTGATTGTGAGGCGAGAGCTCCACCTCTAGGCCACTGCACCACTCTCAGATTCCTCTTTGTAAAAATACCTTGTTTTGTAACTCCAAAGCCGTGTTAATTGATCTTGGCAACTTTTAAGTGTGTGTGGATTTCAATTCCCGGAATCCCTCAACCACAGCACATCTTAGAATAGAATAGAAAAGAGCTGGAGGGGACCTTAGAGGTCTTCTAGTCCAGCCCGCCGCTCAAGCAGCAGAACTATACCATTTATGAGCTGCGGTGGCTCAGTGGTTAGAGTGCAGTACTGCAAGCTACTTCGACTGCCTTCAGTTCGACGGTTCGAATCTCACCAGGCTCAAGGTTGACTCAGCCTTCCGTCCTTCCGAGGTCGTTAAAATGAGGACCCAGATTGTTGGGTGCGATAGGCTGACTCTGTAAACCACTTAGAGAGGACTGTAACCATGATGCGGTATATAAATCTGCTATTGCTAGTGGCGCTTTCTTTTCATTGAAAAACCACAAAATCCGCCAACATATCAAAAACTTGATTATCTGTGGGCATCTTCTGGAGGAGTTGTTTTTCGGTGTTTGCCCCCCAGGTTTCAGATCCCACTCCTCTAATTTAGGTGCACGAATGGGAAAATACCGAGAAGCCAAATGTTTTCAAAGGAAAAAAAAAAAAACCCGAAGAAAATCTAGTTGCTTTTTTGGAAAAAGAAAAGCGCCTTTGAGACGATTGAGAATCTCCACAGAGAATAATTTACTTTCTTCCTTCCAAATATATATATATATATATATATATATATATATATATATATATCTCACTAGGTGGCAGACGTGCCTCAGATCACGGATTCCGAACCGCTTCATTTTCTGAGAACTTCCCCGGCGTGGGAGAATTTCACTAACCCATCTAGGGATGGCTTTGGGGCTGGAACAAGAAAGGAAAAAAAAATAGATTTTTAATCACAAAGATAGATAGATATTATTGTAGTTCTCAAATCCAGGGCTCGTGCAGTCAAAGTAAGGTTTAACAGTAACAGAGTTGGAAGGGGCCTAGGGATTCGAACCGCCGATCTTCCTGATTGACAAGCTCAGTTGTCTTAGCCACTGAGCCACCTAGTCAGGCTCTGCAGTTTTCTTGACACACTGACACACAACTCAAGCCCCGCTGTGAGAATCCCTGCCGTTAATTGCTTGACTTGCTCGAAAGTTTGTGCTCCGCATAGCAACACAGCTTTCCTTGAGAGAGCATCCTTCAGATAAAACATGTTTTGTTGGATTTGTCATCCTGCAACTAAGAGAGAACAGTGAGAACAATTCATCAGTGGAACGACTTGCCACCAGAAGCTGTGGCTTGCTCCATCCCTGGTAAATCCAGATTACGCCGAGGGATTAGAACGGGAAGCCCTATTTGGGCACTGCAGATGTTGTTCCCCTTGCAACTTTTGGAAACTTTTCAACAAGGCGCGTTGTGATTAAAAGTTGTGTTTTTAAGGACGTGCTTCCAAGAGAACAGGTTTAAGGCTCAGGGTGTTCCTTTAACCACAGGCTCGGCGTCTCCTTGTAGCAGCAAGTGAGTAATTTTTCATTGGCCCCGTTTTGCAGAAGTTTTGACACCGAGCCAGAGGGACCAACCTCGTGGCTGCTTCAATACCAGCCAGGAGCAGGACGAGACTGTCTCTGATATTGGAGTGCCGATTCACCTCCGAGCTCATAAAGAAGTGAGGGCAAAAAATAAATAAATAAATAGACAGCAATAATTAATGTTGTTTGACCTGAGCTGCCAACTCCCAGCTCATTTTCTAAACGGCAGCCGAGTTTAAATGCGTTCTTTTCCCCGCCGTCTAATCGTTTTGGCAGTTGCAGCCTGCAATTGTGGCTGCAGCCGGCTTCATGCATGGGGCCAAGCAGTGGTGAAATCCATTTTTTTTTTTACTACCGGTTCTGTGGGTCTGGCTTGGTGGGCGTGGCAGGGGAAGGATATTGCAAAATCTCCATTCCCTCCCCACTCCTGGGGGAAGGATATTGCAGAATCTCCATTCTCACCCCACTCCAGGAGAAGTATACTGCAAAATCTCCATTCCTATCCCAGTCCAGGGGAAGGATACTGCAAAATCCCCATTCCCTCCCCACTCCTGGGGGAAGGATACTGCAAAATCTCCATTCCCACCCCACTCCAGGGGAAGGATACTGCAAAATCTCCATTCCCTCCCCACTCCTGGGGGAAGGATACTGCAAAATCTCCATTCCCACCCCACTCCAGGGGAAGGATACTGCAAAATCTCCATTCCCTCCCCACTCCAGAGGAAGGATACTGCAAAATCTCCATTCCTATCCCAGTCCAGGGGAAGGATACTGCAAAATCCCCATTCCCTCCCCATTCCTGCGGGGAAGGGTATTGCAAAATCTCCATTCCTATCCCAGTCCAGGGGAAGGATACTGCAAAATCACCATTCCCTCCCCACTCCTGGGGGGAAGGATATTGCAAAATCTCCATTCCTATCCCACTCCAGGGGAAGGATATTACAAAATCTCCATTCCCTCCCCATTCTGGGGACAGCCAGAGGTGATATTTGCCGGTTCTCCGAATTGCTCAAAATTTCCGCTACCGGTTCTCCAGAACCTTCTGGATTTCACCCCTGGGGCCAAGCCTTAAGGATACTTTATTTTGATTTGACATAGGTTTTTTTTTTTTTTTTTTTTGGTGTGTGCGTGAATCAGCTATGGTGGCTAACAACCTACTGTTCGTAAGTTTGTGATGGTTTGTAGCATCAAAGGTGGGGAATGCCAGGTTGATGGATGGAGGTTTTGCAATACCTTGTATGAATCTTCCAGCTGATTTTCTTCCTTCTCCTTGAACCAAAAGGTGAATAAAAGAGGCATTTTGAGAAGTGGGCTTTGGAGGCTCAGCATTCCAGATGAAAAGGATGCGTAGAAAAGAGCTCAAGTTAGAGAAAAATGCAACGTCACCGTAACACGTCTATCGACATCAAAACCCAAGAGGGTAACATATCAGAGAAAGTTGCTTGAAAAAAAAACCAAAAAAAAAAACCCCCCAACGAGCATATTAAAAACCGCTCTCCAAAGACAGACACACATTTTTGTGCGGCCTTAAAAAATGCGCAACCAGATGTGCAAAGTGGGTGAAAGGGAAATGCGATTCCAGACTGGAAAAATTAGAAAGCGAGAGAAACTGAAGCTTGATAGGGATTTTTCTCCCCCCCCGCTTTCCCTCAAGTGGATTGACAGATGCTCAGCGGTAAGAGCCAATTTATTAGGATTAGCCTTGCCAAATTCCTACGAGCTGTTAAGCTTTGTTGAATTTGGGAGTTGATTAAGATTAAAAAAAAAAAAAATTGGCTGGATCCATAGTTGTGTCTGGAACTTGATTTCCTATTTCCAGATAGTGAAATTGGCTCAGGAGGAGGACTTTTGACTGAACATTCCCTTGATCCGTTCCACTAGCATGAGTTATTTCCTGAGAAAATGATATATTTTTAACCAGTTTAGGGATGTGCATAATCTCTCTCTCTCTCTCTTTCTCTCTCTCTCTCTATATATATATCAATTTATACTTTGCTGATGAAGAAATAAAGGGAGACTAATATAGATCTATTTCAAGCTTTTTAGCTTTCATCAGCTAGCCATACCCTCACTCGGATTTGAACTTGGGCTTCCTGCATGTTAGGCAGTTAAATTAACCTTCTGAGCCACAAGTTCTCCTCCTTTATCAGCTTGAGCTAGGGGAAAGATTAAGTGTTTTTCCATCGAGACACCTGGTCTACCCCAACATGTGGGTACCCCATGCAAAAGGGAAGCAGTATGCCCCCTTTCACATGTTGGGGTAGACCAGGTGTCTCGATAGAAAAACATATAAAGTGTTTTTCTGTCAAAGCACCTGGTCTACCCCAATATGGGAGGGAGCATCCTGCTTCCCTTTTGCCTTTCAGCTCCAATCCAGGAGCCCTCAAGCAGTCGCATTCACGACAAACCATTTTATACCAAATTTATGTTTGCTGATAAAGAAATAAAGGGAGACTAGTATAGATCTATTTCAAGCTATATAGCTCTCATCAGCTAGCTAAGTTCGAATCCCAGTAAGGGTATGGCTAGCTGATGAGAGCTAAAAAGCTTGAAATAGATCTATACTACTTTCCCTTTATTTCTTTATCAGCAAATATAAATGTATATTTATTAAAATTATATATATATAAATGGACTCAGTGGCTAACGCTGAGCTTGTCGATCGAAAGGTCGGCAGCTCAGTGGTTCGAATCCCTAGTGCCGCATAATGGGGTGAGCTCCTGTTCCTTGTCCCGGCTTCTGCCAACCTAGCAGTTCGAAAGCAGGTAAAAAATGCAAGTAGAAAAGTAAGGGCCACCTTTGGTGGAAAGGTAATAGCGTTCCGTGCGCCAAGAATTAAGACCGGGCGTACCTGATCGAACGGAAAAATAACAAAACCATCTATAACCATGGTACCTTGGTACTCGACTGCTTTGTAACTCATCAAATCTGGTATTCGACGCATTTCGATGCAAAATTGGGTCCCGGTATTTGTCATTTGTTTGGTACTCGACGCACGAGCTAGAACTTGTCGCTGTCGGCTGCCTCGTGATTCACTCTTGTTATTCCCCCGTGGGGAAAAAATTCTCGGTGTTTTCGCTACTCGTCGCACTTCCCGCCACCAATTTCACGATGAGTACTGACGTATCACTGTACTTTATATACAACCCTAACCCTCGAGTGCCCCGGGGTTTTAAGTTGGAATTTAGCATGACGTTCTAAGAATTTGTAGCCGAAAGTTCGGTAGGCAAGACTCTGCCTGCAGAAGAAAATGTGCGGGGGAAATTCTTGGGGGGGATAAAAGAGCATTGTTCTTTTTTTTCCTGGTGATCTCTTTTGAGTTTTCTGGTTGCCATTTTGAGTTTTGTGGTCCAGTATTCTCAGTATTGTTCGTGTATCCTTTTTGCTCTTTTTCCGAACAGATTTTTTTTCTACAAAGAAATCTACGAAGCAAAACGTACGCGCTTCACTCGCCATCCTGCATTTCCCTGCCCCCCCCTCTCTCTCTTCGTATCTTGAATGTGTGTTGCATGGAAGACAGACCTAAATTTTGATGTTCTTTCGTGTGATTTTTTTTTTAATCCAGGCGGTCGTCATTTTTCTTTAAATGGTGGTCCTCGAGCTTAACAACGGTTCATTTAGCGACTGTTTGAAGCCACGACGTCATCCCTTTAACACTTATGACCATGGCTGCATCCTTCTGCTCACGGGATCAAAAGTCAAAATGTGTGTGTGTTTGTGTGTGGGGCGGGGTGGGGTGGGGGTGGGGGTGGGGGTGGGGAAGGATTGAAGGCCTGGATGAGTTTGGAAAAAAAAAAACTCTCCACGCCTGGCCACTTCAATTTCTCTCCCCCCCCCCAGACACACAACACAGATTTTATTTATTTATTTATTATTATTTAATTTCTATACCGCCCTTCTCCTTTCGGACCCAGGGCGGTGAACAGCCAAAAATAAAACATTTGTACACAAAAGTTAAAATAGTTTTAAAATAATTAAATAAAGTTTGGCCCATAATTTAGAACATTTCAATTAAAATCAGTATCAATTTTAAAACCAATATAAAATCAGGCCAGCCCCATTTTCTTGGCGCTATTAAGTCAAGTGAAATTTGGAGGACATTTGCCACGCCATGGATTTTCAGCTGCCAGAGGAGAAACTCTGAAATGCATAAAAGAAATCTGATTTTATTTTTAAAGCTGTTAAAAACCTGGTACCAAGTCTAGACTTTTACTATTTATTTCTTTGATTAAGCCTTTAGGGTACCTGTCTCCCCTACAAAACGACTCTGGCATGGTTGAGAAATTTACATTGTAGTGTTATCATTCCCATCACGCCAGCCAGAGGTTATCAAAAGTGGAGGTCCAGACCACTTAAGCAGTGAAATCACCTTCTCAGGGGTGCAATCCAGCAGGTTCTGACAGGTTCTGGAGAACCGGTAGCAGAAATTTTGAGCAATTCGGAGAACCGGTAGCGGAAATTTTGAGTAGTTTGGAGAACCAGCAAATACCACCTCTGGCTGGCCCCAGAGTGGGATGGGAATGGAGATTTTGCAATATCTTTCCCCCAGGAGTGGGGAGGGAATGGGGATTTTGCAGTATCCTTCCCCTGGAGTGGGGTGGGAATGGGGATTTTCTGAAGTGCAGTGGGAATGGAGATTTCGCAGTATCCTTCCCCCAGCAGTGGGGAGGGAATGGGGATTTTGCAGTATCCTTCCCCTGGAGTGGGGAGGGAATGGGGATTTTGCAGTATCCTTCCCCTGGAGTAGGGTGGGAATGGAGATTTTGCAATATCCTTCCCCCAGGAGTGGGGAGGGAATGGGGATTTTGCAGTATCCTTCCCCTGGAGTGGGGAGGAAATGGGGATTTTGCAGTATCCTTCCCCTGGAGTGGGGAGGGAATGGGGATTTTGCAGTATCCTTCCCCCAGGAGTGGGGAGGGAATGGGGATTTTGCAATATCCTTCCCCTGCCACGCCCGCCAAGCCACACCACACCCACCAAGCCACGCCCACAGAACCGGTAGTAAAAAAAATTGGATTTCACCACTGGTCTGACCTGTTCTCAGACTTAACCAAAGATACCCTTTGTGTGCATAATAGATTGTTATTTTAAATATCTAATTTAATAATAATTTAATAATAATAATAATAAATTATTATTAAATTATTTAAAAAAAGAAGATTATTACTATTATTATTTGTGGTGCGGAATCCTAGCATCCTAAGAGCCAGAAGGGACCTTACAGGTCTTCTAGTCCAACCCCCTTCTTCTTACTGCATCCTCTCTCTCTCTCTCTCTCTGACAGATTTGGAGACTTTGGTCATTACCTGTCCCGCACAGATTGAGGATGAGGCATCCCGGAAGCCAGCAGAGATCCAGTCGACTCGCTCGCTAATAATTAACCAAACCCCCACCTGCGTTCGGCAGGTAAGGTTTCATCGAACCTACCTTTTTCCTATCAGCGGTCTGTTCAAGGGAAAAAAAAATAGAGGGAGTGTGCAAACGTAGCCATAAACCCATTTCTTCCTGTTTTCCAACCTGAAGAACAAGTTCCCTTCCGCTTTTTCTTTTTCTTTAAAAAAAAAACCCCACAAACTACCAGCATCCGAAGTCCAGTCTTAAGGCCAGCGGGCTTCCCCTGCCACTTTTCGCCTTTTCGGCTCTCCTCCCTTTGAACTTCTTACCTTGGAGCTGGGACAAGGAGGCAGGAACGGCTGGCTGCCCGCTCTCTGTAATCTCAGGGCCCCGTCATTATGTAAAAAGCGCGTGTGCGTGGGAGGGGCCGTGCCTTTTGGAGATTACTGCATGGGAGAAACTGGGCACGCAAGACGGAGCAAGGAGGGGTGGTGATGTGGTGGGGGGGAACGCGAGACGTTGCAGCTGTCCAAGGGAAGAGCCAAGAGAGTTGAGAAAGTTTGAGGTACGCTCCCTCCCTGCTTTTCCCACTCTTCTTCCTCCTCCTCTTCCTCAGACTCCTCTAAATTTTGTAGGGCTAAGGCTCCTTCCTGGCTTTGAAGCCAGAGCGAGTTGGGCAACTTCCAACAAGCTCCTACAGGAAGAGTTTTGCACGCTTTGAAGGTTGCAACAGCATTTAACTTCTGCCTCTCTCTGTGTGTCTGTCTGCCCCTCTCTTTCTCTCTCTCTTCCTTCCTTCCTTCCTTTGCTCTGGATCTGATAGCAAATGAGACCCTGAAAACAGCATCCCGCTGAGATGTCTCATCCATTTGGTATTTTACGCGCCTGCCGTTTCTTGCTTGACTTCGACAAAGTGTTTGCCCCGTTCGCTTTTAACTTTGGTTTTGAATCTTTTTTTTTGTTGTTTTGTTTTAAACCTGTTATCTTCTTTCTCTTTTGCAGGGAAGAGGCCAGGCCTACCACCTTCTTCTTCTTCTCCTTCTTCTTCGTCATTGTCTTCTTCTTCTGAGAAGCCAGCCCTTTCGAAGTCTGGGAGAGCCTGGAAACCCAAGAAGGAGAAGAGAGCAAAGTTGAGATGAGGTAAGACGATAACGTTTTTTTTTTCCCTTGGCCCCGGCTTCTGATAAGCGTTTCGTTTTTTTTCAAGTTTGAAGAATCTTCAGGGGGTCCGAAGAAGAAGAATTGGGAAAGGACTGCAGACTTCTAGGGGGGGGAAAAGGAAACTTTCTGTGTAAGGTTCAACAATAACAGGTAGTCCTTGATTTACAAAGATTCATTTAGTGACCATTCAAAGGCACTGGAAAAAAAAGTAACTTAGGTCCCGTTTTTCACAGTTACGACCTTTGCGGCATCCCCATGGTCGGTCACGTGATCACAAAATTCAGATGCTTGGAAACTGACTTGTACTTAGGACAGTCGCAATATCCCGGGATCACATAATCCCCTTTTTTTCGACCTTCCGACAAGCACAGGGAAGGCAAATTTGCTTAATGACCGGGTTAGTACCATCGACTGCGCCAATTGAATTAACAACCGAGGGCCAGACAGGTCGTAAAATGGGGGCAGAACTCCCTCAACCAATGTCTCACTTCACGACGGAAAATATTGGGCTCAGTTGTGGTACTAGCTGTACCCCAGTCGCGGCCATTGGGCTTCTGACCCAGAGAGGATCCAGAAAGGATCCATTTGGGGAAACCCCAAATTTGGGGAGCCATTTAGCTCCCCAAATTAGGGGGACGCGGTGGCTTAGTGGCTTAAGACGCTGAGCTTGTCGATCGAAAGGTCGGCAGTTCGGTGGTTCGAGTCCCTCGCGCCGCGTAATGGGGTGAGCTCCTGTGACTTGTCCCAGCTTCTGCCAACCTAGCAGTTCGAAAGCGCGTAAAAAAATGCAAGTAGAAAAATAGGGACCACCTTTGGTGGGAAGGTAACAGCGTTCCGTGCGCCTTTGGCGTTGAGTCACGCCGGCCACACGACCATGGAGACGTCTTCAGACAGCGCTGGCTCTTTGGCTTTGAAACGGAGATGAGCACCGCCCCCTAGAGTCGGGAACGACTAGCACATATGTACGAGGGATACCTTTACCTTTTTTAGCTCCCAAAAGACCCTGGCTGGACTCGCCTAGTTTATCTCTTTCAGTGGTCTACCTCGCAGGGTATGCATGAAGGCAAAAAAGGTGAAAAGTCCAGGAAAAGACCTTCGTAACTCAGTCTCTCGAGGGAGATCGACGTTTCCGTGTCAACCCTTTTATCACGGTGGGATTCAAGGATGAACCCTTGTCATGGTTTAAATCTGGAACTCACTCCCACGGCAGGCCTTGCCTGGGTCCTCTTTCGAATTCGCGTCTTTGCCGTGAAAACCTCTCACCCCACCCCACCCCCCACCACCGAAGGAAGCTCTTGACTTTTCCGTGAACCGAAAGCATTTCAGGAAAGGCTTTCCACCTTTTTAACGGTTTTAAATGTTGGCGTTCCTTGGCGTTCTTTATTTTTTTCCCTGTGCTTGCCAGGATTGTGTGTGTGTGTGTGTGTGCTTTTTTTAAAAATAATCGTTTGTTATGTTTTTCACCGAGCAAAGTAATAAATGTATTTTAAAACATACTAACTGCCAACCCTAGAAAGACAGATTATGGCAGTCCGAACTCTTTAGCTCGGAATGAAGTGTAGGGTAAGGAAGATAAATAAAATCTCGCCTGCGATCTGTGAAGGCAGGAGAGTATAAGCTTCCCTAAATTAATGTCCAAATAGCAATATTTACTGTGGCAGGGAGAGGGAAATTACTTTAAATACCTGGCCGGAATAATTGCGCTTTCTTAATTTTAATAACACGTCAGCATAGGCGAATTGGAAAGAAACGTAATCATTTTGGTCCTGGCTGGCCCCCACCCATAATTTTTTTTGGGGGGGGGAACAGCTTCCGGCATCCTGCCTGACGTGACTAGGTGGCTCAATGGCTAAGACGCTGAGCTTGTCGATCAGAAAGGTTGGCGGTTCAGGCAGTTCGAATCCCTAGTATAGGTCTCCTGCTTGAGCAGGGGGTTGGACTAGATGACCTCGAAGGTCCCTTCCAACTCTGTCAATCTGGTAAAAAGGAAGAGCAATCGTGGCACTGGCAGTGAAGTTCAGCAGGAAGAGACGGTGTAGGTAGTTCTTGAGGAAAAAAAAATTCTTTTTTTCCCTCAACCTTGGAAACTTTTAAACGTGCGAACTTCAAATCCCAGAATTCCCTCTTCCACGGAGCAGAATCCCGGGAAACTCTGCAAAGTCCCCCCCCCACCCACACACACCCACACTTCTTTTGCAACCTCTGGAATCTTCTACTGTCCTCTGAGCATCAGTGGGACACGGTCGCAGCTTCCTGCCAACTCATTGACGGCTGGGGTAACATAACAAGCATTGGAAGGGACTTTGGAGATCATCTAGTCTGATCCCACTGCTCAGGCAGGAGGCCTTTCCTAGGGATTCGAACTGCCAAACCAGCCGAGCTTTCTGATCGACAAGCTCAGCGTCTCTTAACCACTCCCGGGACGGTGGCTCTAAATCAAACCGTCGGCCTTGCAAACTGGGAAAAGATTTTGGTGGCTGAAAATCCTTCTCGTGGCCTTCAGTGCTCGGTGCCCTCACAGCTGGGTAACCGCCACAATAAGATAATGCTGGAACTGAATCGCAGAAGGGATTTATCAGAGGAGCTAGGAACTTCAGCTTTGCAAAACAAGAGCTCCAAGTGCGTGCAAGGATGGCGAAGTGTCAAGAAAAACAACAACAGAGTAAAAATACCGGGCTGGAAACCGGCGTGTGACCTAGGATGTTGCAGAGTGCGTAGAGCTCAAAGCCTTGGCTTTACGCTCTTGACTACAGTGAGTTTCAAAAAAAATAAAATAAAAGTTGGAACTGATATATTCTCCTAGGTCAGTGGTGGCGAACCTTTTTGGCCAAACCGCGAGCGTGCGTGCATGTACGCGGGCTGGAGTGCCGGAAATCCGAAGACTAGCTGATCGACCCACACATACCTGTTTTTTGGGCCATTTTTCCACGGTGTTTTCAGGCCGTTTCCCAGCCATTTTTCGGCTGTTTTCAGGTCATTTTCAAGCCATTTTGTGGGCTGTTTTCCAGCTGTTTTGGGGCTGTTTTCCAGATGTTCTTTGGACCGTTTTCAGGCCATTTTTTGGGGCCGTTTTCAAGCCAATTTTGCCCGTTTTCAGACCATTTTGGGCCATTTTCAGGCCATTTTGTGGGCTGTTTTCCAGCTGTTCTTTGGGTCGTTTTCAGGCCATTTTTGGGCCGTTTTTGAGGCCGTTTTTGGGCTGTTTTCAGGTCATTTTTGGGGCCGTTTTCAGGCCATTTTCTGGGCCATTTTTCAGGCCATTTTCAAGCTTCTTTGGGGCTGTTTCCAGGCCATTTTTGGGGCTGTTTTCAGGCCATTTTTGGGGCTGTTTTCTGGGCCATTTTCTGGGCCGTTTTCAGGCTGTTTTGTGGCCATTTTCAGGCCCTTTTTTGGACTGTTTTCCAGCTGTACTTTGGGCCATTTTCTGAACCATTTTTCGGGCCATTTTCAGGCCGTTTTGGGCCATTTTTCAAAAAACAGAAGAACAGGTGGTGACAGTGTGTGTGCCCGAGGTTCGCCATCACGGTCCTAGGTCAACCTCTTGAGATCTTCTCTCTGGAGTTTCTCCATCGTCCATGGTTGCCCCAAAGGTATCTTTTTCCAAAAGGCAGCTGGACTGTCTTTTTTTTGCCCCCTCCCCTTGAAGACGTTTCGCTTCTCCTCCAAGAAGCTTCCTCGGTTCTAACCGAAGGGTGGATCCTTCCATTGAAATTGAATTCAGTGAATTTTAATCCTGCTTCCCCGTCATTCGGTCGGAACCGAAGAAGCTTCTTGGATGAGAAGCGAAACGTCTTTAAGTGGGGGGGGGGGCAGGGAAGAAAGTCCAGTTGCCTTTTGTTTAAAACACCTTTGGGTCTCTGGAGACCTTGTCCCCTCCCCATTTGACGCGTTGAGTTCAACAGGTAAGTTCTCCAAAGACGTTGAATTAAAAGTGGAAAAATTCAAGAGAAGAAAAGAAGACAGACCTACAGAGCTGCAATGATTGATGGGGCTCCTCCCTTGTTTTTCACCTGGCTGGCTGAGAATTGTCCGGAAAAGAAAAACAGAAGAAAAGTAATTTTTGCTTGCCTTAAGCACCAAAGCCTGCTGGGTCAGTGACTCTGTTTTGAACAACAAGCTTGTCAGTCAGTTCCTGTCGCAACCGATGGAAAGACACAATGGTTGCTCTGAAAAAAATTACATCCTCAAACATTAGGAAGAAAAATTATGTCTGTTTTTTTGTGCTGCCTGACCCATTTTTGGGGGGATCAAACCAACAGATATTTAATACATCCTTTGCCATTTGCCAGAAGGCTAGAACCCAAGCAGGGAAATAAACCTGCAATTATTTAAATGTATATATTTAAAAAACCTTACGTTGTTTTGCTGTAAAGCACCCTTCCCTCCTTTAACTCCTGTTTCTTGCAAGCCACGATCATTTCTCCCTGTCTCCCTGATGGATAACTAAAATTATACGGACAGATAAGTATCACGGTGACTTTCCGATAACTGTGGCTTATAAAACATGTAATGGGACTGAATTGCGAAATGCAAAAGAAAGGAATAAAGATGTTTTGATAGCTGGCAAAAAAACAAAACAAAACAAAAAAACCCCAATAAATGCTTACACAGGTAAGCAAAGAGGTAAAATTAAGGATCAGCCAGTAATTCAGCTGTTAAACCTGTATGATAGACCAATTTTGGTCCAGGTATGTATGTGTTTTACAATGCAATGTGGCTATTATAATATTTCTCCCCCCTCTTCTCACCTTTGCCTTCAGGACTGCTGCACCAAGGCAAATATATTGTGTGTCCAATCACAATTGGCCAATAACATTCTATTCTATTCTATTCTATTCTATTCTATTCTATTCTATTCTATTCTATTCTATTCTATTCTATTCTATTCTATTTCTATTCTGGGAGGACAAATAGCAACCGAAACGCTCAAAAAGCATTATCAAAAAGAAACAACGTCAGGTGTTCATTTAGAACACAATGGCTGAAAATAAAAACCCCGACAATAACAGTAACGGAGTTGAAAGGCACCTTGGAGGTCATCTAGTCCAACCCCCTGCTTAGGCAAGAGACAGGTTATTTCATTCATGCGTCCTTCTTTTTTTACGGCACTTAATAAAACTTGCAAAAGGGAGTGCCCGTTGTGCAATACTCCGACGGTTCTTCATATCTTTGAACGGGATCGGTTTGTGTGTGTGTGTGTGTGTGTGTGTGTGTTTTTACATCAGCTCAAATGTCTTGCCAGGTTTTTTTGTAAAAAAAAGAAGGGAGCACTAACAGGGAAATTGTGGCTCTTGTCACCCTCTTTTGAGAGTATCCCAGCTTCCCCTCTGTAATAAACTGTTCCCTTGCTCATAGAGGTCCCAGTAAAGCAGAAAAAAAGAAGAAAATATATCGATGCGTTGATCATTTACGCCATAAAGCTGGTGCCAAGGGTGAGCTGCCAGATAGACTTTCTCCAGGAAGAAGGGTGTATCAAAAAATCATTTATTATATAAATGACATTAAACGTTTAAATCGGTCGCTTTTTTCTTCCCGAGCTGCTTCCTTATTTGCTTGACTCATGACCTTCGAACAATCGAAAGCAAGGTAACATTTTCTCTTGGAGAAAGAATAAAAATCAATAAACCATATTGTGATTGATTTATAGGGTCTGTTTTTTTGGTACAATCTTTCTCAGTATCTGTATAATAAACAAATGCAGCAGTACTACCACAAAATCATGTAGGAAGTCCTCGCCTTGTAACGGTTCATTTAGCGACCGTTTGAAGTTACAACAGCACTGAAAAAAAATGCCTTACAACCATGAGCTGCGGTGTTAGCTACTTCTGCTGGCTGCCTGGAATTTGGCAGTTTGAATCTCACCAGGCTCTACTTTTTTAAAAGCATTTTTTACTACCTATTCCCCCGAGCTGGTAGTAAAAAAATGCTAAAAAAGTTTTTTTTAAAAAAAAAAAAAGTTCCGATGATCGCGCTTCGCTCAGCTGATCGTCAAAACTTTTTTTTTTTTTTTTACATTTTTTACTACCGGTTCGGCGAACCAGTAGCATTTTTTAGTACCGGTTCGTGTGAACCGGTCGGAACCAGTAGCATTTCACCCCAGCTGTAAAGCATTGTGAAGCTTCCTTCCTTCCCAGTGGTTAGAATGCAGTATTGCAGGCTAACTCTGCCCACTGCCAGCAGTTCAATCCAGATTGAACAATCCAGATTGTTGGGACCAAGAAGCTGACTCTGTAAACCGCTTAGAGAGGGCTGTAAAGCACTGTGAAGCGGTATATAAATCTAAGGGCTATTGCTATTGTCATTTTTCACATTTACGACCATTGCAGCATCCCCCATGGTCAAAAGTCAGACGCTTGGCAACTGACTCACATTTATGACGGTCGCAGTGTCCCGGGGTCATGTGATCACCAAAGGCTTTGGGGAAATCAGATTCACTGAACAACCGTGCAACTAGCTTTAACAACTGCAGTGATTCGCTTAACAGCCGTGGCAAGAAAGGTCGTAAAACGGGGCAAAACTCACTTAACAAATGTCTCACTTAGCAACAAAAATTTTAGGCTCCGTTGCGGTCATAAGTCAAGGACCCCCTGTAATGTTTTCTACACCCATTTCCTCCCACCTTTTTTTTTTTTAAAAAAAAGTTATATTAAGGAATATTTAGGGCTTTGGTGAGTAATCGAGAAAAGTATTTTGCTTAGATGATAATAGCAACTTTATTTATGGTAAATTTGTGGGAGGTAGTAGAGGGAAGGGAAAATTTTTGTCATTTGAAAAATAGACTGTCCTTGCACGGACACGGAAAGCTAGTCAAATTCAGGGCAGAAAATTATTGATCGTGGTTTTCATTTCAAACTAACCCTGTTCCCATCCCATCAGAATGTCATCCATTGAAGGAAAATACTTGACTCCTCAAATCAAAGAAAAAGTAAAATCATTTGAAAAGTGAATTCATTGAGTCATTAAATCAGGGCGAACCAGACTGAATGGATGAATAAGATTAGATGTGAATTGATTTTGATCAACTTTTTTCCCCTCTAAACCAGTTCGGAAGTTTGAATAACCAGCCAAATCATTACATAACTTCACCATATACCATATTTCCCCAAAAATAAGACCCAGCCGGAAAATAAGCCCTAGCGTGATTTTTTCAGGATGTTCGTAAGATAAGCCCTACCCCCAAAATAAGTCCGAGTTCAGATTATCAGCCAGACGGACACGCTTAGTACCGTATTTCCCCCAAAATAAGCCCTAACCAGAAAATAAGTCCTAGCGTGATTTTTCAGGATGCTCGTAATATAAGACCTACCCTAAAAATAAACCCCAGTTCAGATTATCGGCCAGACAGACCATATTACCCTGAAAATAAGATCTAACTAGAAAATAAGACCTAATGTATCTTTTGGAGCAAAAGTTAATATAAGACCCGGTTTTATTTTCGGGGAAACACGATAAGTAGGCTGGGGGAAAAAAAAGTTAGATCAAAAATTCTCAGGTTATTGTGACAATCATGTATTTCATACCCAGACAAGCACATCACGTCTTTAATCTCAGTTGTTGTAGAAGCTGTCAAAATAGATATTTCTCATGTTTCCGTTGAATGTCATAGAATGGAAGAAGAAAGTACTCTGCTAATCATACCTTGTTTTTCCCCCCTCAGCTGATTTACCAACTCCTAAAGAAAGATCCAGAGGACACAAATGCAACACGACGACGGGAAGTTTCCCGCTTTGAGAGACGATATGGATATGAACTTCATTCTCCGCCCCGTCTGGTACTTTTCCTGACGTACGGATTGTGACCGAAGGCACCGATCGGATCTCTTGGGATCCTGAAAAAAAGCGAAAAGAAGAGAGAAGCTGAATCCAGAGGTTGAACGGGAACTGCATAAAGGAGACTGACTTAGTGGCAGAAAACCGTAAATCCCTTATCTTGAGTTATTACTATTATTAAAGACTTTTACAGATCAGAACTGTAGAAAAGGATTGATGACTCAGGCAGCTGTTATCAAACCGAAGGGAAAAGTACCGGGCAAATATGGGTCAAAGAACAGACTTTGTCTCTTTCTTGTGACTGCAGGAAGATCGGGCAGGACTTAAGATCTTTTTATAAATGCATCCATTTTTCAAAGCTCGAGAGGCACCAAATCGTAACCTGCGACCTGGGACGACTTCGGACAAGATGCGTCCTGATTTGGGACAACCGGACGGCTTCTCACCCCGAAAGGACGTGCATCCACGCTCCTTCCTTTCCACGAACGTCATTACGATAGGTAAATCGATTTCGATATTACGCCCATATTACTGTTGTTGTGTTTTGTTGTTGTTTTTAATCCGGGTGAGGAAAAACACGAGGAAGCATTTCTGGCATAAATCAATTTGCTTTTTTTTTTTTTAACCCCTCACTGGAGGCCAACAGAGATAACAGATGATCCTTTAGGTCTGGAAAGACAGGTAGTCCTTGAGTTACAACCATTCGTTTAGTGACCGTTCGAAGTTATGACAGCACTGAAAAAAAGTGACTTACGATGATTTATCACGCTTAACGACCATTGGAGCGTTTCCCCCCCCCCCCCACGGTCACGTAATCGAAATTCAGGCAACTGACTTGTATTTACGACAGTCGCCGTGTCCCGGGATGATCATGAGATCCCCTTTTTACGACCTCCCGGCCTGCAAATTCAGTGGGGATTCACCAGTCTCACCGAATGGCTGTATTGCTAACTTAACAGCTTAACGTGACCACGACAAGGAAGTTCGTAACGCGTAAGCAAAATACATTTAACAACCGCTCTCGCTTAGCCACAGAAAATTGGGGCTCCGTCCTGGTCGTAAGTCAAGGGCTACCCTGTGCCTGTGAATTAACAGCCCATGTTCCTGCATTCCACGGCGGGCTATGGAATCCTGGGGTATAGGATTGCATCCCCCCCCCAAAAATTGATTGGAACAGAATGGCTCCTGTTATTTCTCAACCCTCCGTAATTTATCACAGTTTGAGTAATTCCTCAAGAGATTCTACAAGCTCAGAAGCAGGTCGAAGAAGCTGACTCTGTGCAGGATATAAAAATATTGTTCACGCACACTCAGGACCATTCATCACTATAACGTAGCATCCAGGCGCAATTTACCTGGGACATTAAAGCAGAACCTTCCCTGCGGTACCACATGGCTTGGAGAAGGTCCTCCTTCCAGCTGTTCCTTAAGCAGTTGTTTCTCAACCTTGTAAGATGGGGTGGACTTCAACTCCCAGAATTCCCCAGCCAGCTGTGCAGGTATTGTAGTGTCTGTTGTTTCATCTAGATTTTTTGCTCTAATGTGCGACTAACGTTTTTCCTTCCGTCGGGATGAATTCCACCTCGCTTCTGGTTTTTAGGTGCGCCTCTGTGAGATATAAGTGTCTTTGTGCGTGTGTTACGAATGGTGTATTTACAATTGGTTTCGTCATCTGCTACTTTTCGGGGCCGAAAAGGGGCATACAAATCAACAAACATTCATCACTGCAGTTCGTTGTGCCCCTTTCCAGAATACTCCATTCCGTTTCCTCTTCCTCTGCTTTCTTTTTAGTTCTTCTTGCAGTCAGAATTGATTGAGTAAAATCTGCAGTCGGTGGATTTATATCTATTATATCTATATCTATCTATCTATCTATCTATCTATCTATCTATCTATCTATCTATCTATCTTTTAAAGCAACAATAATGTAGAAACATCCTTTCTTTCTTTCTTTCTTTTTTTTTTTTAAGAATAACATTTTGGTTATATACAGCATATTTTTGGCCCTGGAACATGGGAAAGTAAAGGGATGTATTAACCAATATCCCATTAATTTATAACGTTACACTTGTACATCACTGGAATCTGGTTGATGTAGATTTGGAGTAGACATTATAAAAGGCTTTAGGCCTGACTCAGCAAGGCTGTTCTGATTTTACCAGAGTGTTGTTTACTATACTTTTCACAGCTTACTCACAGCTAATGGTTCCTCACTTGCTTCTCCCCAATTATGGCATTTTTATTCTCTTCTGCAGGCGTTTGCCATTTCTTGGAGCCTTTAGTTTCACAATTGCATAATTTTATATCATATAATCCTAGGCCAGGTATATTTACTCAACTTATATTGGAGTTTACACTCAGGTAAATCTGTACAATCCATAGCTCTGTGTGCTGATTTTACCCAGATTATTTCCTAGGTATTAACTTTTTTTTTGGTGGTGCCGCTGTCTGTAATTTTGTTGTAGTTGTTGCATTTAGTAGCTCAGTGAATTCTCTGGTTTTGCCTCCCATGTACCCAAGGCTGTTGCTTGGTTTCTGTTACGATGTAGAACGGAGACCCCGAGCCGGAAATAACAACGTTCATTGGGCAGATTGCCTCACTGAGTGGTGCGGTGGCTTAGAGTTGGAGTTCTCGCCTCACAATCAGGAGGTTGTGAGTTCGATCCTAGGTAGAGACAGATTTTCTCTCTCTTTGCACAATGAGAGAATATACCAACAGCAAAAACTCCGCATTGGCAACAGGAAAGGCATCCGGCCAATAAACACTCAGCTCCATTCAGTTGCCCCAACTCCACCCTGATGTGAGAAATTATGGGATCATTAAAAGACAACATTGGGCAGATTGCCTCATAGGTACTGAATCTCATTTTAAAGTCTGATGGATAAACCAGTGTTTTGAGACAGGGTGGTTTTAATAAAAGGCTAGGAAACGGCAAAGTAAGGATCTGGGAGCAGACACTTTCTAAATTTAGAGCATCGGTTCCCAGACAGTTCCATCCTTCATTACATCATCCAATTCTGTTACCCTAGCCTATTCTAAGGAGTCAGAAATTTATAGATTCTACGGCACATCTTAGATGCTGCCTAAAATGTTGGTGAGAGCTTCAAAATCTCGTTCGATTTCAGGTCATATTATATTTGACTACCCACCGTAATTCCCAAGAAAACTACCGTCCCAGTAGTAGCAGCTACCATATGCAGCTCAAGTTAAAATCAACTACAAGAAGGACCACCAATCTTGGAGAACACCAAGAACCCAACAATAATACCTCTTTGGTCAACCTTCCCAAACAAGTAGGAGTTGGACGGTCGGAACGAAGCTCTTTAAAAAAAGCAAAATAAAGTCTAGGCTTGGTTGCGGAGACACCAATTTTCTATATATTTTAATTTAAGAGACACGCTCCTGTGTTCTTCAGAGCTGCCTCAGAGAAGGGCCGACCTGAAGACGCTAAGAAGCTGGGACCTCTACTGAGGGTGATGATCGCTGGTGGTATTCAGCCGGTTCGTCACAGAGATTGCAAGTGGGCCCGCTCACCCGTCCCAGCGTAAAGATACCCTATTTAGCCGTGCGCGAGCAAAGCGCATGCATGGAAGGCTAACACGCAAAGCGAGCGTGCGAACACGGAGCAAACTGGTGGTAAGAATACGTAAAACTCACCACTGGTGATGATGGTATAATAGTTTTAAATTTCTGGGCATTTATATCTCTGAGGACGTCTCACAGACTATGAATGCTGACATGCTTGCGAAGAAGGCACAGAAGAGGCTGTACTTCCTGAGAATGCTCGGGAAGATAAATCTATCTCAGATCTCCTTCTGTCCTACTATCACAGCACCATTGAGAGCGTCCTGACATACGGCATTCTTGCATGGTACGGGAGCAGCTCTGTAGCTCTACAGAGAATCATTAAAACTGCCCAGAATATCATCAGGGCTCCAGCTACCAGCCCTGGACGACATCTTCGAATCTCGCTGTTTGAGAAAGTTGCACAACATTCTCCGAGACTCTTCCCATCCTGCTTACAATCTTTTTGGACTGTTGCTTTCCGGCAGAAGATACAGAAGAATTAAAACTCGGACCACACGTCTTCTGAATAGTTTTTAATCCCAGAGCTATAATTGCACTCAACCATGAACTAAAGGGCCACCGTCAGTGAGCTGTTGGAAGTATTACTTGGTCTGTTGTGTGGATGTTTGGGTGGTTTAGGGGTGGGGAATTGTGGTGGGTGGGTGGGTTTTGGGGGATTGTTACGTGTGTTGGACCTGGTCTTTGGGTGTTAAGTGAATTTTGTCATACGGGTATACTGTGTTTACACGTACAATGACAATAAAGTTATTTATTATTTATTTATAGTACAGCTTGACCTGATTTTGCAGACCAAGGAATTTATATCACAAGAAAAAAAAAATCCGTGGAACTTGTCGGCAATAAATAAGCCTGCAGTATTATTATTATTATTTTTAATCTCACACTTCTTGATAGCTGAGAATCTCTGGATGGCAGTTCAAGGTTTTGTTTTCATTTCCTGATAAGACTCGGCTGGGCTCGGCAAAGAACTCTGGCTGGCAAATAACGCGGCGAGGGATAATAAAGAAGTTTATTTGTGCAGTTGAGGGATTTATCCAATAATTTTCTCGCCCAGCGTGGCTGCCGATCCCAATATTGTTAGGTCTGGTTTTTAGAGACGTACCCAACTTAACTTAACTTAAAAGGCAGTGGCCACATGCAAAGAGATGAACACTCCTCTTTATGATCCAGCAACTTTAATCGGTTTTTATGGCGGCTGACCTTTCTTTATTGAGGTCTTGCGCGCTCTTCCAAGAAAAGAGCATTAAGACAACTTCTAGAAGCACCTTGCTAAAGGCGTTTGAACTTACCTGCTGCTTCCTAATAGAGACAGCCCGAAGCTCCAGGTAAAACAGAACAATTCCATCTCTCACTCACCTGGGTCTTCGTTCAAGTTGGAGTTGCCTTTGAATTTTAAATGGTGGAAAAAAGGAAGTTTCTACATTTAGGCAAGAAAAACCAAAATGCAGAGGTACAGTATAGGTGGCAATAGTAGTAACTGCGATCACCTAACTTCCTAACTGGCTTCTAACCAGCAAAGTCAATGGGGGGAAGCTGGTTTTGCTTATTTCACCCAACAATTGTGGTGATTTGCTTAATAACCATGGCAAAAAAGGTCATAAAACCGGGCACAATTCCACTTGACCAACCGACTTGCTTAGAAATGAAAATTCTAGGTCCCAATTATGATCATAAGTCGACGACTCCCTGTAATCAGATCTGGCCAAATTAAATTTTGTTGTTGACTCAGGCAATAATATTGAGGTATGTTACAGCGCCCTCTTTTTCCAAGTCAAAAATCTGCACCAAGAATCGATTCGTGAGAGAAGCCATAGATAGATAGATAGATAGATAGATAGATAGATAGATGGATGATCTTGGGAAAATTGAGTACCATATGATGCATCTATATTTTAAAAGTTGTGTTGGGAAACGAAGACAATGGGGAACAATATATTATTATTATTATTATTATTATTATTATTATTATTATTATTATTAAATTATTTATATCGGAGGCGGCTGTGTGTGTTCGCTAGGAAAACCTGCGATGCGAAACCGAAACACACGTGCGGGTTGGCAAAATCCAATATCGAGAGAAACGGGGCCTTAGAAAACTGCGCTGATAAACCAGAAAGGATTTCTATTGTTTCCGTCAACTGTGCGTTTGCAACAAGCCAGTTATCCTTTTTTTCCTAAATAAAACTTCAGCGTAGTATAAATCGCTCAAAATTAACAGCAATAGAGCATTTTTGAGCATTTAGCATGCCGCCCTGTTTTAAAAGGAGAGCTTTTTAAGGGAAGTCACATACTTTTTAGATCCTGGGCTTCTATCTATTTGCAAAAGCGGAGAGAAAGTTGAAAGGCGCTGGGCAGTTTACGCAGTCCACGAAAAGTGACTTCCACACCGTGAGGCCACTGGTAGAGGAAAGGCCTATGCGAGCACGTTCACTTCGTTTCGAAGTCCCCTCCTCTGTTCCTTTAAAACCTGACAATGCTCCATTGAAGTGGAGGTTGCCATGGAAACTGACTGCAGAAGGGATGCAGCCGAGCATCCTCTCTGGGTGAGAAATGAAGAGGTCCTCCAAACGCAGAGGTGGGCCGCGAGGTTTTTTGCCTTAGGAGCCCTCCCTTTTGGCCTTCCACACACCAGGTGGTAAATTTTAGGGCTCGCCGTGTCTCTCTAACCAGTTTTTAGTAACTGTGTTTTTATGTTCCGTTCGTACGACATTGCCTCTGTCTCATTTGTCTCAGCCCACAGGAAGGCAGCCCCGCAGGGATGGTCCGTGCTTCTGAACTTCTGAAGCCGAGCAGATGCTTCGGAGTAGGCATGGGCAAAGATTTATTTACTGTACTTTTCGGAGTATAAGACGCACCTTTTTCCCCCCAAAAAGAGGGTGAACATCTGGGTGCATCTTATACTCCAAATGTAGCCCCACCTAGTCTCTCAAACGGAGGTTTCAGAGGTTGAAAAAAGCCTCTGAAACGAAGCTTCAGAAAAAAAGCCTCCAAACAGAGCTTCAGAAAAAAAGCCTCCAAAAAGTTTCAGAGGCTTTTTTTCTGAAGCTCTGTTTCGGAGGCTGTCAGAGGCAGAAAAAAAGCAAGGCACAGAGCTCACAATCAACGAACCTGTTCCTAAAATTCACCTCTGGGGACAGCTGATTGGGGGTATTCCGGGAGGCCGATCCACCCGCCAATCAGCTTTTTTCTTATTTTCCTCCCCCAAAACTAAGATGCATTTTATACTCCTGTGCGTCTTATACTCCAAAAAATACAGTATTTAGCATATGGCAAATACATGGACTTGTGCAACCGCTTATGATCCTCATAGTGTCGTTTGGTCTAGCATCGATCTTGCTAGTGTGGCAGCTGTTAAGCCAAACATGGGCAAGGAGATCACCGCTGGTCAGTAAACAAGCTGAGTCTTTTCAGGAAAACGCCCATTGGAGTGACGAAGATGTCCGACCGAACTTTGGAAGAGAGATAAACATCCCGTCGCTGTCTCTGTATCCCAAACACCCAGCTTTTTCAAGGAGGCACCCACAGGTTTGGCGAGCATCACCGCACCTGCTCCGGAGCACTTCTTTAACCCTGGGATCTCAACATCTCTGCAGCTTCCAATTATCCCTCTTCTGAAATAAATGTTTTCTCTCTTCCCGTGACACATTTTCGCAGCAGTTATAATCTAGCACGCTTCAACAGCTGTGGGATTAATGAGAAGGCCAAGTCAGGAGTAGCTTCAGCCATATCCCCTCTTTGATCCAGGAGCTTCTGCCCTTTGGATGCTCGACTGGTGCTTCCCAATGAACTAATTATATATATATATATTGGCCTGCTCACAAACTGGAGTACAGCATCTTAAGTGCAGCCATCTGGCAGTTCCTGTGCTATCTTCTTAATGTCTTTCGCCCATCGCTGAGACAAAATTGACTTTCAGATAGGTAACCCGAAGAAACAACAAAGAAAGAATGTCAGTTAAGAAAGCAAGGAAGCTGTTACCGCCTTCCCATTTTGGCGAACGAATTTGAGCTCCCAAAATATACCGGGTTTTGCGAAGAGAGTACCCTTCATTTTTTATTTTTATCTTTTGGGTATCTCATTGGAACTAAATTCTTCCTGCCTTCCGCTATGTCTCCCTTCTTGGCTCTTCCCATGCAGGTGCATTTTCTGTGCCTTTTTTTTTCTTTCCATCTGTTCCCACGCTATTTCTCCCTCCCTCTATCTACCTGGAAGTTAAACTGCCCTTTCTTTGAAAAAGCTGAGCGCACCTGTGATACACTTCCCTCTCCGTGGCCCCAAGGTAAAGAAGGCAGACTGCAGAGACTTTGTGCAGGCCAAAAATCTTGGCTTACTAAGGATTTTTTTTTTTTTTTACCCCTAGTAAAAAAATTCTTGTGGGGATGCGGTGGCTCAGTGGCTAAGACGCTGAGCTTGTCGATCGAACGAGCTTGTCGGCAGGTCGGCGGTTCGAATCCCTAGCGCCGCGTAACGGGGTGAGCTCCCGTGACTTGTCCCAGCTTCTGCCAACCTAGCAGTTTGAAAGCACGTAAAAAAATGCAAGTAGAAAAATAGGGACCACCTTTGGTGGGAAGGGAACAGCGTTCCGTGCGCCTTTGGCGTTGAGTCATGCCGGTCGCATGACCACGGAGACGTCTTCGGACAGCGCTGGCTGTTCGGCTTTGAAACAGAGATGAGCAACGTCCCCTAGAGTTGGGAACGACTAGCGTATATGTGCGAGGGGAACCTTTACCTTTACCTTAAACATTCTTAAACTAGAAAGAGTCTTAGCCACTGAGCCACCTAGTCAGGCTTCATTTGGGCCTTTTCCAGCATAGGTAACTGCAGGTTTTATTTTTCTTTTAAAGCAGATCCTGTTCTTAAGTACGCTAATACTTCCATTCGGAAGGGGGAATTAGAGGAAAGGAGGATTACGGTCAGAGAAGCGATCGGAATTTCAGAGCAACCAGGAAGGAAGAGTTGTGTCAACAGATGAAAATCTCCGAATCAATTCCTAGACTAGAAGTTTTCAGACAAGAAGTTAAATTAGGTAACTTGGGATTAAACAGAGACATGCGTTCGAGATGTGTCATCCACGTTGCGACTGCCCTTTGCCGAGTTTTGGAATAATAGCCCTGTCTGCTCGGTTGCCTTTTAAACATTCCAGTCTAAAATGATTGTTTATGAGTAGCAGTAACCCCCAGGGTATATGTGTGTGTGTGTGTGTGTGTGTGTGAAGGAAACAGCACAGACTTAGCTGCGTTGACCTGTCACGAAAATTGTACACAAAACATAAAAGAGCAGCGGAGGCTAAGCCTGTAGGTAGGACAGTACTTTGATTCTCTCTGGCCGAGGAGTGTTTGCCGTGGAAGTCGACAACCTGTTTGGTTGCAATTTGAAGGCGTTAAAGAGCCCGACAGGCGCAGTCACAAAGTCAGTGCTGTGGACGGTTTGCAAAAGAACCTCACAAAAATCTGCACACGCCGACGTTTAAATTTTGAAGGCTTCCTTCCCTTCCGAGGCTTCATTAGTTGAAGAGCAGCTCCGAGATCGCTTCTTACTTAGCTAATCGAAGCCAGGTGAAGTCATTAGCTGCCATTTCCAGCTATTTTTCTTTCTTTTCTTTTCTTTTTTAATGTGCTTTTTTTTTTCAATTGCAACTTTTGCAGCGTGGCCAAGCTCGCCCTCATCCCCAGTTGAATTTCTTCTCCTTGTTGTACATTGAATTGGAAGGGATTTAAAAGAGATAGTATGATCGTAGACACTTCAGATGGAATATATACAGAGAGTCCTTGACTTACAACATTTACTGTATTTCCCTGAAAATAAGACCGAGTCTTATATTAATTTTTGCTCCAAAAGATGTACTAGGGCTTATTTTCTGGTTAGGTCTTATTTTGGGGGAAATACGGTACTAAATGCATCCATTTGGCTGACAACTAGGGCTTATTTTGGGGGTAGGGCTTATATTATGAGCATCCTGAAAAATCATGCTAGAACTTATTTTCCGGTTGGATCTTATTTTGGGGGAAATGGGTAGCGACCGTTCAAAGTTGCAATGGCACACTGAAAAATTTGACTTGTGATCATTTTTCACACTTACGACCGTTGCAGCGCTCTGTGGTCAACATTCAGCCGCTTGACAATTGGTTCATATTTATGAAGGTTTGCAGCATCCCCCCCACCCCGGTCACATGATCCCCTTTTATTTATTATTCAAATAATACAAGCAACCTAAACTGGGGAAACCAGATCCCAACGTGATGACTGTATCCTTCATTTAACAATGGCCGCGATCGATCCACTGAATCAGTTTGTCAAGAGAATTCGTCAAAGGGATCAAAACTCATTTAACAAACATTTTGCTCAGACAGACAGACGGCGACAGACAGACAGACATAATGTAGTGGCGCAGTGGTTAGAATGCAGTATTGCAGGTGAACTCTGCCAGCTGCCAGGAGTTCGATCCTGACAAGGTCAAGGTTAACTCAGCCTTCCGTCCTTCCGAGGTGGGTAAAGTGAGGACTCAAAATTGTTGGGGGCAATAGGCTGACTCTTTAAACCACTTTGAGAGGGCGGGAAAGCACTGTGAAGCGGTATATAAGTGTAAGGGCTACTGCTATATCGCTATATCTGGAGAGAGAAAACGTGTTGCAGAAACGGTGGCTTTTTGTGGGGGGGGACACAAGGAGGTTTCTCAGCGCTTTGCTTACAAAGAGTGATGTGTGTAGGCACAAGGCTCCATCGGAGGCCTCACTGAAGCTGGGGCATTGAATCAAGTTCTTTGTTCGCCCTTCTCCGGGCCTTTCCCCGAAGGTGGGCTCGGAGACAGCTACGGACAAGCAGTTCCCTTCAGCAGGGACCCAAATGCCAAATGGCTGCTCCATTTGGGACACCTACGACAACCTCTTGTGCATTATTTTCTCTTTCCCAAGGCATGGGGTGTACTCCTTTGTGTTCCCAAGTTTCCTTTGTCTACACAGCCGAAATTCACTCGCTGTGGGTGCTTGGTAGAAGGTCTTTACGCCTTCCTGGAGGGATATCGCTGAGGGACCAGAAACACTGAGGCCGAGCAAACTTTATTCTCTATCTTTATTCTCAGATATTCGCTTCCTTCCCAGAAATCGTGGGTGGCTCCATCATTGGAGGATTATTATTATTATTATTATTATTATTATTATTATTATTATTAATAATTACATTTCTTAGTGCTTATTACACCTCGTGTTGTCCGGGTATTCGATTTGCTTAACAATACATATTCCGTTCTTAATCGCCACCTCTTGTTTCCCAACCTCTGATAAAATAGATTCCGTGTTTGGTAATCTTCCGTATCTTCTTAATCCACTGGAGGTTTTTAAGAAGACACTGTGTTAAGGAATTCACAGAGTAACCCTTGAGTAGCAAGGGTGTGCACATGAAAGCGATTGAGAGTAGTTACGAATAAACACAGTCAACACACAGAGACACTGAGTTGTGTTTAATTTCAGGAAATAGTAAGGCACAGTCCACTAAACAGTCCAGGTCATACACATATAAAGCAGGAGATAGCCAAAACGACAGTCCGGGGATAATCCAATAACAAAGTCTTCTTACCAGTCATCGTAGTCATTCACAATAAACAGTTCTTCTGGATTTGCAAACAGTAGCATACAGAGATATCAGAGAGCAAGATCAGCAAAGAGAACAAACCATGTTTCTAGCTCCCTCTTAAGGACATTGGTTACAGAGCTAACCAATCACACAATATGATGCAATACAGCAGTCTTAAAGCTATATTGATGGTTTATATATTGCCAACCCAACAAGTTCGGTAATAGTCATTTCCTAACACACTGGACAGTCACTTGTCTGAGATGGCATAAGTTCTGCTGCTTGAACAGGGCTGGACTAGAAGGCCTCAAGATCCCCTCCAGCTCTATTCTGTTCTAAGAAAAATTCTTATTATCCCGCACCATCAATCGTTGGCCCAATGCTGGTCTCCTTGAACACATTGCAGCTGCCTCAAACTCCAACCACACGCCAAGCCAAGATTAAGCCATACCCTTAGACATCATATTCCCCGACCCATTTTACTTTCTCAAAGGATCTTTTAATTAAGCCAATTTAAATAGGGAGTTGCCTGGCACAGCACAGCAAAACACCAGCTCTGAGACCGCAATTTACTTACTGCCAGGTTCCCACTGGCGTAATAAGTGTTTGTGGCACCCTAAGCACGGCAGCCATCTGGGGATAGACCAAATAATCACATTATTCTGTGGGCTGAAATTCTGTAGTCCGAGCAATGGCTAAGCCACATTTGCTTAGCTCCATTCAGGAGTTCCCTTTGTGGCCCCTGTGAGTAGATAGGTGGATTGAAACTCTTGTGTTTATTTTATTTTATTATTTTTAAAAAATAAACTCTGAAAGCTCAAACTGCCCCAAAGAGCTGCTGATCCAGTTCTACAGAGGAATTATTGAGTCTGTCATCTGCACCTCCATCACTGTCTGGTTTGGCTCTGCAACCCAACAAGACAGACAGAGACTTCAGAGGATCATTAGAAGTGCAGAAAAAACCATGGCTACCAACCTGCCTTCCATGGAGGACCTGTATGCTGCACGAGTCAAAAAGAGGGCTGGGAAAATATTTGCAGACCCCTCGCATCCTGGACATAAACTGTTTCAGCTCCTGCCCTCAAAACGACGCTATAGAGCACTGCACACCGGAACAACCAGACACAAGGACAGTTATTTCCCCGAACGCCATCACTCTGCTAAACAAATAATTCCCTCAACACTGTCAAACTATTCACTAAGTCTGCACTACTATTAATCTTCTCATCGTTCCCATCACCCATCTCCTCCCACTTATGACTGTTAACTGGTTGCTGTATCCTTACGATTTATATTGATATTGATTGTTTCCTGATTGCTTATTTGTTCCCTATGACTATCATTAAGTGTTGTACCTTATGATTCTTGACGAACGTATCTTTTCTTTTATGTACACCGAGAGTTTATGCACCAAAGACAAATTCCTTGTGTGTCCAATCACACTTGGCCAATAAAGAATTCAATTCAATTGAATTCTACTCTACTCTACTCTACTCTACTCTACTCTACTCTACTCTACTCTACTCTACTCTACTCTATTCTTTGCTCTCCAGCAAACATTACTGGAGATTATTCTATTCTATTCTATTCTGTTCTGTTCTATTCTATTCTATTCTATTCTATTCTACTCTACTCTAAAAAGAGGGTGCCCGATGGATGCTACAAGCTTTGCAGATCTAAGGCATTGATAGCCATCTACTACTATAGTTATTTCTTACATTTATATACCTCCAAATTGTCAAGGCCTCTTAAGAGTTATCACAATTGATGGATTAAAAGATCTAATTACCACTGAAAAATTGAAGCACTTAATCGCCTTCTGATTTACGTAGTTTCAAGTTCTTTGATGTTTTTACATGTGCTCATCAAATAGCTTTCTTTTTTTTCTTTTTTTAGTTGACATAATTATTTGTCTGTGGCTTTGCATTGGTGAAATCTCACTTGGCTCTTCTTTAAAAAATTTCCAGACCCTTAATATCTTGATATAAAGAAATATAAATCACATCAATGAAGCCGTAAGATGTCAGCCTGTGTGAGTTACCCGTCAAATAGGATATTCCTGCTAACCCACAGTTAACCCCGTCGCATCGAAAGCAGATCCCAACCTTAGTTTAGTAATCAAAGAACTCTTTCTGGGAACGGAGATGTGGCTTAGACTGCATGGCCATGTATCCTAGGTAACAAGCTGTTATCATCTAGAGCTGTTGAATTGACTTTTTTTGCGGAGGGGGGGCCGGGGGGGCAACAGAACAGAAGCTGGTCTAAGAATGTAGAGAACAATCTGTTGATGTTTGTCAAGGTTTTGGTGTGACGTCCAGCCCTCCATCCTGAAAAAACTGTCTGGCAAGCTGACAAGTTATACAAGCTCTCCATCAATGACTATTTATGGGGTAGGGTGGGCTATCATGGAGGAGTTGTAATTTAGAAGGTTCTCTTCACCAATTCCCAAGAAGGGAGTGGGGCAGGGGTGAAATCCAGCAGGTTCTGATAGGTTCTGGCGAACCGGTAGCGGAAATTTTGAGTAGTTCGGAGAACCGGCAAATACCACCTCTGGCTGGCCCCAGAGTGGGGTAGGAATGGATATTTTGCAATATCCTCCTCCCAGGAGTGAGGAGGGAATGAGGATTTTGCAGAATCATTCCCCCCAGGAGTGGGGTGGGAATGGAGATTTTGCAATATCCTTCTCCCAGGAGTGAGGAGGGAATGGAGATTTTGCAATATCCTTCTCCCAGGAGTGAGGAGGGAATGGGGATTTTGCAGTATCCTTCCCCCCAGGAGTGGGGAGGGAATGGGGACTTTGCAGTATCCTTCCCCCCAGGAGTGGGGTGGGAATGGAGATTTTGCAATATCCTTCTCCCAGGAGTGAGGAGGGAATGGGGATTTTGCAGTATCCTTCCCCCCAGGAGTGGGGAGGGAATGGGGATTTTGCAGTATCCTTCCCCCCAGGAGTGGGGAGGGAATGGGGACTTTGCAGTATCCTTCCCCCCAGGAGTGGGGTGGGAATGGAGATTTTGCAATATCCTTTCCCCAGGAGTGGGGACGGAATGGGGATTTTGCAGTATCCTTCCCCTGCCATGCCCACCAAGCCATACCCACAGAACAGGTAGTAAAAAAAAATTGAATTTCACCACTGGAGTGGGGGCGCAACCTGTTCTCCAAAGCACCTGAGGCCAAAACTGATTTTGGTCACCACACGACTTAAAAGAGGTTGAGCCTTTGGAAAAAGTTCAGAGAAGAGCAACTGAGATGACCGAAGGCCTGGAGGCTAAACCATACGAAGAACGGCTGTAGGTTTTGGATCTGGCTAGCCTAAAGAAAAGAAGAATTAAGGGGTGACGTGATAGCAGTATTTGCCCCAAAGAAGAGGGGGACAAATTATCCTACAAAGCACCACAAGGCAAGGCAAGAAACAATGGATGGAAACTAAACTGGAATTAAGGAGAAAGTTCCTAACAGTAAGGACAATTAACGAGTGGAACAGCTCGCCTCCAGAAATCGTGGGCGCGCCATCACTGGAGAGACTGGACAGTCAGTTGTCTGAAATGGCATAGGTTCTCCTGGTTGAGCAGGGGGCTGGACTAGAAGACCTCCAAGACTCCTTCCAGCTCCTATTCTGTTCCGTTCCGTTCCGTTCCACTCCCCTCCCCTCCATTCCACCCTACCCTACCCTACCCTCTACTACACTCTACTCTACACTCTACTCTACACTCTACTCTACTCCATTCCACTCCACTCCATTCCACACCACACCATACCACACCACACCACACCCTCCTCTACCCTACCCTACCCTTTACTCTACTCTACTCTACTCTACTGTACTCTACACTCTACTCTACTCTACTCCATTCCATTCCATTCCATTCCATTCCACTCTCCTCCACTCCACTCCACTCCACTCCACCCTACCCTACACTCTACTCTACTCTACTCTACTCTACTCTACTGTACTCTACACTCTACTCTACACTCTACTCTACTCCATTCCATTCCACTCCACTCCACTCCACACCACACCACACCCTACTCTACTCTACTCTACCCTACCCTACCCTACCCTCTACTCTACTCTACTCTACTCTACACTCCACTCCACTCCACTCCACTCCACTCCACTCCACTCTACTCTATATTCTCTATTGAGAGATCCAACCTAGAACCAAGAAGGAATTTCTTGACAGTATGAAAAATTAAATCGGGTGGAATGTCTTGCCTTCAGAGGTTGCGGCTGCTTCTGCTTCATCACCGGAAGTGATTGGACGACCATTGGTCTGTGATGCTATAAGATCTCCTGCTCGAGGACTAGAAGACCTCCAAGGTCCCTTCCAACTCAGTTATTCCATTATCCACCAGCTTAGAAGGTTGGAAGACAGCGAAGGTAGCATGATCAGGGGTTCAAATTCCCCTTCCCCGTTGCATTCCTTGAAGCAATCCTCAAAGGCAAGAGGAAGTCCAGAGATATTTTTCAGGGAGGTTGATTAAGCACCCAAGCCCAGAAGACTTCAGATCCTCACGGTTGGGTTGAGAAAGTCTTATCTGCTTCCCCCAGCTAGGAGACCTCGTTGCCGTTAGAGTTGAAGGCCTCTAAAATCATTTTCTTGACCTCCGCAGAGGTTGCGTCGGTCCCTCTCCTCCACTTCTCCAGAATCCCCTGCTCCTCATGAACTCTTTGGGTGACCGTTCAGAGGTGTTGAAGGACAGACACGGGTTTCGGATGCCGATGGAGACGAGCTTCTTCAATGCATCAGAGACGTGCTTTGGGAAGGACTGCAGAGGGCAGCAGCATCCCTGGGATTGCTGATCGCATTTCCTTGGAGGAAACCTCTGTCCCACTTCTGCATCGGGAGTCAGTTCAGTATATAAACAAGGAACAAATTACAGGAAAAGGGCGATGTTGTTTTGAAACCGTAGAGCAGGAGATGACATGTAGCCTTCTCTCTAACGGGTCTCGTGTCTTGGAACAGATCTGGCACCAGATCTGTCAGTTCTTGAAGCCGGTTTGCATTTACAGGCAGGTTCTGACAGGTTCTGGCGAACCGGTAGCGGAAATTTTGAGCAGTTCGGAGAACCGGTAGCGGAAATTTTGAGTAGTTTGGAGAATCAACAAATACCACCTCTGGCTGGCTCCAGAGTGGGATGGGAATGGAGATTTTGCAATATCCTTCCCCCAGGAGTGGGGAGGGATTGGGGATTTTGCGGTATCCTTCCTCTGGAGTGGGGTGGGAATGGAAATTTTGCAATATCCTTTCCCTGGAGTGGGAATGGAAATTTTGCAATATCCTTTCCCTGGAGTGGGGAGGGAATGGGGATTTTGCAGTATCCTTCCCCCAGGAGTAGGGAGGGAATGGGGGTTTTGCAGTATCCTTCCCCTGACACGGCTGCCAAGCCACACCACACCACGCCCGCCAAGCCACGCTCACAGAACCGGTAGTAAAAAAAATTGGATTTCACCACTGCGTACAGGTGAGTCCAAGGAGCAAGCACTTCCTCAGCTGGGCCAATCAGGGATACTAAAAGGCTCATTGCTTTCGCTCCCCAAAAGCAGAGCGTTTGTCCGTCCCTGCCCGTGGCCGGAAACCAGGAACAAAACAATGTCATTTATAATCACTGCTCCGCACGGAACGTCGGCTGAGATTTTCAGTCATCCATCAGGTCATGCTTGTTCCAAAGGTACTTTCTTTCTTTAAAGAGGGACTTTCTGGTTTTTCTTTGAAGGATCTGTCGCTTCTCATCCATGAAACATCCACGAAAGGTGAAAGAAAAAGAAAAAGAAAGAAAGGAAGGAAGGAAGGAAGGAAGAGGGAAGGCTAGGAAGGAAGGAAAGATGTGGTGGATGGCACAGAAGGAAGCAAAGAGAGAGAAAGAAAGAAAGAAAAGAGAGAAGGAAGAAAGGAAAGAAGGAGGGAGAGAAGGATAGGAAGGAAGGAAGGAAAAATGTGATGGATGGCACAGAAGGAAGCAAAGAGGGAGAAAGAAAGAAAGAAAAGAGAGAGAAGGAAGGAAAGAAAAAAAGAAGGAGGGAGGAAAGATGATGGATGAAGGAAGGAAGGAAAAAGAAAAAGAAAGAGAGAAAGAAAAAGAGAGAGACAGAAGGAAGGAAAGAGAAAGAAAGGAAAGAAAGAAAGAAGGTGAAAGGAAGGAAGGTAAAAGAAAGGTGAAAGAAAGGATTACGTTCTACATCTTTTATTTTCTCCTGCATTCGTTTGCAAAAAATAAAAAAATATTTCTTATGAAACAGATCTGCAAAGCCATCCAGGCGCTCTTTCCCCTTGAAAGAACTGCTGATGGGCCCCCAAAACATGGAAAATATGATATCCCTCCCCCCACTCTCCATAAATGGGAGAAAGAACCATCGGTGAGCTCCATAAAGTCACAGCCGTGCCAAGAAAACACCAGGGTGGTTCTGGGTTCAAGTAAACCACCTTTGGAGCTAATCCAAGAACCTTCCTTGTGGCTGCCCAGAATATGGTGGACTTTGTGTGTGTTTGTGTGTGTGTGTATGTGTGAGAGAGAGAGAGAGTGAGTGAAAAAGAAAGAAAGAAAGAAAGAAAGAAAGAAAGAAAGAAAGAAAGAAGAAGAAAAAAGAAAGAAAGAAAGAAGAAAAAAGAAAGAAAAGGAAAGGAAAGGAAAGAAAAGAAAAGAAAAGAAAAAAGGAAGAAAACAAATCTTCCTGGAATATCTTCCTGAAAAATCAGCAAAACAGAAATCTGGGGAGGAGGCAGCACTGTGTACATTGCAAAACCCAACCTATGCATATAAGTAAGACTTTTTGTTTGCACCATTTTTCTCAGGCCTTGCATAAGCGTGCAATTTTCACAGCTTGATGTAACAAATCTCCATTTCTGTTATCTGCGAGGAGAGCTAGCTCTGGAAAGATTCAGTGTCTCTCCTCCCACCCACCCCCGATCTAAGATTTCGGTGGCAAACTTCTCGGGTCTTTTATTTAGACCATACCTTATTGGCCAGGAAGTTCTTGTTCCTTTCTAAAGAGAACGAGGTCGTTCGGAAGCTGCCTCCAATATTACGATTGGTAAATGCGTTTCTCCATGTCCCGTCGAAGGGCAACGGGCCCCATAATCCAATTTTTACAATATCCAAAGCTGATGGTACTTTATGGATAGCTCCCATCTTCCAGTTTAACTCTTCCAACAAGCCCTGCGGAGTTTTCCCTGGAAGGTTTGTCAGGTCCAAAGACACCTCATACGGTCCAAGACCAAGTAGGATTATGAACCTAGTTTAGAAGAAGAGGAATAGAAAGAAATAGGAATGGAATGGAATGGAATGGAATAGAATAGGGAGTAGAGTAGAGTAGAGTAGAGTAGAGTAGAGTAGAGTAGAGTAGAATAGAATAGAATAGAATAGAATAGAATAGAATAGAATAGAATAGAATAGAATAGAATAGAATAACAGAGTTGGAAGGGATCTTGGAGGTCTTCTAGTCCAACCCCCTGCTTAGGCAGGAAACCCTACACCACTTCAGACAAATGGTTATCCAACCTCTTCTTAAAAACTTCCAGCGTTGGAGCATTCACAACTTTTGGTGGCAAGTTGTTCCACTGGTTTAATTGTCCTCACTGTCAGGAAATTCCTCCTTAGTTCTAGGTTGCTTCTCTCCTTGACTAGTTTCCGTCCGTCGCTTCTTGTCCTGCCTTCAGGTGCTTTGACGAATACGTGGCAGCCCCCTGAGATATTCGAATATCAGATCCCACTTCATCTGATATCTTAAAACCCTGTAATTAAATCAGCCATAGACAATCAGCCCTTCAACTATCTCAACAGAAATAATGCTCCTTTTCTGACTAAAATATTTCCAAATAGAATTCCTACCGGAGAAGCACTTGGGAGTTAACGTTCCTAATGCAGCTCTGTAGGGTGGGAGGGGGTAAGGATTGATATAAATTTTCTTCCCTCCCACTTGTTTCCTTCATTTCTGTCTAGAGTCCGCCTTTGCTTCTTCCCCCCACTCCTCCAGATTTGAAAGGGTTTAGGAATTGTAAATAACTTTAATTAACGGCATGCAGAATCCCAGAAGTATTTTACGGCTCTCTTGCCCATAGAAATATTCCATAGCTACGTGACCGGGGAGGGGAGAGCTGGGTCGGTTGGGGAAGGGAGAGGGTCTGCCCTTCCCTCTTCCTCGTTTTGGCTTTGAAATTCTCCGCTGCGTTTATGAAAATATTTGGGACTCTGCACTGCAGCTGAGGTGTACCATGGTAACCAGAAATTCTTGGAAGGGGCTGAGAAACGAAGGTGCAACATTCCAGTGCTAAATTTCTGAAAGAAAAATGGGGTATGGAAGGTTGGCGGTGAAAAAAGAAAGTCGTTTTTTTCCGCAAAGAACCCGAGTTGGATTGGCTTAAAGCATCGAGAACAGAACAAGTTAAAAAAAAAAAAAATCACTGCAAAATGTATGGATGTAAGTTGTTGTTGTTAGCCGCGAAGTCGTGTCCGACCCATCGCGACCCCATGGACCACGTTCCTCCAGGCCTTCCTGTCCTCTACCATCCTCCAGAGTCCATTTAAGCTCACGCCAACTGCTTCGGTGACTCCATCCAGCCACCTCGTTCTCTGCCGTCCCCTTCTTCTTTTGCCCTCCATCGTTCCCAGCATTAGGCTCTTCTCCAGGGAGTCCTTCCTTCTCATTAGGTGGCCAAAGTATTTGAGTTTCCTCTTCAGGATCTGGCCTTCTAAAGAGCAGTCAGGGTTGATCTCCTCTAAGACTGACTGGTTGGATCGCCTTGCAGACCGAGGGACCCGCAGGAGTCTTCTCCAGCACCAGAGTTCAAAGGCCTCTATTCTTTGGCGCTCAGCCTTCCTTATGGTCCAACTTTCCCAGCCATCCATTGCAACTGTGAAAACCATCGCCTTGACTATACGCTCATTTGTTGGCAGGTTGTTGTCTCAGCTTTTTAGTATGCTGTCTAGATTTGCCATGGATTTCCTCCCCAGGAGCAAGCGTCTTTTCATTTCTTGTGGATGTAGGTAGTGCCTTGTTAACCCTTAAGAAAACCCAGACTTCTTAAGCAAAGAATTTAATGGGCTTTTCCACCTTAGGAAATCTGTAGTCAATTGCACTTTTTATGTTGTAGGCTACTGCGGAGGAGACGAATATAAAGATTCAAATCCAAATTTAAACCCAGGAAGATTACCTGCTGAGTTTGTTTGGTCTGAGTAAAGAGGAGGCGAGTCTCCAAAATACGATTTCCCATTTTCCATCAAAAGCGCAATAGTTTATTTTTTTTCTTTTCAACCTCCTGGGGATTAATCTTTCCCCCACTCACCCCCTTTATGGGGAGGCCTTATGGGGGCTATGGATAATAATTGTATACACATTTATTTAAATAACGTACACCTTAAAGTTTTCTTTTTCCAAAGTGGTTGACAGCCCCTGATCAATAAATCATCAAACCCGAAATGCCAGATGGAACAAATTAAAGCAGCGGAGATAATCAGGCATATAAGAATTGGCATTGGATCAAAGTTATTTGTCTCCTCCTTTGACAGACTGCGGGAATGAGTTAATAGGACGCGAGAAGAAAAGGTAGCATTCTAAGGAAGATCTAAGGTTTGATAAATTGGGAGTTACTGCTAATAAAATAAGCTTTTTCCTTTGGCAAAAGCAACAGCAGCAGGAAAAATCAGCAATCTAGGATTCCATAACATCACCTAAAATGCAAATACAGCCACTACTACCCACAATTGTCAGGTTAGCATAATGTGGGAAGGAATGATTTAACACTCTCTCTCTCTTTTTTTTTTTTAAGAAAGGCAAGTGGATTTTAAAGGGGGAAATGGCCATCTTTAAAAAGATCTCTCGTTAAAATTTTATCTAAAAGTCCCAGACTAGAAACCAAGACACCGGTGATTATTAGTCCCATTCTAGATCCGAAACCAGCTGGGCGACTTCGGGCCAGCCTCCTCTTTATCAGCCCTAGGAAGAAAGCAATGGCAAACCACTTCTTGAGAAATATTGTCAAGAAAAACTGCAGAGCATGACTAGGTGGCTCAGTGGCTAAGATGCTGAGCCTGTCGATCAGAAAGATCGGTGGTTCGAATCCCTAGTAGAGGTCTCCTGTGTGAGCAGGGGGTTGGACTTGATGACCTCCGAGGTCCCTTCCAACTCGGTTACTGTTAAACTTGTCTTCTCCGGGCATCGGGACAGAGTCAAGATTGGCTCAAAGGCACTAAACAATCCACCAATCAATCCCGAATCGTTCCTCGAACTAAAGTCGTCGCTCAACGTCCGAAAAAATTGCAGCGCCTGTAACTTGGTGTGTCTCGAAGATGCCACAATTTAGATAATGCCAGCGAAGTTTTTTTTAAAAAAAAAGTCCATTTGCAAGGAAAGCTCCCTCGGGAATGTCATTTGTAGCATTTCTATAATTCGTGCTCCCGTTTTTTTTCTCCCCGCTCGGCCGCTTCAATCCTCAAGGACTCGATGCAAATGCAAAGAGTTTTAAAAGAAAAAAAAATCTCACACACACACGAAATCCTACTCAAATCGAGCCACAGTTGCAACACTAGCAAAAAGGAGGTTTTGGTTGTTTTTTTTATAGAATAGAATAGAATAGAATAGAATAGAATAGAATAGAATAGAATAGAATAGAATAGAATAGAATAGAATAGAATAACAGAGTTGGAAGGAGTAGAGTAGAATAGAATAGAATAGAATAGAATAGAATAGAATAGAATAGAATAGAATAGAATAACAGAGTTGGAAGGAATAGATTTTCCTAACGGATGAGAGAGGGGTGGGTTGGGGAAAGGTGGATAGGCTGAGAGCATTTTTATATTTTTCTTTGGCCGTTAGTAAATCTGGAGAGGCCTGTAATGGAAGAGGCTGACCCTCAAATAGTCCAGCTCTCTTAAGGTCTGTAAGGTCAACCTTAAAAAGGTCAACCCAGAGATATTAAATTGTGCCCAGTAAGCAGTTGGCACCCGGGTGAGTAATCTAGCCGATGCCCCAGTTGCAACTTCTGGATGTCTGCTCAAAGGTGAGCCCACATGTAGTTAGTTATATGTGCTTCCGGCTGTGTGCGGGGAGGGAAGGAGGAGGAGGAGGAGGAAGAAGTTAGGGCAGTGTAAGATGCCAGAAAAGAGCGTTGTTGTGGGTCTACATCTGATTTTGGGAGCCTTCTAAATTTGAGAAGGAAACGATTCCAGGTCCTCCCCGTAACCCAGTGATGGCTAAGCTTTTTGTCGTCGGGTGGCAAAAGTCCGCGCGTGCCTGCACCCATAATGCAATGCGCATGTGATTTTTTTCCCCCCGTGCCCTGCCCTCCGTGCATGCACGCACGACCCCCTCCCCCGCCCTATTTTGGGCCTTAGTAGGCCTCCCTGCAGCCTCCTGGGACCAAAAACAGGCCATGGAATGGAATGGAATGGAAGAATAACAGAGTTGGAAGGAATAGAATAGAATAGAATAGAATAGAATAGAATAGAATAGAATAACAGAGTTGGAAGGAATAGAATAGAATAGAATAGAATAGAATAGAATAGAATAGAATAGAATAGAATAACAGAGTTGGAAGGAATAGAATAGAATAGAATAGAATAGAATAGAATAGAATAGAATAGAATAACAGAGTTGGAAGGAATAGAATAGAATAACAGTTGGAAGGAATAGACTAGAATAGAATAGAATAGAATGGAAGAATGGAATAGGGAGTAGAGTAGAATAGAATAGAATAGAATAGAATAGAATAGAATAGAATAGAATAGAATAGAATAACAGTTGGAAGGAATAGACTAGACTAGACTAGAATAGAATAGAATAGAATAGAATGGAATGGAAGAATGGAATGGAATGGAATAGGGAGTAGAGTAGAATAGAATAGAATAGAATAGAATAGAATAGAATAGAATAGAATAGAATAGAATAAACAGAGTTGGAAGGGACCTTGGAGGTCTTCTAGTCCAACCCCCTGCCTAGGCAGGAAACCCTACATCACTTCAGACAAATGGTTATCCAACATCCTCTTAAAAACTTCCAGTGTTAGAACTGTACAGTTTTTTTAAAAAAACTATCACGTTTAAGGTAAAGACCAACACGTACCACAGTTCGCTGCTTCAAAGTTAGAAAAAGCATATTAAACCTAGCTACAATTATAACATTGCACTTATTTTATTTCTTCGATGCGGAAGTCACCCAGGAATACCAGTAAATCTAACCTATAAAAAGAGCAACCGTTTTAAAGAACGAGAGAGAGTCCTAGATTTGGGAGCTGACTGAATCTGTGCTTAAAATTATCTCGTTGGCTCATCTTTGGTTAATCACTTTGTAATTATCTTTTGCGTTCCCATATAAAACACAATAGGCAAGCCCTCGTCTATTGTGCTTTATATGAGAACGCATAACATAATTACAAAGTAATTAACCAGAGATGAGCTAATAAACGAAAACTTAAAGCCACAGAAGAAAAAATGTTTAATATACTTACATCCTACCTGGGTTTTGCCAGATAAATCATGCCGATTACAGTAAAAGGAAGATGCTGGCAAACGAATTTGGTGAAACCAGAAGGAGTAGTTCAGTCTGTCATTACACAAGAAATAATAATAATCTTTTTTTAGTCATTCCCCCCCCCCCCATTTTTCAGCTCCATGATGTTTAATGCTATTCATCAGACCTGCTCCTTCTCCCTTCCCTACCTATAAAATTTGGAAATGTTTAAGAGTGAGTGGAACTACCGAGTTTTTGCTTTTACAAAACTTTTGACAGAAGCCCAGTAAAACTTACTGTCCCGTCAAGACTCTGGTCTAAATACTTGCAATCGTTCTTGGCAGGATTGAATAGAATAATAGATGGAATTCTTTATTGGCCGAGTGTGATTGGACACACAAGGAATTTGTCTTTGGTGCATACGCTCTCAGTGTACATAAAAGAAAAGATACATTCGTCAATAATCACAAGAGTTGGGAGGGACCTTGGAGGTCTTCTAGTCCAACCCCCTGCCTAGGCAGGAAACCCTACACCACTTCAGACAAATGGTTATCCAACCTCTTCTTAAAAACTTCCAGTGTTGGAGCATTCACAACTTCTGGTGGCAAGCTGTTCCACGGATTAATTGTTCTCACTGTCAGGAAGTTCCTCCTTAGTTCTAAGTTGCTTCTCTCCTTGGTTAGTTTCCACCCATTGCTTCTTGTCCTGCCCTTGGGTGCTTTGGAGAATAGTTTGACTCCCTCTTCTTTGGGGCAGCCCCTGAGATATTGGAAGACTGCTATCATGTCTCTAGTCCTTCTTTTCATCAGATGAGACATACTCAGTTCCTGCAACCGTTCTTCATATATTTTAGCCTCCAGTCCCCTAATCCTCTTCATGGTTCTTCTCTGCACTCTTTCTAGAGTCTCCACATCTTTTTTTGCATCGTGGCGACCAAAACTGGATGCAATATTCCAAGCGTGGCCATACCAAGGCCTTATAAAGTGGTATCAACACTTCACCTGATCTTGATTCTATCCCTCTGTTGATGCAGCCTAGAACTGTGTTGGCTTTTTTGGCAGCTGCAGCACACGGCTGGCTCCTATTGAAGTGATTGTCCACTAGGACTCCAAGATCCCTCTCGCAGTTACTACTATTGAGCGAGGTACCACCTATCCTGTACCTGTGCATTTTGGTTTTTCTGGCCTAAATGTAGAACCTTCCTTTTTTTCCACCACTGAATTCCACTTTTTTTAAAGATAGGGCCCAGTGTTCCAGTTCCAATCTCAATGATCTCAGTGGTTTGATCTGAAGGGGAATTTCAACCTGCCTGACCATCAAGATCATCAAACAAAAACTCTTTTATTTGTTTTGTTTTTCCGAAAGGTAAGAAATTGCGTCCATCGATCTGTAATCCCAGGGATGGGTGCAAGAAAGGCTGCGAGGATCTGAAACCCACTATTTCAATTATCCTCCTTAATGCGACTAAACCGAGGAAGGCTGTTTTTTCTCCTTTCACAAACTTCTGCTCGGCTAGCATTATCTCTAAGGAGTTGTGAAATTCTTGGTCATTAAATATGAACAGCGCTGTCAATCAAACTGGCGGGTAAAAGAATAAGCATTTAAACAGAGGAGATATCTCTGTCCTGTGGTACAGAATGTCTTAATGTTTTGTTTAACCCGTGAAATATTTGCCTTGCTGATCGTTTCAGTGAATTGAGTTCCGGCAGCTTCAACCCAGTGCCTCTCTCTCTCTCTCTCCCTCTCTCCAAATTTGAGCTATTCTTAGCAACTCGGCCTTGTAATGTGGGACCAATTCCTAAATTTGCATTTAGACTCTGGGAAAGAACTTCCCAGAGAAAGAAATTTGGGCAACCAAAACACAGCAGCGTTTTCAAGGATCACTCGCTTTAACCAGGTTCGGGTCCTACCCAGGATGCCTTGGGAGATCAGACCAGAATAACAGAGTTGGAAGGGACCTTGGAGATCCTCTAGTCCAATAACAATGGTGAAAATAGGGGAGCTTCTATATTTAGGCAAGAAAAAACATAACGCACAGGTATGGTATAAGTGGTACCTTGCTCAATAGTAGTAACTGTGAGAGGGATCTTGGAGTCCTAGTGGACAATCACTTCAATAGGAGCCAGCCGTGTGCGGCAGCTGCCAAAAACGCCAACACAGTTCTGGGTCCTAACCGGAAGCCCCCCCCCATTTAATTCTGGAGCTGACCGGAAGTCCGGCTCCCCCACCGTAGAGTCCCCTCCTAGCACGGTGTCCTTTTGCCTCTACCTGTCCTAACCGGAAGCCCTATCAATTATGGAGCTGGTGACAGGGAGCCGCAACAGAGGGATGAAAGAGCCACAGGCGGCTCCAGAGCCACGCGGGTTGCCGACCCCTGCTCTAGAAGGAGAGCAAGGGGCAGAGAGAGAAAAGGGACAGCTCACAACTCCCAGAATGCTAAAAAAATAAATAAATGAGGCTTTGTGGGAGGGGCTTTGATGGAACGGGAGGGGCCTTAAATTCCTCAGCCCAGTCCATTCCTGGCAGTAACTTGGTGCTCCAGTGGAGACAGTGAACATGGCAATTTTGCAAGCCCATCCCCCCCCCCACCCCCCACCCCGGTCACGGCCAAAAGCAGGTATCCATCTCCAAAGCCGCTCTTTACGAACTGCATCTAAGCATGAAGCTCATCGTCGCTTTAAATAAACATATTAGACAATAGTAATTGCTGGAATGCAATCAGTCTGTTCAAACCGAATCAACACATGGCACCCAATCTAATTTTAGAAGAACCCTGTATTTATTTATTTATTTTGTCTCCTGTGGCTTAAAATATCTTGCTCTTCCTAATAAAACGAAGAAGAGATGGAAGAGAAGGTCCGCCAGAAGTAGGGAAAAAGGCCGTTTCCTGACTCTGGAGTGCCTGGGGGTGGTGGGGAGTGGGGAAGGCCCATTTTTTGCTCTCCCCAGGTTCCAGAGCTTCTCCAGGTGGAACCGGAAGTCGGTAAATGGGCCTTTTCCGACCTCCGGAGGGCCTCCGGGAAGGTGGGGAAGGCCGTTTTCACTGTCCCCAGGTTCCTAGAAAGGCTCTGGAGCCTGGGGAGAGCAAAAAACAGGTCCATCGGGCCATTGCATGCCAAAAAAAGGGGGAACGCGGGGTGTCTGTGTCACGCATGCATTCACGGGGGAGCAGGGCACATATAATTATGGGTGTGGGCACACACGTTTGCGTGAACCCCCCGGGCTTCCCTTGCTTTTGGCACGCGATAGCAAAAAAGGTTAGCCATCACTGGTTTATGGTTTCCTGCTTGAGCAAGGAGTTGGACCTCCAAGGTCCCTTCCAACTTCTGTTATTCTTTCCATAAATTTAGTAAGCCTGTCACTCCGGTGGATAGTAGAAGACCATTTCATGCCCAGGGGCAACCCGAAGCAAAGTTATCTGGTAGGACCCACAACTTCGGTCTCTAGGCAATGCACAGCTCCCTTCTTCCAAAATCACACGGCGCATTGCTGCCGTTGCTTTTTCGCACCCACCTGGAAATGGGTCCCCTCCTCTCTTTATATATCCAATCAGGCTTCCTCCGTCGAGTTGGGCTAAATTAAGACGTGAAAGTGAGAACGTGGCAAATGCGACGGATTCTTAATGAATTGGTTAAAACGAGCGGCGTCAACGGAGGATTATGTAATCAGCCCAAGCTTGATTTTCATTTCTTTCTCCCACCAATGGGAGGAGATGCAAAGAAGCACCTGGAAAGTCGCAGCAGACTGCCAGCCATTATTTAATTTGGGAATGTGTCAGCCTTGTTTTAGAAGAAACCGATAGTTTTCTACCGGTTTCGGTCTATAACCCAGGCGCGGCGTAGAAGGGAAACAGGGCAGGGAGGAAAATGGAGAACTAACTGCCCCCATGGAATGGTATCAGAGGGAGACAAAAATCTGCAAGGGGAGAGGGCCAGCAGGGAGTGCCTTCTCAGTAGAAATTGGGGTATACGCCAGAGGTGGGATTCACTTACCTTCCCTACCGGTTTGCAAATGTGAGTGCGTGTTCTGCGTTCAAGCGGGTGGGTGGAGTCTCCTGCAGTCATCCGCTACCAGTTCGCGCGAACCGGCTGAATCCCATCACTGGATACACATAGCAATTTATAGCCCAATTTATCCTCTACGGGAGTTTCTTGGTCCAAGCTAAACTTTTTTAGCTTTGTAAGATTCTCACGGCTTCCAGGTCACGGTTTGTCGCAAACGTGATTTCCCAAGAGGCAACTGGACTTCCTTGGGGTTTTTTTGTGTTTTTTTTCTTCGAAGACGTTTCGCTTCTCATCCAAGAAGCTTCTTCCGCTCTTGACTGGACGGCGGGGAACGGAAGGATGTCCAACAGTGAAGGGACAACGCAGGGTGGAAAACATCCTGCAGGAAGCACAATTCCACAATACACAGCTCCTTTCGGCAGTTCCAAAAACGGCTCCGCGCCCATTTGGTTCCCTCAGGTGACCCACAGGACCCAGACAAACCTCCAAGTGGCCTCTCAAAGGATGCAAATGACCAACTGTCTGCAAGGGGTATCAATCCTTCCATTCCCCACCATCCAATCAGAGCTGAAGAAGCTTCTTGGATGAGAAGCGAGACGTCTTTAAAGAAAAAAAAACCAAGAAAGTCCATTTCTTGGGAAAAATGAAGCCCCTTTGTCTTTTCCAGCTTCGGTTCCTCCTACCTGTATCGGGATAGGCATTAAATGACATTTTTGGAGTCTCGCTCATCCTCCAGTGGCCACATTTGGCTACCCAACACAATGCCCTGTGCGGCCCCCCCCTCCCCATACATCTGGCCTCTGCCACGGACGGACGGATGGGGACCACCTGTCAATTCACCTGCCTGGCTGGTTGCAGTGTCTCCCCATGGTTGATTCCCTTCCATCTCTTTTAACACCTGTCGTTCAGAAGGTTTACGGACTTTGTGGGCTCTCCCATCAGGCTGTGAACATCCCCCCCGGGGGGGGTATTTTCAAGTTTCCGTTAGTTATCCTGACCAGGTGGCTCAGTAGCTAAGACACTGAGCTTGTCGATCAGAAAGGTTGGCGGTTCGGCGGTTCGAATCCCTAGTAGTGATCAGGGGATTGGACTGGATGATCTCCAAGGTCCCTTCCAACTCTGTTACGTCCCGAACTGTGGATGGAGCGGGGGGGGGGGGGGAAGGAGCTCTCCCCTTGGCCAGTATCCATCATCCCAAAAGGAGGATGAAATAAATAAAGAAGAATCAAGAGCTGCCACAGATGGATTTTGCCAAGTCACCCCCTTACCCCACCCCTTCTCCTCTCTGTAAGGGTCCTGTCCGCCACTCCTTGCAAGGCTCCCATCAAGAGGCTGCTGACGGGGACCTCCTCAGCGGCCGAGCTAAATAAACGGGATGAAATTTAAAACTACCTTCTCACACCGTGCCAGCTCTTGACTCGCGAGCTCTCCGGCACAGGGGAATGAGAGAGCAGCAAGAGAGAGGGAGAGAGAGAGAGAGAGAGAGAGGGAGCGTGTGAGATACAGAGAGAGAGAGAGAGAGAGAGAGGAGAATGCAGGAGTATTTATATTCCAACCTAAGCAACTGAGCGAGAACAGCCCCCCCAAAAAAGAAAAAAAGAATAAAACTCCGATCTTGGGAGAAGACATGGAATTAGCAGCCCTTCCCCAAAAACACAGTAGGTGGATTTAATCTTCCTTTAACGGTCTTTTACTGCCATCTGCCTTTATTTATTTATTTATTTGCCTGCTCAGAAAAGCTTGCCAGTTTGGCTTTTTTTTTTTTGACTTGGTTATTTTCTTCTTCTTCTTCTTGGTGTCAGTGAACGATCAGTCTTTCCGTCTCTCTCTCTCTCTTTTTCCATCCCTCCCTCCCTCCCTCCAACCACCCGCTTCTCTACATACGTTATCCGAGCACATCATTAGAAGTACAGGCGTGCGTTTGGCTGCTCTCCTGATTTATTCATGCCATCAACATGTGAGCTGGCTTTTCTCCCTTCCTCCCTCCATCCCTCCCTCTAGATAGCGGTAAGGTTTCCTTTCCCATTCAGAGATGTGTTTGTGTGTGGGGGGGTCATTGGTTTTGAATACGGGCTGCCTTGCTCCCCGTCGTCCCAACCACCCGTCATCCAAAGTTTTTTGTTTCTTGTACGACGAATCTATTGGCCCCAAAGAGGAAAACGGGGGGGGGGGGATTTAAACAAAACAGGGTGTGTTTTTGGAGGGTGAAGGGAAGGCAGTGATAGAGAGCTGTCACTTCCCCCCATGTTTGGGGCAGGGGATGGGGCTCGCTTTGAAGTGGGCTGGGTGCAGAGACGTGCCTTCCAAACTTTATCCTCGCTTTCTGTTGCGTTGAGTGTGACGGGTGGGGTGGGGGCAAGGAGGAGCCAAATTACTGCAGCAGAGGATGCTGTTTTTGAGTCTGGAGTGGGGACCAGTTCTTCTCCGTCTCCGATGCCCGGACGAATTTTCCTCCCCTGCGTTTTTTATACGTGGGTCCTGCGTGTGCTTGTGTGAACGGGTGTCCCTGTGTGAGACAATGGCAGAAGAGCCTGGAGGGCTTCGCTTGGGAACATCTGGCCATCTTTTTCCCCCCTGCAGCCTTTTTTGTCATACAAGGCACCAGGTGTACATTAGGAAGGAGCCTCCGACGCACCTGGGAAGTGAGTCGCAGCTGCCCGTCACCTAACCAGCCCTCCCCTCCTTTCCAGAGGGGGAAGGAAGAAAATACCGCAGAGGAGAGAAAAATCCAGGAGGACTTAACGGGCTCCGAGGATGGGAGATGTCAACCCCAGCCTGACCACTTCCCCACTCCCCACATATCTGCAGAGAGATTTGGGGAAGAAAAAAAAAAGCTTAGAAGCAGATCTTTTTTCCCCAGGATTTATAACGTAACTGCTATTGTGACATTTTCCCCCTACTCTCTTGTCACAAATACTATTGGTTATCTGGATTTGCTGTCCAAAGTCGAATCTCAGGTGGGTGGGTGGTGGTGGGGCAACTTGGAAAGGAAGGATCCAGTGCCTGGGAAGTGTTATGGGGTCCCTGTGGCCGAGGGGCAGGAAGACCCTCCTTTTCTGACTATTTATTTATTTATTTATTTATTTATTGGTTCGATTTATATGCCGCCCTTTCTCCGGAGATTCAGGGCGGCTTACAATGCGTTAAGCAATAGCCTTCATACTTTTGTATATTTATACGAAGTCAGCTTATTGCCCCACAAACTGGGTCCTCAATTTACCTACCTTAGAAAGGATGGAAGGCTGAGTCAACCTTGAGCCTGGTGAGATTTGAACTTGCAGTAATTGCAAGCAGCAGATGTTAATAACAGTGCTTTAGTCCACTTTACTACAGGCTCTGTATTATTTATTGGTTCGATTTATATGCCGCCCTTCTCCGGAGACTCAGGGCGGCTTACAATGCGTTAAGCAATAGCCTTCATACTTTTGTATATACCTGCTTAGTAGGGCTTTCGCCCCCCCCCCCAAGCGGTGTTCTTTTTTATACAAAGTCATCTTATTGCCCCCACAATCCGGGTCCTCATTTTACCTACCTCGGAAGGATGGAAGGCTGAGTCAACCTTGAGCCTGGTGAGATTCAAACTCTCAGTAATTGCAGGCAGCTGGTGCTATTTTAACAGCGCTTTAGTCTGCTGCGCCACCAAGGCTCTTGGTAGGTGGCTCAGTGGCTAAGACGTTGAGCTTGTCTATTGGAAAGGTTGGCAGTTCGAATCCGTAGTATGGGTCTCCTGTGTGAGCAGGGGGCTGGACTAGATGACCTCCAAGATCCCTTCCAACTCCATTACTTTTACCTGTTATCAGAAGACAGTCCCCCCCCCGGTTAAAATAGCCCCCCCTCCCTTAAAAAAACCAAGATCAGTGCATTACTTCTCACAGAGCGACCCAAGCTTGTTTTGCTCGTCGCTTCTCCAGCCTGCAGGATTTCGAACCTTTGAAGATCGACTACAAAGCCGGGCACAAAAAGAAAAAGAAAAGAAAAGAAAATCTTTTTGTACAGATGGAAAAAAAAACAAACCACTTTTTTTTAAAAAAAAAAAACAAAACAAAAAACACACACACTTTTTTTGAGCTTGCTTTTTTCCTCAAATCCAGCACCGGCCTTCGCATCTTTCGCGTTCGCTTTCGAGCGATTGGTTTGCCTTTTTTTTCCCCCCATCACCTTCAATTAAAAAGAGGAACGTTTCCAGGAAAAAAAAGAAATATGACCAAATAAATGTACTTAATGCAGATCCGAAGCGGAGAGATATGTGGGTCAAGGCATTTCGGGAAGAGAAACCAACGGAATAGAATAGAATAGAATAGAATAGAATAGAATAGAATAGAATAGAATAGAATAGAATAGAATAGAATAGAATAATTTCTCCTTAGTTCTAAGTTGCTTCTCTCCTTGATGAGTTTCCACCCGTTGCTTCTTGTCCTGCCCTCAGGTGCTTTGGAGAATAGCTTGACTCCCTCTTCTTTGGGGCAGCCCTTCAAATACTGGAAGACTGCTATCCTGTCACCCCTAATCTTTCTTTTCTTTAGACTAGACTGGTCCAAACCCTGCCGCAGTTCTGCATATGGTTTAGCCTCCAGGCCTTTGATCATCTCAGTTGCTCTCCTTTGAACTTTTGCCAAAGAAGATGCCAAGCATATCAGTTAATATTGATGGACTTAGATTCTCTCCAAGATTTTTGGTTGATGGATCGATCGATTGGCCACCCATCTCCATGGGCTCTGGACGGCCAATAAATTGTTCCTTTGGTTTCAAGCTAAAGATTCCCCTCGCACATGTGTGCTAGTCGTTCCCGACTCTAGGGGGCGATGCTCATCTCTGTTTCAAAGCCGAAGAGAGCCAGCGCTGTCCAAAGACGTCTCCGTGGTCATGTGGCCGGCATGACTCAATGCCAAAGGCGCACGGAACCCTGTTTCCTTCCCACCAAAGGTGGTCCCTATTTTTTTCTACTTTTACCTGCTTTCGAATTGCTAGGTTGGCAGAAGCTGGGACAAGTCACGGGAGCTCACTCCATTACGTGGCGCTAGGGATTCGAACCGCCGAACTGCCGACCTTTTGATCGACAATCTCAGCATCTTAGCCACCGAGTCACCATGTCCCTTCTGGCTTCAAAGCCACCTGCTAATTCTTACACACAGACTCCTGGGCGGTACCTGCAATGTGCATTTTGGAAATCGAGTTGCCAGCTTCCCCAACCCTTCTCCAGGCGCGTAGGCCGTGAATCCTAGAGCGTCCCAGCCAGAATGCATGGCCACTGCAAAGAACTCTGGGAACTGTCGTCTGCACATCTGGAGACGAGAAGTTTGCCCTTCGATGGAATGTCCACAGTAGATTATATGGGGACCTCACACTCCCTCTCTGTCCATTATGGCTGCATTTTTCTTCTTTTTGTCACCCATTGTTATTTCTCCGGGTTGAGATAATACGCTGTGAGGCATCGACACCTGTTGTTGTTTTTGTTGGTTGTGTCTTCATTTCCGCTCTAGCGTAAAGAAAGAGCTGACTTTTTTTTTTTTTTTTTTTTTTTTGCTTCGGGGATCCACTCTTGTCTCTTTGCGTTATGCTGAAATCTTAAAAACCAGGTCGGCTCCCCCACCACCACCTTTCCTTATTTTTATTTTTTTACTTTTATTTTTTTTTATTTTATCTTATTTTTGAGCAGAGAGGTTTTAAACCAGAATGGACAAACAGGGTGCCTCTGAGCGCTTTCTCGTTCTCACAATTTTTATTTTATTTTATTTTATTTTTTTGCTATTTGGTGACCTCAAAAGAAAACATAAATAAAGGCAAGGAGCTTGGCCCTCAGCATGAAAATAAACCCTCCGTCCTGGGGGGGCTTGGAGATTTCTCTCCTTCTTCCTCTTCCTCTTCTTCTTCTCCTCCTCCTTCTCTTCTTCTCCCTCTTCCTCCTCCCTCTACCACCACCTCCTCCATCTCCCTCCTTCCTCCTCCTCCTCCTCCTCTTCTTCTCCCTCTTCCTCCTCCCTCTACCACCACCTCCTCCATCTCCCTCCTTCCTCCTCCTCCTCCTTCTCTTCTTCTCCCTCTTCCTCCTCCCTCTACCACCACCTCCTCCATCTCCTTCCTTCCTCCTCCTCCTCCTCCTCCTCCTCCTCCTCCTCCTTCTCTTCCTCCTCCCTCTACCACCACCTCCTCCTCCATCTCCTTCCTTCCTTCCTTTCTTTTCTTCCTCTTCCTCTTCTCCTCCTTCTCCTCCTCCTCTTCTCCCTCTTCTTCCTCCCTCTACCACCTCCTCCTCCTCCATCCTTTCTTTTTTCTTCTCCTCCTCCTCCTCCTCTTCTCCCTCTTCCTCCTCCCTCTCCTTTCTTTCTTCTTCTTTTTCTTCTTCCTCTTTCCCTCCTCCTCCTCCTCCTTTTCTCCCTCTTCCTCCTCCTCCCCCCTCTTCTTCCTCTTCCTCCCAGCCCCATTGAGGGGGGCCTATTGCAGTGTTTCCCAACCTTCACGATTTTAAGATGGGCGGACGTCAATTCCCAGAGGAATAAATGGCCTATTGCCATACGGAACGGAATTGGGATGCCTCTTGATTCGACCTTGGCTGCCGTTGAAATCGTGGCCTAGTCCTTTGAACCTTTGTGACAAGAGAGCTTTAATAACCTAGAATGTGAACATTTCCGTTTCTGATTCGGGGGCGGAAAGTATCAAAGCCCCGATACTTCATTCATTTCGGGCTCACACTGGTAAAAAGCTTTGGAGCTCATTTAGTCACCCTTAACGGATGTTCCCTTGATCTGGGATGCTGGATGAAACGCTCCTAATGGATCTGTTTTTAAGGCAAAGACATTATTACTACAAGCGTAATGAAGAAGCAGCGCGGCTGGTAGTGAGTTGGTAACCGTGGTTGTTTTGCAGGAAGCATTTAATTCCGCCTTTTTTTTTTTAAACCCTAAAAATCAGCTATTTTTCATCCTGCTGGCTGCTTCCAATTCTTTAAGGATAAAGGTTCCCCTCGCAGATATGCGCTAGTCGTTCCCGACTCTAGGGGGCGATGCTCATCTCTGTTTCAAAGCCGAAGAGAGCCAGCGCTGTCCAAAGACGTCTCCGTGGTCATGTGGCCGGCATGACTCAATGCCAAAGGCGCACGGAACCCTGTTTCCTTCCCACCAAAGGTGGTCCCTATTTTTTTCTACTTTTACCTGCTTTCGAATTGCTAGGTTGGCAGAAGCTGGGACAAGTCACGGGAGCTCACTCCATTACGTGGCGCTAGGGATTCGAACCGCCGAACTGCCGACCTTTTGATCGACAATCTCAGCATCTTAGCCACCGAGTCACCATGTCCCTTCTGGCTTCAAAGCCACCTGCTAATTCTTACACACAGACTCCTGGGCGGTACCTGCAATGTGCATTTTGGAAATCGAGTTGCCAGCTTCCCCAACCCTTCTCCAGGCGCGTAGGCCGTGAATCCTAGAGCGTCCCAGCCAGAATGCATGGCCACTGCAAAGAACTCTGGGAACTGTCGTCTGCACATCTGGAGACGAGAAGTTTGCCCTTCGATGGAATGTCCACAGTAGATTATATGGGGACCTCACACTCCCTCTCTGTCCATTATGGCTGCATTTTTCTTCTTTTTGTCACCCATTGTTATTTCTCCGGGTTGAGATAATACGCTGTGAGGCATCGACACCTGTTGTTGTTTTTGTTGGTTGTGTCTTCATTTCCGCTCTAGCGTAAAGAAAGAGCTGACTTTTTTTTTTTTTTTTTTTTTTTTTTGCTTCGGGGATCCACTCTTGTCTCTTTGCGTTATGCTGAAATCTTAAAAACCAGGTCGGCTCCCCCACCACCACCTTTCCTTATTTTTATTTTTTTACTTTTATTTTTTTTTATTTTATCTTATTTTTGAGCAGAGAGGTTTTAAACCAGAATGGACAAACAGGGTGCCTCTGAGCGCTTTCTCGTTCTCACAATTTTTATTTTATTTTATTTTATTTTTTTGCTATTTGGTGACCTCAAAAGAAAACATAAATAAAGGCAAGGAGCTTGGCCCTCAGCATGAAAATAAACCCTCCGTCCTGGGGGGGCTTGGAGATTTCTCTCCTTCTTCCTCTTCCTCTTCTTCTTCTCCTCCTCCTTCTCTTCTTCTCCCTCTTCCTCCTCCCTCTACCACCACCTCCTCCATCTCCCTCCTTCCTCCTCCTCCTCCTCCTCTTCTTCTCCCTCTTCCTCCTCCCTCTACCACCACCTCCTCCATCTCCCTCCTTCCTCCTCCTCCTCCTTCTCTTCTTCTCCCTCTTCCTCCTCCCTCTACCACCACCTCCTCCATCTCCTTCCTTCCTCCTCCTCCTCCTCCTCCTCCTCCTCCTCCTCCTTCTCTTCCTCCTCCCTCTACCACCACCTCCTCCTCCATCTCCTTCCTTCCTTCCTTTCTTTTCTTCCTCTTCCTCTTCTCCTCCTTCTCCTCCTCCTCTTCTCCCTCTTCTTCCTCCCTCTACCACCTCCTCCTCCTCCATCCTTTCTTTTTTCTTCTCCTCCTCCTCCTCCTCTTCTCCCTCTTCCTCCTCCCTCTCCTTTCTTTCTTCTTCTTTTTCTTCTTCCTCTTTCCCTCCTCCTCCTCCTCCTTTTCTCCCTCTTCCTCCTCCTCCCCCCTCTTCTTCCTCTTCCTCCCAGCCCCATTGAGGGGGGCCTATTGCAGTGTTTCCCAACCTTCACGATTTTAAGATGGGCGGACGTCAATTCCCAGAGGAATAAATGGCCTATTGCCATACGGAACGGAATTGGGATGCCTCTTGATTCGACCTTGGCTGCCGTTGAAATCGTGGCCTAGTCCTTTGAACCTTTGTGACAAGAGAGCTTTAATAACCTAGAATGTGAACATTTCCGTTTCTGATTCGGGGGCGGAAAGTATCAAAGCCCCGATACTTCATTCATTTCGGGCTCACACTGGTAAAAAGCTTTGGAGCTCATTTAGTCACCCTTAACGGATGTTCCCTTGATCTGGGATGCTGGATGAAACGCTCCTAATGGATCTGTTTTTAAGGCAAAGACATTATTACTACAAGCGTAATGAAGAAGCAGCGCGGCTGGTAGTGAGTTGGTAACCGTGGTTGTTTTGCAGGAAGCATTTAATTCCGCCTTTTTTTTTTTTAAACCCTAAAAATCAGCTATTTTTCATCCTGCTGGCTGCTTCCAATTCTTTAAGGATAAAGGTTCCCCTCGCAGATATGCGCTAGTCGTTCCCGACTCTAGGGGGCGGTGCTCACCTCCGTTTCAAAACCGAAGAGCCAGCGCTGTCCGAAGACGTCTCCGTGGTCATGTGGCCGGCATGACTCAACGCCAAAGGAGCACGGAAACGCTGTTCCCTTCCCACCAAAGGTGGTCCCCTATTTTTCTACTTGCATTTTTTTTTTTACGGGCTTTCGAACTGCTAGGTTGGCAGAAGCTGGGACAAGTCACGGGAGCTCACCCCGTTACGCGGCGCTAGGGATTCGAACCGCCGAACCGCCGACCTTTCGATCGACAAGCTCTGCGTCTCAGCCATTGTGCCATCGTGTCCCTCCAAGTCTTTACAAAGGCTTGTAAACCCAAATTCCACTTTTTCTATAAAGCGACTGTAAACCATTCAACTCCGCGAGTCTCACTTTTGGATTGGCTCGCTTGGTAAAAATGATGGATGCGATTTTGCTCCCTTCCTTTTTTGGAAGGACCAAAACCCGTTCTTCAGATGAATGCGTAGAGAACAAATGTCCTTATATTTTAGTTCTGCTTTGAAATTAGTCCCCGGAACAACCATCTTGTGAAGTAAGTCAGGCCCCCACCCCCGCTTCTCCAAAAATATATACGCGGCTCAGTGTTACGTCCATGCTTTTGGACGCTGAACTTCGAATCTCTTAACTCCTAGTCAAAAAAAAAATCATAGTTTCTTTTTCCGAAAGCTGTGCAAATTCCACCCCTCGCTGTCGATTTGGATCAGAGGTGCTATTCAGCTGGTTCGGTAGCGGAAATCTTGGGTGGATTCGCCCCGGCTCCATGCCATCCTATTTAGGCACGTTTTTAAGGCTAGGTGTATGTGTGGCAGGCACGCAAACCAGTAGTAGGGAGCCTTGGTGGAGTAGCGGACTAAAGTGCTGTTAAGTAGCACTTAGCTGCCAGCTGCCTGCAATTACTGCGAGTTCAAATCTCACCAGGCTCAAGGTTGACTCAGTCTTCCCTCCTTCCGAGGTAGGTAAAATGAGGACCCGGATTGTGGGGGCAATAAGCTGACTTTGTATAAAAAAGAACACCGCTGGGGGGGGGGGACGAAAGCCCTACTAAGCAGGTATATTGCTTAACGCATTGTAAGCCGCCCTGAGTCTCCGTAGAAAGGGCGGCATATAAATCGAACCAATAAATACAATAAATAAATAAATAGTAACATAATGTGAAACCCACGGCTGATTTGGATCCTACAACAATAAGCTTGGCTGTGAAAAACTTTACTCTGATCCTACTTGTCTTGGACAGGCTAACAAATCCAGCTAGGAGTCTCGCGCCTGTGTGTTTTTCCCTGTCTGGTTGTCTCTATCTGCCTTTACTAATTAGGTAATTTCTCTAACCTCCGCAGAGGAAATAAAACATGTCCTTTCCAGCCTGCCATTAATAACAGGACTTGTTGTTGGCAGGAGAAGGGGGGGGGGGGGGAGGACAACACAAATCCATCCAGTGCTGTTTGTATCTGTAAAATAGTCCTTCCTCTTTGTCCTCTCCTTGCCATGTTTTGACCCGCTCTGCAAAGGCCGAAGGACCGAGGGGTTGGTGGGTCTTCTCCGGAGACTCAGGGCGGCTTACAATGCGTTAAGCAATAGCCTTCATACTTTTGTATATACCTGCTTAGTAGGGCTTTCGGCCCCGCTTAAGTGGTATTCTTTTTTTTATATACAAAGTCAGCTTATTACCCCCACAATCCGGGTCCTCATTTTACCTACCTCGGAAGGATGGAAGGCTGAGCCAACCTTGAGCCTGGTGAGATTCGAACTCGCAGTAATTGCGGGCAGCTGGTGCTACTTTAACAGCGCTTTAGTCTGCTGCGCCACCCAGGCTCTATAGTTCTCTCAAAGTTTCTTCAAGAGGAAAACTTGGTGGATTATTATTCCCCCCCCCCACCACCACCACTTTTTTTTTTAATTTTTGGTCCTTCCGTTATTTCCCATGTTGGATGCTTTCTGCAGCCTGCAGGACGGCTGGATGAAACCAGGAGAAATTTTGACAGCCGGCTCTGGGATCGGAGCTCGAGTCTCGTTGGGATGTTCGGCACAGCGTCAGGGATTATCTGGACGATCGCAAGGGGGTTGATATTATTCCATATTTGCCCCTCTCTCTGAAAGAGAAGCATCCTCTATACACACACAGAGAGAGATAGAAACCTCAATTTCTAAAGCAAGGAGTCCTGGGTGATCTCTGAGCTTGGTGCGTTTCTGGAAGACGTTTCATTATTCAACTAGGCAGCATCATCAGTGCTAACTGATTACTCGCATCACTAACACTGATGATGTTCCCTAGTTGGGTATTGAGACGTCTGCGAGAAAACCACCAAGTCAGAGAGCACCAGCGACCCCTATATTTCAACCCTGAGCCACAGATATTCTCCTTTATTACTTTCCAAAGCTCCCATTGTCATTTTTTGTGGTCCTAATCGAATGCAACCTTTGTCTGTACCGTTCTTGTCCCGTGCCTCTGTTTCTTTAAAGCGGTTACGTTTAAGGCACATTTCCGAGTAATTCTGGCTCCCCTGCGTGAATAAAACAAACGGAGCGAAGTTTGCTGCCCTTTTAATTTTAGTTAAAGCCAAATGTGGGAGGGTGGGGGATCCTTTAACCCTTTTGCCATTACATAATGCACAAGCGCAGCTAAATAGAATGTGAAACCTCTTCTCTCGCCTCTCTGCAAAACACAATGCACCCTCTCACACGCACAAACACACTCACACAACTCCAGCCGCTGCTTTTATTCCCTTGTCCAACATCTTTTGTTGTTTTCTCAACCTGAGGAGAGAGAGAGGGAGGGAGAGAGGGAGAGAAAGAGAGTGGGAAAAAGAGAGGGGGGGAGAGAGAGGGAGAGGCAGAGGGGGAAGGGAGAGAGAAAGACAGAAAGGGGGAGGGAGAGAGGGAGAGAAAGAGGAAAGGAGAGGGAGGGAGGAAGAGAAAAACAGGGAGAGAGGGGGGAGAGAGAGAAAGACAGACGGAGAGAGAAAGAGGGAGGGAGGGAGAGAAAGAGGGAAAAAGAGAGGGGGAGAGAGAGGGAGAGGTAGAGGGGGAAGGGAGAGAGAAAGACAGAAAGGGGGAGGGAGAGAGGGAGAGGGAGAGAAAGAGGAAAGGAGAGGGAGGGAGGAAGAGAAAAACAGGGAGAGAGGGGGAGAGAGAGAAAGACAGACGGAGAGAGAAAGAGGGAGGGAGGGAGAGAAAGAGGGAAAAAGAGAGGGGGAGAGAGAGGGAGAGGCAGAGGGGGAAGGGAGAGAGAAAGACAGAAAGGGGGAGGGAGAGAGGGAGAGGGAGAGAAAGAGGAAGGGAGAGGGAGGGAGGAAGAGAAAAACAGGGAGAGAGGGGGGAGAGAGAAAGACAGACGGAGAGAGAAAGAGGGAGGGAGGGAGAGAAAGAGGGAAAAAGAGAGGGGGAGAGAGAGGGAGAGGCAGAGGGGGAAGGGAGAGAGAAAGACAGAAAGGGAGAGGGAGAGGAAGGGAGAGAGGGAGGGAGAGAAAGACAGGGAGAGAGAGGGGGGAAGAGAGGGAGGGAGAGAGAGAGAGAAAGACGGAGAGACACAGAGAGGGAGAGACAGAGAGGAAGGGGGAGAGAGAGGAAGAGCAAGATGGAGAGAGAGAAAGACAGGAAGGTGGAGGAAGAGAGGGAAAGAAAGAGGGAGGGAGGGAGAGAGAGAAAGACAGGGAGAGAGAGGAAGGGGGAGAGAGAGGGAGAAACGGGGAGGGAGAGAGAGAGAGACAGAAAGGGGGAGGGAGAGAGAGGGAGGGAGGGAGAGAAAGAGGGAGAGAGGGGGGAGACAGAGGGAGAGAGAACGAGAGAAAGGGGAAGGGAGAGGGAGGGAGGAAGAGAAAGACGGAGAGAGAGGGAGAAAGAGAGGAAGAGAGAAGGAGGGAGGGAGAGAAAGATGGAGAGAGATGTGGAGAGAGAGGGAGAGAGAAAGACAGAGAAAGGGGGAGGGAGAGAGAGAGAGAAAGACGGAGAGACACAGAGGGAGAGAGACAGAGAGAAACAAGAGAAAGAGAGGGAGAGAGAAAGGTTCAGATCTTTTACTGTCAACCGCAGGGCCGGCCTCTTGGGGCGGGGAGGGGGGAGCAGATTTGGGCTGTAATTGATGAGAAGAAGACAGTTTCTTTGTGTGTCTGTGTGTGTGTAAAGCACATACATTTGTTGACGTGCATATGAGGACAACATGCTTGAGTGCCTTGGCCTTTTCTGATGCGAGCAGAACTCCAAAGCAGATGGGCAAACCCTCCTCCCTGTCCTAATTTTTGAGCGGCCTACACATGTAGCTTCTGCAACCAACACCAACACCACCCCTCCAGGGAAAAAAGGAAAAGGAAAAAAAAAAGGAAAAGAAAAAAAAAACAGAGGAGAGAGAGAGAGAGAGAGAGAGAGAGAGAGAGAGAGAGAAAGAGAGAGAGAGAGAGAAGCGATCTTGGCTGGAAAGCTGGCTGGCTGTTTCCGAGGCCTTGCAGGGATCGTCTCTCTATTAAGAAGAGGTTATCGCTCGGCAAATCTCGACGGGATCAAGTCCTCCTGCATTCCCCGAGCTCCCCCCCACCCCCGCCACCTCCGAGGCAGTTTCTCATCGCGGACAAGCCACGCGGAGGGCAGGAGACCTGTACTAGGGATTCGAACCGCCAAACTGCCGGCCTTTCTGATCGACAAGCTCCGCGTCTTAGCCACTGAGCCACCTAGCCAGTAACCCCGAGACGGTGCAACCGTCATAAGTACATGTCAGTTGCCGAGCCCCTTGAAATTTTTGACCACCATGGGGGGGGGGGGGATGCTACAACCGCAAACAGGCCGTGAGTCTCTTCTTTCCATGCCGTCGTAACTTTCGCAGCTACGTGAACGCAAGTCCTCGATTTACGACGCGTTATTATTAACGAAGCTGGCAATAAGCCACAGAACAGTTTCACCGTATCGTGAGTTTACTACGCGGGAAATCAAGCGACGGGGAGGAAGTTGCTAGAGGCAATTAGAGGAAAGATCCGAATTGGGGAGGGGGGCATATAACAAGGGTACGGTTTGTGTGCCAGCCTGCGCGGATGCGAAAACGATTAGCCGAGATTCCTGCGTCGTATGGAATTAATCCCTTGGCATCAACTGTGCAGTTGGAAACATTCCCTGTTAGGAGTTGGCGATTAATCAAATTCTCCCCAGGTTTAAAATAAAATAACAGAGTTGGAAGGGAGCTTGGAGGTCTTCTAGTCCAACCCCCTGCTTAGGAAACCCTCCACCACTTCAGATAAATGGTTATCCAGTCTCTTCTTTAAAAACTTCCAGTGTTGGAGCATTCACAACTTCTGGTGACAAGTTGTTCCACGGATTAATTGTTCTAACTATCAGGAAATTTCTCCTTAGTTCTAAATTGCTTCTCTCCTTGGTTAGTTTCCACCCATTGCTTCTTGTCCTGCCTTCAGGTGCTTTGGAGAATAGCTTGACTCCCTCTTCTTTGGGGCAGCCCCTGAGATATCGGAAGACTGTTATCATGTCTCCCCTAGTCCTTCTTTTCATCAAACTAGACAAGCCCAGTTCCTGCAACCGTTCTTCGTATGTTTTAGCCTCCAGTCCCCTAATCCTTTTTGTGGCTCTTCTCTGCACTCTTTCTAGAGTCTCCACATCTTTTTTTACATCATGGCGACCAAAATGGGACGCCGTACTCCAAGTTTGGTTGGGTTTGGTTCTTCCAGTTGCCAGAACACCTCCGCTTTTTCATATCACAGAATATCTCGGGTGGAGAAAAAGCCAAGGCTGATAATTGGAGATTATTAAGGGAGGGGATGAAAACGAGGAACGAGCTAAGCCAGGCTCTCTCTGCCTCCTGTAATATCGGGTGCGTTTTCCCGAGCAGGATTTCTCCATAATAGCAAATGCATTTTCTCCCAGCAAGAATTTCCCAGCAGGCTCCGAGAGGAGTATCAAAAGAGCAGCGGCCGAGCCACAAAAATCGTTGCCTATCCTTCAGTTGCACGATCTAGGCCAGTGATTTGCCGTCAGGTGCCAAAAGTGGGGGAGTCGCGTGCATGCGTGCCCACACCCATAATTCAATGCGCCCCGGCATCCCCACGCATGCACGTGTGACCCCCCCCCCCGCATGCTCTCCCCGCTTTTGGCACATGATGGCCTGGTGGGCCCGGTACGCCTGTTTTTCGCCCTCCCCAGGCTCCAGAGGCTTTCTTGGAGCCTGGGGAGGACTAAAACAGCCTTCCCCACCCTCTGGAGGCCCCCCGGAGGCCAGAAACAGCCTGTTTCCCGACTTCCGGTGGGACCGGAAATGAGCTGGCTGGCACGAAAAGAGATTTGATATAATTGCAAAGAAAAGGATTTGGAACTGTTCGGGCGGGCCAGCGGGGGGGGGGGGCGGTTGGACTAGATGACCCACAAGGTCCCTTCCCACTCTTGTTAAATCTCTTCAACTTTCCGAGTCATCCCCGATGAGTTGAGCTTGACATGATGACCTCCAGATGTCCTGGACTGCAATTCCCAGAATTCCCAGTGGCCGGAGCCCTGAATTTCAAACCGAAAGAGTTTGTGAGGGGTGGGCGAAACCATGTGGCTTGGCTCTAAACCCCTTCAGTTCCGCGGGACTCCGCGGATCCACCCGAGTTCACAAGAAAACATGGGAGTCTTAGTATCGTCTCCCCCGTACCCCAAGCAAGAGGAAGGGAGTTGGCTGATCAAACGTCAGCTGCTTTCGGCTGTCAAAAAAGGAGTGAGCCCAGCTTGCGATCAGCAAGGAATTAAGACCGTCCGTTGCCTTGATTTCTCTATTTTGCATTTTTATTTGTGATACGTTCTGCAAAACGAGACTTTGTCAAGGGAGAAGGTAAAAGAAAGCGTGAGCAACAGATGGAGAGAGAGTGAGAGAGAGAGAGTCGTGCAAAGCCCCATGAACTGCCAGCCCCCCATCTCCACCCTCCCCGTGTTTTGTGTTCCTGCTGTTGCAATAGTGCCACTAACTGCCCCTGTAAATAATTTCTATTCTGTGACTATAAACCACTCAGTCACAGACTTCTTCTATGTTAGCTCACCCACGAGAGGAGTGGGACCGGGGTAGGGGTGGGGGGAATCAGCCTCTTCATGCATTTACAGGAGACACACGGGTCATGAAATTGTCTCCGTAATTGATCGAGGCAGATTTCAGAGAGGCTGAAGGCGGTGTGTGTGTGTGTGTGTGTTGGGTTCTTCCTTCCTTTGGCCCCGGTTGAATCGTAATTATTGATACCAAGTTAAATGTTATTTTTCATGCTGGAGCGCGCCTTACATTTATAAGCTGGTGCGCCTTCTGTCAGAAGGCAAGAGCGTGGCTCGGGTCGAACCCCGAGGTTGAGGTTGGAAAATGATGGATGGAAATATACCTTTCACTTACTTACTTACTTACTTACTTACTTACTTACTTACTTACTTATTTATTTATTTAATTCGGCTTATATGCCGCCCTATCTCACAATGGACTCAGGGCGGCTCACAACAATAAAACTCAAGCCACAATAAAAATAAAGACTAAAATCTAAAAAATGTAAAATTAACCCATTAAAACCCTTAAAAAACCCCATCATCAGACCAGGTCAAGGGATTTGAAAAGCCAAGTTTTTAATTCCCAGCAGAAGGTGCGAAGGTCGGGCGCTAGTCGGAGCTCCAAGGGGAGTTGATTCCAGAGGGTGGGCGCCCCAACCAAGAAGGCCCTACTCCTGGGGGCCGCCAGCCGCCACTGTCTAGCCGACGGCACCCTGAATAGGCCCTCTCTATGGGCGCGAACCGGGCGATGGGATGTTGTTGCTGGCTGTAGGTGGTCCGCCAAGTATCCTGGTCCTAAGCCATGTAGGGCTTTATAGGTCAACACCAGCACTTTGAATCTCACCCGGAGGGCAACCGGTAGCCATGTGTAACCATGTGTAACATGGGAGTATCGGGATTCTCCCATCACAACCCGCGCGGCTACATTTTGCACCAGCTGAAGCCTCCAAATGGTCCTCAAGGGCAGCCCCCTGTAGAGAGCGTTGCAGTAGTCAATCTGTGAGGTGACCAGCGCATGAGTAACTATGCGTAGGGCATCTCGGTCCAAGTAGGGACGCAACTGGTGCACCAGATGTATCACCAGACGTAGCACCAGACTTGTTGCTCTTTGGGAAGGAGGGTGGCGCGTTGGGGGGGGTCTGCTCAAAGTCATCGCTTAGTAAACTTCTCCCCAGGCCTTTCCGCAAATCGGCCACCCAGGAAATTTGTCCTGCAAAAAAAAAAAAAAAAATCTATCCTCGACTCTCCTATCAATTGCTCCAATCTATAGACCAGGAGTCAGCAACCCGCGTGGCTCTGGAGCCGCATGTGGCTCTTTCATCCCTCTGCTGCGGCTCCCTGTTGCTGGTCAGCTCCACAATTGATAGGGCTTTCGGTTAGGACAGGTGGAGGAAAAAGGATCCCCCGCACTAGGAGGAGACTCTATGGTGGGAAAACCGGACTTCTGGTCGGCTCCAGAATTGAACGGGGGGCTTCCGGTTAGGAGCTTCGTGGTTCTTTAAGGTTGCCGACTCCTGCTATAGACAATAATTTACAAACACCTTGGATTGAGCCTTTGGGAAAAAAAAAAAAAAACACCCAAGTTTTACCTGATTTTCCCTAGAACGACCTTCAATTGTCTCATCTCTGCCTGAGCAAACACCGGTCATCCTCGACTTAACGACAGTTCGTTTAGTGACCGTTCGAAGTCACCACAGCGTGGGAAAAAGTGACTTACAACCATTTTTTCGATCACTTAACGACTATTCTATTCTATTCTATTCTATTTTATTCTATTCTATTTTATTCTATTCTATTTTATTCTATTCTATATTTTATTCTATTCTGTATTCTATTCTATTCTATTCTATTCTATTCTATTCTATTCTATATTCCATTCCATTTCATTCTACTTATTATTCTATCCTATCCTATCCTATCCTATCCTATTTTCTATTCTAATTCGCTCTGAAATTTCCTTCCTTCCTTGGTATCTTGGAACGAGTTCAGGTTTTTTTTTTTTTCCTTCCTCTCCTTTTTCTAGTATTTCACCCCTACCTTTCAAGTTTCTTTCCCCCACTGCCCCACTCCCAGAAAAAAAAAAGAAAGAAAATGAATCTGCCAGGACTCTTAACTGGAATTATTGGGGATAGATTGAATCTCGCTTTGGAGAGGCCTTTTTCTCCTTTCATGCGTTTGGGAGCCGAAATGCACTCCTAGAAACAATATTGAGTAAAGCAAGGCTCCTGTCTCTCTTTCTTTGCCCACCGAAGCGTAATAATTGGAAGCCCGGTGCAATCTATATATTTAACGCAGACAGTATCTGAAGACAATTTTGGGCGCGTCTGGCTTTCTCACTTCGGGTGAAGCCCTGTCTCTCTGTTGGTGAGGCTGCGGCAATCTCACCTTGAATTTAGGACAGTCGCTTTTCCTTCGTAAACAGATCTCTGCTGCTCATAGCCGCTTGGAAGGAAAATACAAGCAACGTGGATTTTTTTCTTGATTTTTCTTGATTTTTCCAGGAGAATTTGCATATCCATTATGGAGTCTTTCTGTTCTTTCCTTGAGAATAGAAATAGAAATAGAAATAATGGAATGGAATGGAATGGAATGGAATGGAATGGAATGGAATGGAATGGAATGGAATGGAATGGAATGGAATGGAATGGAATAGAATAGAATAGAATAGAATAGAATAGAATAGAATAGAATAGTTGGAAGGGACCTTGGAGGTCTTCTAGTCTAACCCCCTGCTTAGGCAGGAAACCCTACACCACTTCAGACAAATGGTCTCTCTTGGTCTGTTCTGTTCTGTTCTATTCTTTCTGTATTCCTATCCTTATCCTTATCCTTATCCTTATCCTTATCCTTATCCTTATCCTTATCCTTATCCTATCCTATCCTATCCTATCCTATCCTATCCTATTCTTTCTGTATTCCTGTTCTATTCTATTCTATTCTATTCTATTCTATTCTATTCTATTCTATTCTATTCTATTCTATTCTATTTTCTGTATTCCTATTCTATTCTATTTTCTGTATTTCTATTCTAATCTATTCTATTTTCTGTATTCCTATTCTATTCTATTCTATTCTTTCTGTATTCTGATTCTATTCTATTCTATTCTATTCTATTCTATTCTATTCCATTCTATATCCAGAAAGTGGGTCAATTCCACTACACAGATCCCAGTTCACACGAGGTTCAGCCGGGAGTCCTTCATTCAACCTTTCCGTATTTAACTTTTTGTGCCAGTTGCTACTTCTTGAAATTATAGCTCAGCCTTTTCTTTCTTTCTTTCTTTCCTTCTTTCTTTTTTAATTTGTCATTAATTTTAAAAATGGCTCGCAGCAAGAAAAAGATCTACATGACCCCCAGGCGCTAAGCCAATAAGACGCCCCCGGGGACATGGTTTGAGTATGGTTTGTGTGTGTGTGTGTGTGTTCTTTGTTTTGCTTTATGAAAGCATAAAATAAACATTTTCTTAATTAAGAAGCGGCAGGCCATTGCTCAGCCTTCTCCACGGAGCGCAAGTTTGCTTGCGCAGCTCCGATGGCTCCCTTAGGATTTTGCACACTGCACTGCGTCCCTCTTTGCCTTTTTTTTTGTTTTTTTGGTCCTTCGCTAAGGACAGGGTCGAGGGAAGAAGAAAAAGCAGAGCTCGCTTGTTAATCCCCCCCACCCTCAGCGGTTTGTGTGGGTCAGAACGTCCTGACACTGAGGATTCCACGTTGTGGGTTACAATTCTGCAGTTTGTCATTTTTCATGATCCCGTAATCCCTTGCATTGGGGTGGAGTTGAGACAACTGAATGAAGCCGAGTGTTTACTGGCCGGTTGCCTTTCCTATTGCCGGAGTGGAGTTTTTTTTTTTCAGCAGATATATTCTCATTGTGCCCAGAGAGAGAAATATCTGCCTCTACCTAGGATCAAACTCACAACCTCCTGATTGTGAGGCGAGTGCTCCACCTCTAGGCCAACGCACCACTCGGTTAAAATTCTGCAGTGGCGCACTCAAATTTGGCTGGTGATCATCCAGGCAACATGGTCTGACCAAATTCTCAATGCTGTTGCTGGAAGCAGGAGTCACACCGTGGTCGTCTCCTATGGCTTCTACTACTTCTTCCCCTGGTGTTCTTGATCCTACCCTTCAGAAATACCTTCCATATACAGGTAGTCCTCAACTTATGACCATATGCCATAAAAATTCTGTTGCTAAGCGAGAGGGTTGTTAGGTGAATTTTGCTCCATCTTTCCAACCTTTCTTTCCACGGTTGCTAAGTGAATCACTACAGTTGTTAAGTTACAACACGGTTGTTAAGTGAATCTGGCTTCCCCATTGACTTTGCTCATCGCAAAAGGGGATCACGTGACCCCGGGATACTGCAACCGTCATAAATATGAATCAGTTGCCAAGCCTCCAAATTCTGATCACGTGTCCACGGGGGACACTGCAATGGTCCTTAAGTGTAAGAAACAATCGTAAGTTACCTTTTTCTGTGCCGTTGTAACTTAGAACGGTCACTAAACGAACTGTTGCAAGTTAACAGTTGCAAGTCTACCTCTAGTTAGTTAGCCTTGTAGGACCTTTGCTGAGTCTGTGCTCAGATTCAACAGCCAAGGTTTTCAAACTGAGTTGGGACATGTTGGGACCTGTCGGCCGCCGGCCCCTCCAGTGGTCAAATCGGAGGAGGAAGAGGAAGCGTGGAAATCAGGGTCAGCATCAGGGCAACCTGAGAGCTCCGAGGCGGAAGCGGGAATGGAGTTGGCAGAGAGGGAGAGACAGAGGCGGAGCCTGGGCCATCCGTCAGCCCTCAGATGGAGAGTCAACAGCCCCCAGGTCTGGAGTGGCTGATGAGGAAGAGGAGGAACAGCTGGGTCCAGTGCCTCAAGGCAGAGGAGAGGAGAGCAGTGGGAAATCTATGGGCCAGTCCTTGGGATGGAAGGACCACTGCTGCTAGCGAAGGGCCTCCCCCTAGCTCTGGAGATAAAAGGCAGGTGGCAGAGATGAATAGATGTGGCAGACAACGATTCACCTCCCGGACAGACGGACTTATTAAATTGCGGTGAGAGAGAAACTTTTTGCCGGGGCTGCCGGCGCTCCTAATAAAGGAATCATTGCTTCAACTGCAGAGGGTTTGTCATATCAGAACACGACACGACAATTTTGGACTTGGAAATTCCAGATCCGGTATTTCATCTGCGTAGACCGGGGAGCCTACAAAGCCGGCTTTCCTTTTTCCCGAAACGTCGGCATTCACCGGGCAGGAACGCCGGAGACCCAGTTTTGTCTCCCTGGGTGCATGTTTCCTCCACAGGCACGCACGGCTGATTGGAACTGGCTTCCGATTCAAGAGAGTAACCTAAATAATTCGGAAGATGTACTTACGGCCTTGCATAATTCAAGGAAAACGCTGTTTTGCCACCCCGATGGGGACAGGATGAGCTATCTCACACTCACACTATTATATACATAATAAATATGTGAATATGTAACGGCGCTGCTGAGATCGTGTCATTCTCCCAAACAGATCTGCGTTGCCTTAATTTGTCCCCCCACCCCACCCTCTGTGATGCGCCAGCCTTTTCCCTGCGAACTCTATATAACTTGTCTTCCTTTATCGTCGTTATTCTGCTGGGATCTTCCTAGAGAGCTTCTGATGTGGGATGCATATTCAATCACAGCAAACCTTAAGGGAGGGGGCGAAAAATCCTGCTTTGAATTGAAAGAATCTGTGACAGACAATAAGGACGGGATCTACTCTACTCTACTCTATTCTCTATTCCATTCCATTCTATTCTATTCTATTTACTCCATTCTCTATTCTGTTCTGTTCTGCTCTACTCTGCATTCTATTCTATTTCTATTTCTTATTCTATTCTATTCTATTCTATTCTATTCTATTCTATTCTATTCTATTCTATTTTTTTTTTCTATTCTTTCTTTCTCCTTAATTCCAGGTTGCTTCTCTCCTTGATGAGTTTCCACCCATTGCTTCTTGTCCTGCCTTCAAGTGCTTTGGAGAATAGCTTGACTCCCTCTTCTTTGGGGCAGCCCCTGAGATATTGGAAGACTGCTATCATGTCTCCCCTAGTCCTTCTCTTCATTAAACTAGACATACCCACTTCTTCATACAGTATGTTTTAGAAGTTCTAACTCCTGTTTCTCTTATTTAACTCTCTACTTGCTCTTATTTGCTCGTCTTTGTTTCCAAAGCCTCAACCTCTGTTTTGGCAACACGGTCACCAAAACTGGATGTGCGATTCCAGCTGCGGCCTGACTTAAGGATCTTTCTCGCGCTCGGTTTGATACCCATCTTGTCACAATGTCCTCCATTCCTGGGAACCGACAGCTCCCGTGTCAACCCTTTTGAGTGGCGGGTCCTCCGGGCAGGTTATCTCCCTCCGTAGGAAAACTCCAGCGACCTGCTTCTCTTCTCTTTTAACGCAGGATGCCAGCCGTCTTTCATCCCTGCGTGACTCCCTCTTCCTTGCATATCTTATTTCTCCTCTCCCACCCATCTCTTCCGTGTTGGGTTTGTGAGGCAGCTGTCATCCTCCCGCTGCTTTCCGGTGAAACTCCAAGGAAGGCTGACTCCATTTCTGAATGTTTGCTTCCAGATCTATCTCTCGTCCCCCCCACCCTCACCTGTCGCTCAAAGGAAGTCAACTGGAGCAGCAAAACTATGACCTCCATTCCCTGTTCATGCCTTAAATTTCAGTCCTTGCCAGAGATACCTGGTTCGCTCATATATTATTTAACCTGGGATTTGAGTCACCTGCAACAGGTCAGGCAGGCAGGATGGAGATGTGAGTGGGAGAGACCATATTCATAATTTATCCCCAGCCAAGGATATTCGAGGTTCGGTGGCCAGAAGGGGGGAATCAAATTCCCCCTGGACCTTTTGCCATTTTTAAACACCCGAAGGCCAGACAAGGAATAACGGATGGAAACTGACCAAGGAGAGATTCAACCTAGAAATAAGGAGGAATTTTTTGGCAGTGTGTGAACGATCAACCGATGGGAGAGAAGTTGTGCCTTCAGAAATTGTGGGGAGCTTCATCCATGGAGTCTTTCAAGAAGAGATTGGGCTGCCACCTGTCAGAAATGGCGTAGATGACTAGATGGAATAGATGACCTCCAAGGTCCCTTCCGACTCGGTTCATCTGTTACTCCCTTATATCTAAATTGCCTGAAAGGCCATTCAAAGCATCCTGTAAGAAGGCCCTTCAATCCGATCGAAGGATTGAAGTTCACGTGATTTAGAAAATACGATGTAAGCATCGCATAACTCTCGTGGTGGAGCAGTGGTTAAAATGCAGTATTGCAAGCAAACTCTGCCCACCGTCGTGAGTTCGAGCCTAGCCGGCTCAAGGTTAACTCAGCCTTCCGTCCTTCCGAGGTCAGTAAAATGAGGACCCGGATTGTGGGGGCAATAAGCTGACTTTGTATAAAAAAGAAAAACACCGCTTGTGGCGGGGGGAGGCAAAAGCCCTACTAAGCAGGTAGATACAAAAGTGTGAAGGCTATTGCTTAACGCATTGTAAGCTGCCCTGAGTCTCTGGAGAAGGGCGGCATATAAATCGAACCAATAGATAGATAGATAGATAGATAGATAGATAGATAGTAACATAATCTGAAACCCACGGCTGATTTGGTTCCTACAAGCTGTTCCACGCTGCCGAAGCCTTAGAGACCGTTCACCAAATACGGCGTCTGGCCGAACGGAGAAGCATTGATTGAATGCGTCGTTTTAATTAATTTTTCGAGAGGCCTGAGTTATGAAAAGAAGCGTTCTTGAGAGGGGCCGTACCATTGACTTATAACATCTCCTAGAGCCGTGCAACTCTTATGATTGGTTGGGTGACATCAAAAGACACTTAGTCACTGAAGGTGTGTGTGTGTGTGTGGGGGGAAACAATTAGAAACTGGAAATCTATCTCTTGCAACCTGCAGTTCATTTAAAGCTTAAAATGGACACCTAACATCAAAAACGTCATCAAAAAACCCACAACAAAGAATGTTCTTTCTGCGCCAACTCAGGAAGCTCAAACTGCCCAAGGAGCTGCTGATCCAGTTCTACAGAGGAACGATTGAGTCTCTCATCTGCACCTCCATAACTGTCTGGTTTGGCTCTGCAACCCAACAAGAGAGACAGAGACTTCAGAGGATCATTAGAACTGCAGAAAAAACCATGGCTACCAACCTGCCTTCCACTGAGGATCTGTATACTGCACAAGTCAAAAAGAAGGCTGGGAAAATATCTACAGACCCCTCGCATCCTGGACATAAATTGTTTCAACTCCTACCCTCAAAACGACGCTATAGAGCACTGCACACCAGAACAACTAGACACAAGGACAGTTTTTCTCCGAATGCCATCACTCTGCTTAACAACTAATTCCCACAACACTGTCAAATGATTTACTAAGACTGTATTGCTATTATTCTTCTTTTCCTTACTAGTATCTATCTCTTCCCACTTATTACTATAACCATGTTGCTTGTATCTTTCAATTTATATGGTTTTTATTTGTTTCCTTGTACGGTTTGATACCTTGGCTATCACTAAGTGTTGTAGCTTTTTATACTCGATGAATGTATTTTATTCTCCTTATGGACACTGGGAGCATATATGCCAAAGGCAAATTCCTTGTGTGTCCAGTCACACTTGACTAAATAAAAAAGAATTCTATTCTATTACGTGAAGGGAAACTTGTGCAACAGATTTTATGCCAGAAGCCAGTTGCTCCCGAATTGCAGCTTAAATGTTGAAAGTTTGTAAAATAATCAGGAAAAGAGACTGAAACCCCATCCCCACAACTCTATTTCTCCCCTCTTCCCCCCACCTATCCTGGCCGTCTATTCTGCCTCTTGCAAGGCAGCCCTGAAATTCAACCTGATTTGAATCGATCAGCAAACGACGCGGCACAAAAGTTTGATCATCCCTTGATAAAGCACTCCTGATATTATTAAGAGGCAGGGAAAAGCTACTACCTTAGTTAAAAGGAGCTTCTCTCCCCTGCAGGCACGGAAAGAAAGCAGAAAGCAGAAGTCTCTTAAGGGATTAAATATAAAATAACTGGAATCCAGTTATCCTAATTCTCTCCAAAGGTTTTCAGCTTAAAAAGAACCAAAGGAAGTAGTGGCACGCAGAGCCCTCTCCGTCTCCAGCTGCTCTTCTTGTTTCCACTGCACACATGCGCGCTGGCAAGCTGGTCTTTGCGGGCACCGGAGTGCTGGAAAACAACCAAAAAACAGCCAAAAAACAGGCCGTTTTCCAGCCGTCTTTTGGGCCAAAAACAGCCTGAAAACTGCCTGAAAATGGCCTGAAAAACAGCCCAAAAACAGGCACGTGTGCGCCAGCCAGCTTCTCTTTGGATTTCCGGCGTTCCAGCGCATTCACCATCACTGCCCTAGACCATTTCTGGTACTATGGAGAGCAGAAACACCGTTCCAAAATGCAAGACATCAAGAAAGAATAGAAGGAGTAAAAGGCTTTGGGGATGGTGCTCCCCATCCTCAGATATAAAACGCTGGAGTTTTTTTTTGTTTTTTTTTTTACCTATCCTAGATCAATCCATAGGGGCAGCACAACAATCTTATCTGTTTTGGCATTTCCTTGATTTTTTTTGCAACATAGGACAAAATTCAAAACAAATGTAAGAAAAATCTCCAGTAATGTTTGCTGGAGAGCGAAGAATACAGTAGAGTAGAGTAGAGTAGAGTAGAGTAGAGGAGTGGAGTGGAGTGGAGTGGAGTGGAGTCGAGTGGAGTGGAGTGGAGTGGAGTGGAGTGGAGTTGAATTGAATTGAATTGAATTGAATTGAATTGAATTGAATTGAATTGAATTGAATTGAATTGAATTGAATTCTTTATTGGCCAAGTGTGATTGGACACACAAGGAATTTGTCTTTGGTGCATATGCTCTCAGTATACACAAAAAGACAAGATACATTCGTCAAGAATCATAAGGTACAACACTTAATGATAGTCATAGGGTACAAATAAGCAATCAGATCATACTAGGAAACAATCTATATAAATCATAAGGATACCAGCAACAGTCGTGCAGTCATAAGTGGGAGGAGATGGGTGATAGGAACGATGAGAAGACTAATAGTAAAAGTAATGCAGACTTAGTGAATAGTTTGACAGCGTTGAGGAAATTATTTGTTTAGCAGAGTGATGGCGCTGGGGAAAAAACTGTCCTTGTGTCTAGTTGTTCTGGTGTGCAGTGCTCTACAGCGTCGTTTTGAGGGCAGGAGTTGAAACAGTTTATGTCCAGGATGCGAGAGGTCTGTAAATATTTTCCCAGCCCTCTTTTTGACTCATGCAGTATACAGGTCCTCAATGGAAGCCAGGTGGGTAGCCATGTTTTTTTCTGCATTTCTAATTTTAAAATTCACCATGAGGTGTGTACGCTTGTATCTTTGTGTGTGTGTGAGAGAGAGATTGCCTTGTCTTGTTTCTCCTAATATACTTCCCTCTCAAAGTGGGAAAGGAGCCTTGTGCATGGGTGCCACTGATGAGAAATGATTTTCCAAAGCCGGAAAATCTGCACCTTATTGCTTTCGACACGGCTGACCTTCTAAATTATGAAAATCCATGCAGAGAAAAAAGAGGCACCATCCATTATGTTTTCAAGAGCAGACAAAATAGATATCTGCATTATTTTGTAGGTTCCCCCTTAGACGGAAAAAAAGCAAGCTACGGATACTTTCCTGGCACTTGCAAATAGGGATCTACCGATTCTATAGAACCGGTAGTAAAACTGGCGGGAGGCTCCGCCCACTGACCCTGGCGTCCTCAAAGCACTGACGTCATCAAAACACTTCTGTGCTTGCGCAGAAGAGCGTGAGCAAAGCGTCATCATCGATCTGGGTTTCCGACCATACCGTTCACATTGTCTTAATAACTGTCAGTCATTGTGATAACCTGACAAATTGGCCAGATTCGCATACCGTAGCAACCGGTTCGCCCAGCACCGGAAATGCGAGCACACCCCATCCATGCCTGCGTGCAGCGTCACAAAACACGGCAATTCGCTCGCGTGTGCCATCCGCGCATGCGTGCAGCATCAAAAACACAGCGATATAGGATTGGTTTGCGTCCGGGCGGGGCCCGCAAGTCGCCACTACCACTTCGCCCGAACCGGCTGAATACCACTTCTGAAATTGCCCCTATCGTTTTGACAAACTCCCTTCCCTTCTTTGCTCCTACATGGATTTCTTTTTGGCTAGCTCAGATTAGGTTTTTCGGGGTTTTTTTTTTTAATAAACCGGAAGCCCAGATCTAAGATGACATTTTAGAGGATCTTCCCGGAACTTTTCCCCTAGGCGAAGGCTGGCTTTATTATCCGCTGAGCCTGACCCACCTTCCTCCGATCTCGGCATCCGAAAAATCTGGGCAATGAATCGGCATCTGCAGTCTGTCACACCGAAATTGTGAGCTCAAAACAAAACAAAACAAAACAAAAAAACCCCACAGTATCTTCACATTCCAAGTGTAAATTCTGCAATACTGCGCATTGCTTGGTTATGTAACGCTGCCAAGACCTCCTAATGATACCGGGGGATATAGACAGATAATTGTCTACATCTTTTGGTCTGTCTGTGTATCCCTTCTGCGCAGAATCAAAGCCGAATTTGCCTTTACGGATTGCAGACTTGTGTTTATCTGGCTCTCAAATCTATGGATTTGGGCCCCCCCTCCCTTCCCATCATCTATCATATTTTTCGGACTATAAGACGCCCCGGAATATAAGACGCACCAAGATTTCCAAGAGGAAAACAAGAAAAAGAAATAATTTTTTTGCCCTCTCCGGTCCCCAGGAGCACTCTGCAGGCCTCCCAAACCCTCTGCGCGTCCCGTTTTTCGCAAAAACTCTGCAGGCCTCCCAAACCCTCTTCGCATCCCGTTTTTCGCAAAAACGGGACGCGCAGAAGTTTTGGGAGGCCTGCAGAGTGCACAGAAGTTTTCGGAGGCCTGCAGAGTGCTCCTGGGGACCGGGGAGGGCAAAAACGCAAGGCGTGGGACAGGGGGTGAAATCCAAAATTGTTCTCTACCGGTTCTGTGGACATGGCTTGGTGGGTGTGACAAGGGAAGGATATTGCAAAATCTCCATCCCCACCCCACTCCAGGGGAAGGATGCTGCAAAATCTCCATTCCTTCCCCACTCCTGGGGGAAGGATATTGCAAAATCCCCATTCCCACCCCACTCTGGGCCCAGCCAGAAATGGTATTTGCCGGTTCTCCGAACTGTTCAAAATTTCCGCTACAGGTTTGCCAGAACCTGTCGGAACCTGCTGGATTTCACCCCTGGCGTGGGGGGTTTGGCAGGCGGAAAATTGACCCATCCCAAACTCTCTGGTAAATGAAGATATTCTGTCCTCCAGTATAATATGAAAACCCCCAGCCATCTATAGACCTGAGAATTGTTTTCCAGATTATGATGATTTTTTTTTTTTTTTAATAAAAGCCATATGACAATCTGCCTTAATACAACTTTCCCAGCGAACAATAGCGTGTAATAACTATCTGGCTTTTTTTCACAGCCAAATCAGATTAGTATAATTTCCAAGCATTTCAGCCAAGCTGTTTTACTTAATACCTTCTCCCAATCTTTAATTGAAATAGTGGTGGTTTTTTTATTTTTTATTTTTTATTGGACAGCGGGGTTTCTTAACGGAAAGCTAATAATGTCACTTTGCTTTCAAATACGTGGGCACTGGGGCATGGTGCCAGGTTATTGGCATACCACTTAGGAGCTTTGGCGGAGATTGGATTAGAGAGGACCGTTCAAATTGCAAGTTTGGGATGTTGTCTTTTAAGCTATGTCCCTTGGCGACATGAAAAAAAGAAGAGATGGGGAAAATTAGAAGCTCCGGAAAATGATTTCAGATTGCAGGCATGTCTGGAAAAGCAACAGTAAGAAAACAAAGAAAGAAAGAAAAAACCCTTTGGTATATATATTTATTTATTTTATTTATTATTAATTTGATTAATAAATAAATATATATATATCAAAGGTTATCTCTGCATTCCTCTGGATATTTTAAGGATGCAGCAAGTTTAGCAAAAACCTGAGCTCGGCCCTGGAAAAGAAGGTAGTGTTAGAAAGCAACTCAAGCCTGCCCCATCTTGACTGTCTTCGGTATACGAGGAAAGGAAGGGGAAAAAACACTATCAAGATTTTTTTTTATTATAAACTATAAAAGGTAAAGGTTCCCTTCGCACCTGTGTGCTAGTCGTTCCCGACGCTAGGGGGCGGTGCTCACCTCCATTTCAAAGCCGAAGAGCCAGCGCTGTCCGAAGACGTCTCCGTGGTCATGTGGCCGGCGTGACTCAACGCCAAAGGCGCACGGAACGCTCTTCCCTTCCCACCAAAGGTGGTCCCTGTTTTTCTACTTGCACTTTTTTTTTAGTGCTTTCGAACTGCTAGGTTGGGACAAGTCACGGGAGCTCACCCCGTTACGCAGCACCAGGGATTCGAACCGCCGAACTGCTGACCTTTCGACCGACAAGCTCAGCGTTTTAGCCACTGAGCTACCGCGTCCCTCATTATAAACTATAGCAGTAACTTTTTTTATCTGCGCGTGCCTTCAAGTTAGTTTTGCCTAAGTCCCCGCAGTCTTCTTGGCAAGGGTTTTTTTTTTTTCAGAAGTGGTTTGCCATTGCCTCCTCCCTAGGGCTGTGAGAAAGTGGCTGGCCAAAGGAACCCATCCGTCTTTGTGCCAGTGCAATCCTAGGCTGTGTTAACAGAGAGATTGAAATCAAGATTGCATGAGGTAATAGTACCACTCTATAAAGCCCTTAGTAAGGCCACGCCTAGAGTCCTGCATCCAGTTTTGGCCACCACATTATAACAAAAGAAGTTGAGACTCTAGAAAGAGTGCAGAGAAGAGTAACAAAGAGGATGAGGGGACTGGAGGCTCAAAGATACGACGAACGGTTGCAGGAAGTGGGCCTGGCTAGTCTAGTGAAGAGAAGGACCAGGGGAGACAGGAGAGCATCTTCCAATATTCGAGGAGCTGTCCCAGAGAGGAGGAAGGGGTCAAGCTATTTTCCAAAGCAAAAGGAAGGAAGGAGGGAGGGAAGGAAGGAAGGAAGGAAAGAAAAAAGGAAAGAAAAAAGGAAATAGGAAGGAAGGTGGAAGGGAGGGAAAGAAAGAAAGACAGACAGAAAAAGAAAGAAAGAAGAAAGAAAGAAAGACGACAGATAGACAGACATCTGAATGAACCATTGATGGACAGAAGACATGGCTAGTCTAGTGAAGAGAAGGACCAGGGGAGACAGGAGAGCATCTTCCAGTATTTGAGGGGCTGCCACAGAGAGGAGGAAAGGGGTCAAGCTATTTTCCAAAGCAAAAGGAAGGAAGGAAGGAAGGAGGGAGGGAGGGAAGGAAGGAAGGAAGGAAAGAAAAAAGGAAAGAGGAAAGAAGGTGGAAGGGAGGGAAAGAAAGAAAGAAAGAAAGACAGACAGAAAAAGAAAGAAAGAAAAGAAAGAAAGACAGACAGACAGATAGACAGACATCTGAATGAACCATCGATGGACAGAAGACATGGCTAGTCTAGCGAAGAGAAGGACCAGGGGAGACAGGAGAGCATCTTCCAGTATTTGAGGGGCCGCCACAGAGAGGAGGAAGGGGGTCAAGCTCTTCTCCAAAGCACCCAAAGGCCAGACAAGGAATAATGGATGGAAACTGACCAAGGAGCGATTCAAAATGGAAATAAGGAGAAATTTTCTGACCACGAGAACCATCAACTGGTGGAACAGAACTTGCCTTCGGAAGTTGTAGGAGCTTCATCACTGGAAGCTTTCAAGAAGAGCCTGGACTGCCAATTGTCAGAAAGGGTCTAGGCCTGCCTCCTGCTTGAGCAGGGGGTTGGACTAGATGACCTACAAGGTCCCTTCCTGTTATTCTGTATTTCCATAATCCCAGATGAACTAAGCAGTGGAACGATTTACCTTCAGAAGTTGTGGGTGCTCCCATCACCGGAGACTTTCAAGAAGAGACTGGACAGCTTCTTGTCAGAAATGGTGTAGGCCGGCCTCCTGCTTGAGCAGGGGGTTGGACTAGATGACCTGCAAGGTCCCTTCCAACTCTGTTATTCTTTTATCTGCCTAAATTCACCTTGTATTGAAGGGGAAAACACCCAACGCAGTTTGCACACAATACAGACCTCCCCGTAATATCAAAGATTCTTACAGGAACTTAAATACCAGCCAATCGACAAAAACCCTCAAAAAAACCTCCCTTCCCCATGAGATTTCTTTTCTCCTCTCTTAGCACAGACTAAGCTGGCCTGAGCAGAGAGATGCTTGAGGCAAGGAGAATGAATTTCAGGGAAACCTTCATTGCAAGAGATCTAGCTAATTAATTGGGCGTCAAACCCCGCACTCCAAGCAAGCTAGCAAACTCCTCTAACTTACTTTTCTCAAGAAGAAGTAAAAAAAAAATAAATCTGTGGTTCAAATTATGTACGTTTTTAAGCAGTTCTCATCAGGTGGGTTATGCCGAACGGATCTGCGGCGTTGGATTCATTAATCCCAGACTGCACTCAGCACTGGCCGTGACAGCGGTGGCTTAATCAAATCTGGTTTTTTTATCAACTGCCGGAGCCCACAGGACGCACGCCGTTGCCATCAGACAAAACAGCTGCAAACGGCACCACAAAATTAATGGTGGAAGATAAATTCAGCAGCTCACCCGCTTCTAACATTCCCGTCACAGCAGTAATCCCTTGGAATATTTTCACAGACGCAGAATAAAAGCCTAGGCATTCAGGATTTTTTTAAAAGAAGAGAGAGTTTGCATCCCTGCATTACAGGTAGCCCTTGACTGACAACAGTTCTTTGAGTGACCATTCAAAGTTACAACGGCACTGAAAAAAAAGGGACATGCGGCCATTTTTCACACTTACGACTGTCACCTCCCCGTGGTTACCTGAATAAAATTCAGACGCTTGGCAACTGACTCGTATTTATGATGGTCACAGTGTCTCAGGGTCACCTGATCCCTTTTCGCGCCCTTCTGACCAGCAAAGTCAAGGGGGAAATCCGATTCACTTAACAACCGTGTTCCTAATTTAAGAACCTCAGCGATTTGCTTAACAAACGTGGCGAGAAAAGTCGTAAAATGGGGCAAAACTCACTTAACCAATTGCTCACTTTAGCAACAGAAATTATGGGCTCAAGTGTGGTCGTACGTCGAGGACTACCTGCACAGGATCGCTTCACAGTGAAATTATTCAGCCTGGTTTCTTTTTTAGAAAAACCAGAGCATTCTTTTAAATTAATCCCTGGGTTGAAAATACTAGCATACACTGGAAAACACACATTTTAGGCTCAGTACTTTTAAACCTGGACATTGGCTAAGGTCAAAAAGCTAAGTAGGGTTGGATTTGTCTCGGACTTGAATAAGAAATTCCAAAAATGTAGGCAAGCTGAAAATAACTTTAGAAGAAGGCAGAACCTTGCTGCCCTTCCACGGACGTGTTCATAAAGTCACCGGGAAATTATTTCCAAAATATATATCTATCCAAGCCAGAGGTGGTATTCAGCTGGTTCAGACCGGTTCGGGCGAATTGGTAGCGGCGACTGCCATCCTATTTAGCCATGTTTTCGAGGCCATTCGCATGCCTCGAGAAAGAGAAGAGAAGAGAAGAGAAGAGAAAATAGAAAGAATAGAATATTCTTGCCTTACTTGTCCGGCCTTCTCAGTTTGGAATTGGAAATGGGATTCCACAAATAATCTGAGCCTTGATCCTCCCTGTTTCACATTTCTATTTCCTTTTTCTGTTATTATAATTCTGACCCGAGATTATTTTTCTAATTTGCCCCAAAACAAAACTTTGCCTGGATAAATTAAGTCAGGTAGATGATTAAGTTCAGGCGTTGTTGTTTTTTTCTTCTCAAACAAATATGTATTTTATGGACAAGCTCTCCTGGTGTTTACCTCCCAGAATATTTCTTTTATTACATGATTAATCCGAGGGAGGGTTTTCTCTGCTCTTTGTTTATGAAGAACTACAAAGTAAACAGCAATTCTCAAAGGAAATGGAAGTGTTTGTATATTTAAGGCATCTGCGAAAGATCTATTTCTGTGTTGGACAAACGGCGTAGCTCTTTTTATTTTTTTTTTATTTTTCTTCTCCCTTTTATCGTTTTCATTAAACGATTTAGATTGTTTTAATCTATCACTTTTATGATCGCATTCAAACATACGCTCTTTATTGTAAACTACAGAAAATGTGAGTGTACGGGAATCATCATCATCATCATAATAGGATGCAATTTTCCCACTTACATATCCTCCATGGACTTCATTAGAGAAAGAGAGAGTGTCAGGGACAGACATCAAAGATGCTCTTCTTGCAAAGGAAAATTTTGTTTTAAAGCATGCTCATTCCATCCTCATTCTTACATATATATATTTTTTACACTTACTATATTGATGTAGAATAGAAATAGAAAGAATAGAATAGAATAGAATAGAATAGAATAGAATAGAATAGAATAAGAAAAATAGAATGGAATGGAATGAATTAGAATTAGAATTAGAAAAATGGGATAGGATAGGATGGAATGGAATGGAATGGAATAGAATAGAATAGAATAGAATAGAATAGAATAGAATAGAATAGAATAGAATAGAATAACAGAATTGGAAGGGACCTTGGAGGTCTTCTAGTCCAACCCCCTGTCCAGGCAGGAAACCCTCCACCACTTCAGACAAATGGTTTCCAACCTCTTCTTAAGAACTTCCAGTGTTGGAGCATTCACAACTTTTGCAGGCAAGTTGTTCCACTGATTAATTGTTCTAATCGCCAGAAAATTTCTCCTTACTTCTAAGTTGCTTCTCTCCTTGATTAGTTTCCACCCGTTGCTTCTTGTCTTGCCCTCAGGTGCTTTGGAGAACAGCTTGACTCCCTCTTCTTTGGGGCAGCCCCTGAGATATTGGAAGACTGCTATCATGTCTCCCCTAGTCCTTCTCTTCACTAGACTAGCCATGCCCAGTTCCTGCAACCGTTCGTCATATGTTTTAGCCTCCAATCATCCCCTAATCATCCTGGTTGCTCTTCTCTGCACTCTTTCTAGGGTCTCCATATCTTTTTTTCCATCGTGGCGACCAAAACTGAATGCAATATTCCAAGTGTGGCCTTACCAAGGCCTTATAAAGTGGTATATACAGCGAGAACAATCTCAAAAGTGGTCTGTGTTCCTGCTGGGCCAGCATTGGGTCATCATCTGAACATCCCGCAATGGACCTGCTGCTAACTTTTAAGTACTACCTGGGTTAGGTGAGAGTCAACTAACAGTGGCTGACAGGGGTGGCCAATGAAGTTTGACCTAACCTCATTCCCACCTCCAACCAGAGGTGAAATGCTCTGAAGTCAGCTACCGTTTCACTTCACTTTTTTTAGCATTTTTTTTTACTACCGGTTTGGGCGAACCGGTAGCATTTCACCCCTGCCTCCAACCCATTAGGGGACTGGAGCACATACAAAGAACAGTTGCAGAAACGGGGTATGTCTAGTTTAATGAAAAGAAGAACCAGCGAAAGCCCAGACCAGAGCTCTGCGTTGGAGGCAGAGATGGGACCAGAGCCATCTGGGAGGTATGTGCGGACTCCGGAGCCTCCAGAGTTGGACATCAGACAGGCTGAGGAACAAGGGGAGCCTGTTCCTTGTGGGTGCATGCGCAGAGCTGCCAGAAAGCAAGAACAGTTAAAACGAAAGGGACGACTTGGGAGTAAAGCTTGGAGATGATTGGCCCCATCCATAAGACTTAAAGGAAGAGCAAAGGCAGGTGAGCCTTTGCAGGAAGCAACTTTGTGGGTGGTGTCGGTTTGTATTTCAAAGCACCATTTTTGACTCGGTGTTTCCGTGTGGCCTGGCCAAGATAATTGCCAATTAGGTCTTTGGCAGCGTGTCAAAGAAGATAAAGGGAGCGTAGGTCAGAACACAAGGAGAGAAGCAACCTGGAACTAAGGAGGAATTTCCCGACAGTGAGAACAATTAACCAATGGAACTGCTTGCCTCCAGAAATTATGGGTTATCCATCACTGGAGATTTTTTAAGAAGAAACCGGACAGCCACCTATCTGAAAGGGGATATGCTCTTCTGCTTGAGCAGGGGGTTGGACTAGAAGACCTCCGAGGTCCCTTCCAACTCTGTTACTCTGTTAACCCTAGGCCACCATGGTTTTCAGGCAAAAGATTAGCTGATTCCCCCATTCCCCCTTCCTTCTGCTGGCTCGACTCTTGCAGAGATGGTTATTTTACGCTATTTCACCGGACGTCTGAAGTTCCTCGGAAAATCAAGGTCGCAAGTGGAGTCTACTTAAGGCCAGATTTTGTTCAGCCTGCCGTGCGCACCTTGTTACACCTGTCTATCATATCGGGACGCTCTTCGCACCGAGGGGAGAGCTTTCCCCAGCCAACTCGCCCATGGATCAGCTGTCGCCTCGCCGTTTATTCCAATCCTATAATTGACTTGTGGTCGAAAGAGCCGCATTTCAGGGCTAGAGTGATGGGAGAACCTGAAAGGCCACCCTTCCCTTTAGAAAACGAGTCCTTGTCACCTGTTTATAAAGGTTGACGTGTCGCTTTTCCGGCGAGAAGACTGGCAGTGATGTCCTCACCCCCCCTCTCCACCATCCAGAAACGGGTAATTTGCCTGCCACAAATCCGAAGAAGCCGCCGTCAACTGTATTTTTTTTTTTAATTATTATTATGTGTAAGATTTTCATCTCGGTTCATTCCCCCCGCTCCCCAAATTGTTCAGGGTGGCATTGCTAATTATCTCCGCAGCCTCCGAACGAGCGGAGCCTCCTCAGAGAGGCAGGCTGAAATCTTATCAAGTGAGCTTCACTGGGAATTAGAGAGTTCTCAATCTAATTTTGTCTGTTAGCTACTTCGCCGCATCTCATTTCGTGTCCCGCGGTCCCAGGCTCGCTGTATTGTTACGGACAGGAAACGAAACCAAAAAACAAAACACCATTTTCTGTTTAAAACAAAAAAAACAAAAAATCTCAGCCGGGAAAAAGAAACCTAAACCTAAAATAAATAAAAATAAAATCCCAAACTAGAAACCAGAGAGAATATGGAATGGAATGGGAATGGGAATGGGAATGGGAATGGGAACGGGAATAGGAATAGGAATAGGAATAGGAATAAATAGAAATAGAAATGAAGGAATGGAATGGAATGGAATGGAATGGAATGGAATGGAATGGAATGGAATGGAATGGAATAGAATAGAATAGAATAGAATAGAATAGAATAGAATAGAATAGAATAGAATAGAATAACAGAGTTGGAAGGGACCTTGGAGGTCTTCTAGTCCAACCCTCTGCTTAGGAAACCCTACACCACTTCAGACAAATGGTTATCCAGCCTCTTCTTAAGAACTTCCAGTGTTGGAGCATTCACAACTTCTGGTGGCAAGTTGTTCCACGGATTAATTGTTCTCCCTGTCAGGAAATTTCTCCTTAGTTCTAAGTTGCTTCTCTCCTTGATTAGTTTCCACCCGTTGCTTCTTGTCCTGCCCTCAGGTCCTTTGGAGAATAGCTTGACTCCCTCTTCTTTGGGGCAGCCCCTGAGATAATGGAAGACTGCTATCATGTCTCCCCTAGTCCTTCTTTCCATTAAACTAGACATACCCAGTTCCTGCAACCGTTCTTCATATGTTTTAGTCTCCAGTCCCCTAATCCTCTTGGTTGCTCTTCTCTGTACTCTTTCTAGAGTCTCCACATCTTTTTTACATCATGGCGACCAAAACTGGATGCAGGATTCCAAGTGTGGCCTTACTAAGGCCTTATAAAGCGGTATCAACACTTCATGTGATCTTGATTCTATCCCTCTGTTTATGCAGCCCTGAACTGTGTTGGCTTATTTGGCAGCTGCTGCACATGGCTGGCTCCTATTGAAGTGATTTTCCACTAGGACTCCACTAAGATCCCTCTCACAGTTACTACTATTGAGTGAGGTCCCACCTATCCTGTACCTGTGCATTTTGGTTTTTCTGGCCTAAATGTAGAACCTTCCTTTTTTTTCACCGTTGAATTTCATTTTGTTAGATAACTCATTTCTTTCTCATTTTTTTCAAGAATGCTCCCAATGTCCCAATGATTTGCAACTGGAGAAAGTTGACCAGACCCCAGATGGAATCCTAGAGTCATAGGGCTGGAAGGGACATCTGGAGGTCTTCTAGTCCAACCCTCCATCGAAGGCAGGAGTCCTTATTCCATCCAGGACCGATGGTTGTCCGATCTTTTCTTGAAAACCTCCAGCGAGTGCAACGATGATCAGGGCCTCCGTTGCCCAGGTGCTCATCTCCAAAATTCACAGAGACACAATATTCTTTTCTAGTGTAGCTCCCCTATTTTGCTTGGCATCATTCGTAGTAACCCATCCAAGAAAACGTACGAGGGTCAGCCGCAAAAATCTATTAAATACAGGTAGTCCTCAACTTACAATGGTTCGTTTAGTGACCGTTTGACGTGACAACATCCCCTCCCCCCCAAAAAAAGAGGACTTCGGAATGTTTTTCACACTTACAACTCTTAACGCCCATGCCTAAGGTCTCGTGATCCAAAAATCCGTCAGCTTGGCAACCGACTCGTGTTTATGACAGTTGGCGTGTCCCGGGACGTGGTGGGGAGGGTCACGTGATCCCCTTTTGCGACCTTCCCAACAAGCCGAGTCAATAGGGGAAGCTGGATTCACTTAACGACCCTGTGTCTCACTTAACAACGGCGTCAAGAAAGATCCTACAATGGGGGCAGGACTCACTTAACCAACCTCTCACTTAGCCACAAAAATGTCGGGCTCAGTGGTGGCCATAAATTGAGGATTTACTTGTAAATAAAGAAAATTGGTAAATACAGGGACGCGGTGGCTCAGTGGCTAAGACGATCGAAAGGTCGGCAGTTCGGCGGTTCGAATCCCCAGTGCCGCGTAACGGGGTGAGCTCCCGTGACTTGTCCCAGCTTCTGCCAACCTAGCAGTTCGAAAGCACGTAAAAAATGCAAGTAGAAAAATAGGGGCCACCTTTGGTGGGAAGGGAACAGCGTTCCGTGCGCCTTTGGCGTTGAGTCATGCCGGCCACATGACCACGGAGACGTCTTCGGACAGCGCTGGCTCTTGGGCTTTGAAACGGAGATGAGCACCGCCCCCTAGAGCCTGGAACGACTAGCACGTATGTCTTTACCTTTTAAAAGAAACTTCGTTTTCCAAGCAAAACGATGGCAAAACATTGTCCCATGGCAACTTCTTCTCCACTTCAGTTCCTCCCCCCCCCCTCTTCTTGTAATTGGATTGTAATATTTGAGCCTATCTGGGAGATAATTACCACTTTGCATCTTTAATGCAACCTTTAATAATCCTTTGTAATCTGCTGCCTGGCGTTCATTAAGCCATCTTTGAAAAGGCCGAGTTTTTTTAAGGCTAGAAATGGAACGACGGGGGGGGGGGAGAGATTTTTTAATCTCCAGAGTATCCTGCTCCCCGTGTGTTTATATGTGTGTGTGTGTGTGTGTGTGTGTGTGTGTGTGTGTTTTCTCAGGTTTTCGCGGGTGTTTGTATGTAGGTCTTTGGTTATTCGGGTCTTTTCCCACGTAAAATTGGAAGTGTCTTGGCGACGTTTTGACGAAGTCTCATTCGTCATCTTCAGGCTGGTGTCTTCGGCTTCGTGCTTCCAGGTTTTATGTGTATTTCTCTTTAGCCAGGTTCTACCTACGTATAATATCTTGGTTTACGTAGGTAGAACCTGGCTAAAGATATATATATGTGTGTGTGTGTGTGTGTGTGTGTGTGTATATATTCTTACTTCTTCATAAGATTTATGTGTGTTTTTCTCTAACCAGGTTTTTCCTACATAACCAAGGTTTTTCTGCAGCCCTAGCTCAGTGGAATCACATCCACTCGATTCTGGGCTTTTTTCTTTCTGGCAGCCAGCAAGTTCTTGCTGCCAGGTGAGAGACTTATATAGATCTATTTCTGGCTCATTAGCCATCATCAGTAAGCCACACCCACATCTCATGTATCCTCCCTGTAAAGGTACAATATCTATTGTCTTACTTCTTCGAATAATTTATGTGTGTTTTTCCATATATATATATATATATATATATATATATATATATATATATATATATATATATATATATATATATATATATATATATATATATATATATATATATATATATATATTGCGTGTTTATATTTTCCTGGGAATTGGAGAAATCTAAATTTAAAACCATTGTGGGCTCCTGCCATCAGATCCCAGGTGTATAGCATGCATTGAAGACAAATAACTTGGTCCTCAAAGATGCGCCCACACGAAGAAGAAGAAAAAAAACTTCCAATTTTGTTTTTATTTTTATTTATTTTTCTTCCTGCGTCAGCTTGAAAATCCATTTAGCCTCAAGCTCTACCACCGACACACTTAGGGTCTAGTTTCTTCCTTCTCCGGTTTGATTTTCTGCAGAATGGAGGATCTCTCTCTCTCTCTCCCTCTCTCTCTCTCTCTCTCTCTCTCTCTGTGTGTGTCCCCCAATTCCCAAGGAAAATCCAGCGGCTGCCAAGCCATCCATCATCTTAGATATTTGAGAAAACTGATGTTATTAACCTGATGAGGTTTTCAGATTGAAATTGAAGCCGTGGGATGCCAGGCCCTAATAACTGTCAGCCGCAATTGGCTTTCTTGGAAACGTTCAAAATGATGCCCAAAGCGAAGCTCCCGGTAACAGCCAAATCTTCTCGAGATGGAATTTTTGCGCACACGAAATCTTTGTAATGGCTTTCGGAGGGACTTATTTGGCTCGCACAACGAAGGCCCAGCAAAATGAACGGCTCACCTCTTTTTTTGTTTTGCACGTAAATCCCTTTCGAAAAACCCAGGGTGATAACGGGCATCCCGCGGGAAAGTCAGTCGAGAGTGGGAGAAGAAAGAGCCACAACTAGATTTGTTGGGCAGGGAGTTTAAGAGTAGCAGGGGAGGCTGCGGTTGCGATGGTGGGAGAGTTCAGTTTTGTAGCTCCGGATCTTCAGTGACTGATTATTATTGGCTATGTTGCTGCATGTCCGTTTTTCAAGTTCATTTTAGCTACAAAATACACTTCGGGTAAAAGTGATGCCTTCTCCCTCCTTCCTGTCTCCTTCTTCTCTCCCACCAACCCTCCCTGCCTCCCTCCCTCCCTGCCTTCCTTCCTTCTTTCCCCCTTTTCCTCCCTTCCTTTCCCCCTTGTTTTGCCCCTTTTCCTTCTTTCTTTCCTTCTTTCCTTCCCCCTTTGCCCCTTTTCCTTCCCTCCCTCCCTCCCCCCTTTCCCCTTTCCCCTTTTCCTTCCTTCCTTCCTTCCTTCTCCCTTTGCTCCTTTTCCTTCCTTCCTTCCTTCCTTCTCCCTTTGCTCCTTTTCCTTCCTTCCTTCCTTCCCCCTTTGCCCCTTTTCCTCCCTCCCTCTCTTCCTTCCTTCTCCATTTGCCGTTTTTCTTTCCTCCATCCCTTCCTTCCTCCTTTGCTTTTCCTTCCTTCCTTCCTTCCTTCCTTCCTTCCTTCCTTCCTTCCTTCCTTCCTTCCTTCCCCCTTTGCCCCTTTTCCTCCCTCCCTCTCTTCCTTCCTTCTCCATTTGCCGCTTTTCCTTCCTCCATCCCTTCCTTCCTCCTTTGCTTTTCCTTCCTTCCTTCCTTCCTTCCTTCCTTCCTTCCTTCCTTCCTTCCTTCCCCCTTTGCCCCTTTTCCTCCCTCCCTCTCTTCCTTCCTTCTCCATTTGCCGCTTTTCCTTCCTCCATCCCTTCCTTCCTTCTTTGCTTTTCCTTCCTTCCTTCCTTCCTTCCTTCCTTCCTTCCATCCATCCATCCATCCATCCATCTTATCAAGCCACTGTCAGAACATACAACCAGGTTTAAACTCCCCTCTTTCTAATTTCCTTTAGCCCTTTGCCCCCAAGTGGTTATAACTAGCGTGGCTGACATTATTAAAAAAAAAAAAAAAATCAACCAACAACCCACTTTTCCTTATTGTAATTCCTCCGGATTTACAGAGTCAACAATAACCCCATAACCAGTTCAGCGGGGCCTCGAAGACGCTTCAGTACCAGCCCTGTGGCTCAGCTGCCGTATGTGGGGGGCGGGAAGTTGGCTTCCCATGTCTAACCGCTTGAATACGGCTAAAAAAAAAAAGTCACATTTGCATTAGCTCGATATCCATCACCCCAAGAAATTCTCACTTCTGTTTTTGGCAAGAAGTTTCCGAAACAGGAGGAATAACCCCGCTGTCTTTCTATTGTTTAAATCTCCAGGGTTCCGGGTGCAATTAGCTCCCAATATGGCATTGTGGGCAGGGAGGGGGCGGGGGGGGCAGAGAGAAGGAATAAATTATTAACCTTTTTTTAAAATAACTTGGCAGGCTTATGTAATAGACGTAATTTCCCCCCCCTGCCTTTCAGTAAGCTGCCTCCTGCCGCGCCTGTTGCCGCTTTCGCATGGAGAGGTCGTAGCTACGAACATGTGCAGCCTTTGCCCGATTGTCTCTGCAGAGATTTCTCCCTCGTCAGCCAAGCTCGTTGAAATCCTTGAGATGTAGACGAGTAGCTGCGGAAAGAACATCTCAACCTTTAATTTGTTTTGGGCTTTGTTTGTTTGTTTGTTTAGCTAGTTCCCGTGCCTGAACTGCTTTTCTGCCATCCTTTGATTCTGGAGGCCAAGCTGTGGGGTCCCTGGTGCTCTCTGAGCTTGGACGTTTCATGACCCAACTAGGTAGCATCATCAGTGCTAGGAGGAGGAGGAGGAGGACTGTGGGGGTCCCTGGTGCTCTCTGAGCTTGGTTGTTTTCTTGTAGATGTTTCATGACCCAGTGTTGTGGCTCCGTTACCTGAGCCTGTGTCATCGGCAGGAGAGTGAGTCCTCTCCTGGACCTTCCTCTCTGGCAATGCCTTCGGTGTCCGCCGAAGGGCAAGAGATACGGCCGGGCCCAAGCACGTCCACGCAGCCACAGGTGGACAGTGATGAGAGTAATGAGTCTTGGCTGGATCCACGCCAGCGTCGCAGAGATAAGCGCGCGCAAGAGAAGAGAAGGCGTGCCCGAGATTAGGCTGAGTCACTGGACCACACCCCACAGGATATAAAAGGGAGCGTGGTGGCCAGTCAGACCTTGTGACGAACAAAGCTGAAAGCTTCCACGCCATTCTGCATTGCCGGACTTTTGCTATAGATTTTGCTGGATTATCTCTGGACTTGATTGACTCTGTAATTATTGAGCTGTTTCTTTTGATGTACCAGACCTCTCGATGAGCAAAGTCGACGGGGAAGCCGGATTCACTTAACGACTGTGTGACTAACTCGACCACTGTGGCGATTTGCTTAACAACGGCAGACGGGGCAAAATTCACTTGACAGGCATTTTCACTCAGCGACGGAAATGTTGGGCTCAATCGTGGTTGTAAGTCGAGGACTACCATGTTTCCCTGAAAATAAGACCCTGTCTTATATTTTTTTGAACCCTGAAATAAGCACTTGGCCTTATTTTCATGGAGGTTTTATTATTGTGGGGTACGCGGAGCAAGATGGAGCAAGCGAATAACAGCAATGGAGTTGAAACGGAGCTGGAAGGGGGGGAAAGAAAAATTTGGAATTCATGCCAGGCAGTGGCCTTATAGTACATGAGTGGTGCGGTGGCCTAGAGGTGGAACTCTCGCCTCACAATCAGAAGGCTGTGAGTTCGATCCTAGATAGAGGCAGATATTTCTCTCTCTGGGCACAATGAGAAATATATCTGCCGAACAAAACTCCGCCCTGGAGACAGGAAAGGCATCCGGCCAGGAAACAATCAGCTCCATTTAGTTGTCCCAACTCCATTCCGCAAGGGATTACGGGATCATTAAACGACAAAGAAGAAAGAAGTACATGCCTATCTCTCTGACTAGCTTGCTCCTGTTTCTCCTTGTTCCCCGGGCAAATCACCCTTATAATCACCCACAACACCCTGTTCCTGACCAGCCAGCCGTTGTACAATTTCTCTTGGTTTTTGTTTTTTTGCTAAAAGCCAAGCGGTTGCTCCTATCCTTTGTTCTGGGGGGCAGGGTTCACTTGCAGAGCCAGCCTCTCCTTTTGTTCTTCTCTGCCGCTCCCCAATAATTATTCATCAGCCCATTGCTTGGTGAAATTCAGGAACAGTTATCCGTAGCTCCAGATACGTGGTTTTATTTTCTTTTTTCTCTCTGCTATGGGAATTGAAAAAATGGCGAGTATGCGAAGACCCCCTTGGCCCTGGCACCTTTGAAGAGGAGGTTGGTGCGAAAGATACTTTCCCTTTTTCCAAGCAGCAGGGAAGAGGAGGGGGAGGAGGAGGAGAGGAAAGAAGGAGAAGGAGGTGGAGGAAGAGAAGGTGGTGGTAGAGGGAGGAGGAAGAGGGAGAAGAGAAGGAGGAAAAGAAGAAGAGGAGGAGAAGAAGGAGAAGGAGAAGGAGCTTTATCAGACGGCTGAAGTTTTGAAGAGACTGTTTCTTCTGATCTTCCGATAACCCAAGAAACATATCTCAGAAAAATATTGCTGGCTTTGCTGTGACATCTGTTTTTCTTTTTCAAAAGAGCATCTGTTTCTTGACCTTTCACTTGTCTGAAAGTGTATAGGGTTTTCTGCTTGAGCAGGGGGCTGGACTAGAAGACCTTCAGGGTCCCTTCAAGCTCATTCTCTTCTCTTCTCTTCTCTTCTCTTCTCTTCTCTTCTCTTCTCTTCTCTTCTCTTCTCTTCTCTTCTCTCTCTTCTCGTCTAGTCTCGTCTCGTCTCGTCTCGTCTCTGCTCTTCCATTCCATTCCATTCCATTCCATTCCATTCCATTCCATTCCATTCCATTCCACTACACTATTCCTACTTCTACTTCTACTTCTACTTCTACTCCTTTTCCTATTCCTATTCCTACTTCTATTCCTATTTCTATTCCAGAGCTTTTGGAATGGGCTCTGAAATGCAAACGCTACTACTAATACATCTTATAGTAAGGAAGGGGGCTGCATTAATTTTCTGCCATCAAAGAAACAGAAAGCAGGGTGACATCGTGTCCATGGTCCTTCTAACGTAACAGTCCCAAATCAAACCAACTCAATGATTGAAGTCTTCCTCCAGACTCAAGGTAGGCCTGGAGGTTCAGCACCACGGAGAGCTCCACACGAGTTCCTGGATCAATTGTCTCAAAGAGCATCTCTCTTCCGTTCAACAGATCTTGGATCCTTGGCTGATCCCCGGGATCAGGGTTCGGGAACCCCGTTCCACCTCAGGGTGGTTCCCATTTGCTCCGTCTCATTTTATGTGGCTGTTATTCTTGTGGAAACCTTCATTAAAAATCCCTAAGGTTTTTGATGATGATGATGATGATTTTTTCCCCCGTTTTCAGCCGAACGTCGAAAGTTGCTGCATACAGGCAAGGAATGTAAATATTGCACTTTTCCCTGCACGTCGCGATCTTTGACAAAATTAGCTCTGGGACCGTGCCAGGAGATGGAGAGAGCTTTGTCTGTCTGGCATTAATGTTTGTCACACCTTGTCAATCATCCTCGAAATCTTCACTTCAGCTTCTTTCCCTTCCAAGACCTTAACGTTAGTCTGCTGTGGCGGGTGATGCCACGTTTAAAAACATATCCATCTTGGGAATGGCTTCAAGGTCTCTTTTTTTGTTGTTTTTGGTGGAAAGCAAAACGTTCTGGAAATATGGGAGGCATCGCAGTATTTCAGGCCGAAAGCTTTTTCAGCCTTGCTACCAGGGGTGGGCTGCTGTAGAACCTCTAGCTAAGATTCTCTGCAGTTCGGAGAACCCCCAAATCCCACTCCTGGCTGGCCCCGCCCACCCCACCCCACCCCTCCCAGGAGTCCTCATGCAGCCCATTTTGGATACAGGTAAGTGCAGAGCGCGCACAGAGACTCGGAGAGGGTGAAAAACAGGCCTACGGGAAGTTCCGGCCCGTTTCCAGCCTCCAGAGGGCCTCCGGAGCCTGGCGAGGCCATTTTCGCCCTCCTGGAGGCTCGAAGAAAGCCTCCGGAGCCCAGGGAGGGCAAAAAGGCCCCTCCCCCACTGTGGCCCAACTAGGCCACGCCCACCATGGTCATGCCCACTCGGCAACCAGGCAAAGAACCCCTTGCTAAAATTTTAAAGCCCACCCCTGCTTGCTACCCTGAATTGCCCTTTTGTTATTTTTCTTGTGGGCGGTGGAGAGTCTCAATCATCCAGGCCATGGTTGTCTCAAAGTAGATTTTCTGGGGGTGGGTGGGTGGGTTATTTATTTATTTATTTATTTATTGGTTCGATTTATATGCCGCCCTTCACCGGAGACTCAGGGCGGCTTACAACGCGTTAAGCAATAGCCTTCATACTTTTGTATCTACCTGCTTAGTAGGGCTTTCGTGCCCCCCATAAGCGATGTTCTTTTTTTTTATACAAAGTCAGCTTATTGCCCCCACAATCCAGGTCCTCATTTTACCTACCTCAGAAGGATGGAAGGCTGAGTCAACCTTGAGCCTGGTGAGATTTGAACTCGCAGTAATTGCAGGCAGCTGGCAGCTAAGTGCTACTTAACAGCACTTTAGTCCGCTGCTCCACCAAGGCTCCTTCCAGTTTCCCATTAAAATGTTTTGCTTTTCAGAATAATAGAACAACAGACTCGGAAGGGACCTCGGAGGTGTTTTTTTCAGTGCTGTTATAACTTCAAACGGTCACTAAACAAACTGTTGTAAGTCAAGAATTAAAGCCTCTTTGGAACTTCACCCATTCCAGGAAACCTGGAGTCACTGAATGGAAGTTATTCCAAGGATCCGGACTCCAATCCAAATCCAGGCCAAAAAAATCTCTGATTATTTGCAAGGGGTAGCATTTCAAGAACAAATGACCGAAACAGCCACATGTTGAAGAAACAATGCCTCTGAATAGGGCAATAAGAAAGAAAAAGAAAAGAAAGTTAGCACGCAGGATCTAATCGAGCGGCTTGTATGATTTTATTTTTCCGTTGCACAATTAACTCTTCCATCTACCGACTCCCCAATGCTAAAGAGACCTCTTCTGGCCTTGATTTGTGGCTACCATCGTGGCAAAATTAGCATCTTTTTCTGGCCTTCCTTGTCCCCGTTATAAAGCAGCAGGCAAAGTAACAGGAATAAACAACAGTCATTAACCACAACAGGGGCCTCTATAAAGATTTTCTGCTTAATTAGACTCTTTCTTCCTGCCTTTCTCGTAGACCAAGATTCTGGCTTTCCGAGGTTCATCTGTGCAGAGTTGTGTTGTCTGATCTGTCGCGACCTCTCTCCGCAAGGAAGCCCTTTCTTCCTACTTCGTTCCATTTTAGCTAATGAAAGTCAAGCTGGCTAGGAGAATAGAATAGAATAACAGAGTCGGAAGGGACCTTGGAGGTCTTCTAGTCCACTTCAGAGCAAACTCTCCTTGCTCAAAAGCAGTAACTGCGAGAGGGATCTTGGAGTCCTAGTGGACAATCGCTTAAATAGGAGCCGGCCAGCAGCTGCCCAAAAAGCAAACACAGTCCTAGGCTGCATCAACAGAGGGATAGAATCAAGATCACGTGACGTCTTAATACCACTTTATAAGGCCGCACTTGGAATACCGCATCCAGTTTTGGTCACCACGATGTCAAAAAGATGTGGAGATCAGGGGTGGTATTCCTCCCACCGCCGGCGCTACCACTTCGCGCGATCCGGATAGAACCGGCTGAATTTCACCGCTGGTGGAGACTCTAGAAAGAGTGCAGAGAAGAGCAACAAAGAGGATTAGGGGACTAAAACAGATGAAGAACGGTTGCAGGAACTGAGTATGTCTAGTTTAATCAATGAGACAGGATAGCAGTCTTCCAATATCTCAGGGGCTGCCCCAAAGAAGAGGGAGTCAAGCTATTCTCCAAAGGGCAGGACAAAAAGCAACGGATGGAAACTAATCAAGGAGAGAAGCAACTTAGAACTAAGGAGGAATTTCCTGACAGTGAGAACAATTAACCTGTGGAACAGCTTGCCTCCAGTGGTTGTGAATGCTCCAACACTGGAAGTTTTTAAGAAGATGTTGGATAACCCTTTGTCTGAAGTGGTGTAGGGTTTCCTGCCTAAGCAGGGGGTTGGACTAGAAGACCTCCAAGGTCCCTTCCAACTCTGTTATTTTATTCCTCTCCACCTCTGCCAGCTTATCTTTTCAACAGAAGTTTTCTCCCCCTTCCCTTCTTCTCTCCATCCCGGTGACAGACCACCGGGCATCTCATCTTTTAGGTCATCAACAAAACACAGCCAATTACTTCTGGGCGCTTTTGGCAGGGCCCTTAGAGGCTGCCGGTTCGTTCGGGATAAATTGCAAACGGCCAAAAGAAAGGAAGCTTTCACTTTAGGCCCTCGGGGCTCACCCGTCAGCGTGGCAACCTATTATGCGTCAGTTGAGGGAAATTGGATCCTTCGGGTTGATTCCATTAAGTGCCGTTTATCCGGATGGCAGATGGCCAGAGACGTAGAAATGATGGTTGAAACAGCCATTCTATGTTTTACCAACAAAGAATGACTAGTATACATCTAAATGGGACGCGGTGGCTCAGTGGCTAAGACGCTGAGCTTGTCGATCAAAAGTTCGGAAGTTCAGCGGTTCGAATCCCTAGCGCCACATAATGGAGTGAGCTCCCGTGACTTGTCCCAGTTTCTGCCAACCTAGCAGTTCGAAAGCACGTAAAAAATGCAAGTAGAAAAATAGGGACCACCTTTGGTGGGAAGGTAAACAGCGTTCCGTGCGCCTTTGGCGTTGAGTCATGCTGGCCACATGACCACGGAGACGTCTTTGGACAGCGCTGACTCTTCAGCTTTGAAACAGAGATGAGCACCGCCCCTTAGAGTTGGGAACGACTAGCGCATATGTGCGAGGGGAACCTTTACCTTTTAGTATAGATCTATTTCAAGCTATTTAGCTTTCATCAGCTAGCCATACCTTTCTGGGATTTGAACCTGGGCTGCTTATATATTAGGTAGATGTATTAACCTCTAAGCCACAGATTCTCCTCCATTTGTTGGCTATACCAGGGGGGAGATTAAGTGGGGGTTTTTTTCCTCCGGTGGGACTGGTCTATCAGAGCAATTCTTTGTCTTATCTCGATAATAAGCAGAGAACTTAGTTTTGTTTTGCTGTGCTATTTTTTTGTTAAAGCTTGTTAGGGTTGTTTCTTTATACCACCCTGGGGATTATTATTATTGTTATTGTTATTTTGTACCGTGCTTGAATTATATCGGTGTAATTCTAGTGCAGATCGTCGTGGACTTACAACGACCATGGAGCCCAAAAACTTCTGTTGGTTGCTGAGACGTTTGTTAAGCGAGCTTTGCCTCACTTTACGACCTTTCTTACTACCGTTATTTAGTGAATCATCGCAATTGTGAAGTTAGTTAGAGAGGGAGGGAGGGAGGGACGGAGAGAGAAAGAGGGAGGGAGGGAAGGAGAGAGAGAGAAAGAGACAGGGGTGGGCTGCTGGGGGTTAAGATTCTTAAGTTAAGATTCTGACTGTGCAGTCGGAGAACCCCCAAATCCCACTCCTGGCAGGCTCTGCCCAACGTGCCCCTCCCCTCCCAGGGGTCCCCACGTTTGGATGCAGGTAAGTGCAGGGCACACACGGAAGCTCGGGGAGGGCAAAAAACTTTGGAATGGTGGAAATGATTCCAGTCCTTTTTTCTCATCTTCTCCAGCAAAGAAAAGCCAAGCCAGTTTTTTTTTTTTTTCTAAGCGGGAGCAAAGTTGGCACTTTTATTTCCTCGGGCGCTTCAACTGAAGCACTGCCTAATTCGGGCAAGGGAGCTTAATGGGTTGTGGCGGAATGAGCTGCGTGACAGAGTACAAAACTGTCAGGGTGCCCACCGCCCCCCCCCATCCCCGATTCGCCAGCAAGAGGCTGAACTTCTCCGGAGAATATTTTAGCCCAACCTCCTGCTCACGCAAGGAGACCTATACTAGGGATTCGAACCGCCGAACTGCCGACCTTTCGGACCAACAAGCTCAGCATCCTAGCCACTGAGCCACAAGAAAGATCAAATAGGGGCTGTGGAACGAAGACACGGCTGATTTTTTTTTTAAACCCACTTTTCGTAGGAAAAGACAGAAATGTTGTGGTTTTGGGGGGTTTTTTTGGAGGCAGGAAAACCTGCAAATTCTGTTGAATCCAAGGGAGGCATAAAAATCCGACCACTTCGTGTGATTTTAATCGCTTGGTCAGAAACACATGGAAGTCCGCGACTTACAAAAATTCGTTTAGTGACCATTCGAAAGGCCCTGAAAAAAGTGGATTTACAGCCAGTTTTCCCGCTTAAAACCGTCGCCGTATCTCCTTGGTCATGTGATTCCAAATTCAGCCGCTTGGCAGCTGACTCATATTTATGACCATCACCATATCCCCGGTGGGGGGTTTGGGGTATCACATGATCGCCTTTTGCGACCTTCCAACAAGCCAAGTTGGCGGGGAAGCCAGATTCCCTTAACAACCTCTCCGACTAACTTAACAGCCGCAGAGACTCGCTTAGCCACAGTGGCTGAGGAAGGTCGTAAAACGGGACGACGCTCACTTTACAACTGTCTCACTTCAGAACGGAAATTGTGGTCGTAAGTTGAGGACTACCTGTGTCCCTAACAGCCTCCCTTTGCTCGGTCAGAAATATTTGAGATTAACACGCACGTCCCCCGTCTTTGCTATCCTGTGTAGGCCAAGAAAAAAAAAAAAGAGAGGAAAAATATTTAAACAATGCAGTTGCCGCTATCGTCAAGATTCTCCTTCTGTTTTTCATCCCCTTTTTGTGCAGCACAATGAAAAATGAAATGAAACGCCTCGCATTGTTAGCTCCATAAACAGTTGTCGCTGGTTGCAAAAGCATAGCGAGAAAATCACACGCCGCTCCAAGGGCTTATTCCGAGGCCAAAAATAATCCCTCGGCAATCTGAGCAGAACATTAAAGTGGCATTTGCAAAACTTGGAAGAAGCAAATTTGTCCCATCTCGATGGTGGCGGCATCAATCGTGTGTGGTTCTTATTTGCATATTTAAATCATCCAGTTGTAAATCAGCAGCGGGATGGAAACTAATCCAGGAGAGAAGCAAAATTAAAGGAAGGATTTCCTGACCGCCAGAACAATTAACCAGTGGAACAGCTGGCCACTAGAAGTTGCGGTTGGTTACATACTTCCAATAATAATAATTGTACCGAATCTCCTAAGTGTTTATAAATTTCCCCTGGCAACCTATCTAGTCCTGGGGTCTTATTATTTTTTGTTTTCAAATTGCTTCTTTAATTTCTAACAATGCTATCTCCTTATTCAATATTTCCCTTTCTTCTTCCATCAGTGAAAACCCAGTCCCTTCTTTCAAATAATCACTTATTCTTTTCTGTTCTATCTCTTCCTGTCTATAGAGCCTCTCAAAGAATTCTTGTGTGATTTCTTTTTTCTTCTCCATATCACTTTCCACAATTCCATTTTCATCCTGTAGTTGGTGTATTATTCTTCTCTCTCTCTCCTTTTTTAATTGATAAGCCAGCCACCTCCCTGGTTTATTTGCATGTTCAAAATAATTTTGTTTTGCAAGTTTTAAGTTTCTTGCCATTTCTGTTTGGTCCAAGATATTCAATTTATGCTTAGCTAGGGTCATTTTTGCTTTTAATTTGTTCATCCTCCGGATCTGTTTGTAATTGATTTTCTAATTTCTTGATTTCCTCTGACAACATGTTATGTTCTCTCCACTTATCTTTGTTTATTCTATGATTCTGAGATAGATAAGATACATGACAGATGGGTGGATGGATGGAACAATTGCCTCCATAAATTGTGGGTACTCCATCAGGTAACAGTAACAAAGTTGGAAGGGACCTTAGAGGTCATCTAACCCGACCCCCTGGCTCACACAGGAGAGCAGTAGTAGGGATTCGAACTGCCCGAACTGCCGACCTTTCTGATCGACAAGCTCAGCGTCTTAGCCCCGTCTTAGTCAGGCTGATTAATTTTCTTAATTAAAATGAATTTCTAATTAATTTCCTTAAAAACCTCCCATCACTGCAGGTTCTTAAAAAAGAACCTCTCCTGAATACGATATTGCTTTTACAAGCAGGAATTTGCTTTGCGTTACTACAGATAGTCCTCGACGTACGACCACAATGGAGCCCCAAATGTCTGCTGTTAAGGGAGGCCATTGTTAAGTGCATTTTGCCTTTCTGGCCACAAGTTTTTCAAGCGAATCGTTGCAGCTGTTAAACTTAGTAAACCCAGCTGTTAAGCGAACCTGGATTTTTGCCATCTGACCCAGGGGTGAAATCCAGCAGGTTCTGGAGAACCGGTAGCAGAAATTTTGAGTAGTTCGGAGAACCGGCAAATGCCACCTCTGGCTGGCCCCAGAGTAGGGTGGGAATGGGGATTTTGCAGTATCCTTTCCCCAGGAGTGGGGTGGTAATGGAGATTTTTCAATATCCTTCCCCTGGAGTGGTGGGAATGGAGATTTTGTAATATCCTTCCCCTGGAGTGGTGGGAATGGGGATTTTGCAATATCCTTCCCCTGGAGTGGTGGGAATGGGGATTTTGCAATATCCTTCCCCTGGAGTGGGGAGGGAATGGAGATTTTGTAATATCCTTCCCCTGGAGTGGTGGGAATGGGGATTTTGCAGTATCCTTCCCCTGGAGTGGGGTGGAAATGGAGATTTTGCAATATCCTTCCCCTGGAGTGGGGAGGGAATGGGGAGTTTGCAGTATCCTTCCCCCCAGGAGTGGGGTGGGAATGGGGATTTTGAAATATCCTTCCCCTGGAGTGGGGTGGGAATGGGGATTTTGCAGTATCCTTCCCCAGGAGTGGGGTGGGAATGGGGATTTTGCAGTATCCTTCCCCCAGGAGTGGGGTGGGAATGGAGATTTTGCAATATCCTTCCCCCAGGAAGGGAGAGAATGGAGATTTTGTATTATCCTTCCCCTGGAGTGGGGTGGGAATGGGGATTTTGCAGTATCCTTCCCCAGGAGTGGGGTGGGAATGGGGATTTTGCAGTATCCTTCCCCCAGGAGTGGGGTGGGAATGGAGATTTTGCAATATCCTTCCCCCAGGAAGGGAGAGAATGGAGATTTTGTATTATCCTTCCCCTGGAGTGGGGTGGGAATGGGGCTTTTGCAATATCCTTCCCCTGCCACACCCACCAAGACACGCCCACAGAACCGGTAGTAAAAAAAATTGAATTTCACCAGCGATCTGATCTATAACTTCTATAAATTCACAAACAAACAAACAGCTCTGGCTTTTAAGACATTTGCAGGACGGGGAGTGATGTCTCCCTTGAAACATCATGGATGTTTGCCAATTCGGATGCCATTTGGCAATCCACCTGATGGATCATCCTCTTCTGTGTGAACCTCCAATTTATTTCTGAATTTTCGGCCTTCGGTCTCTATGGCCCCCTTGCTAACGGCAGGATAAATGAGCGTGCAGAAGAGAAAATAGCTTAGCTTGGACCCTTGTTTTGAAATGTGGAGTTTCCCATTTTGGAGCCCTCCCGCCTCTTCACTCTTCCCTTCCCCCCTTTTTATAGCCTTAATAAGATAATGTTATCCGAGGCGAAATTGGGGAGGTTTCAGCCACGCCCGAAGGTATTCCGTAATGTCATTTGTTCTTTCCCTTGTTTTTGTTTTACGACTACGATTTAATTGCAATTTGCAAGGGAGCTCTCTCTTCTGCTATTGCGAGAGGCCTTGGGTAGATTTCTCACAGCGTAGACCCAGAATGCTAATATTGAACTAACAAGCGATGGAAGTTCGTGCAAAGCGGCTGGATTCTCACACCCCTCGTTAAACGAGTTTGAAATTTATCGGCTGTGTGCCCACGGTGAGGTTAAATTGGCTATTTTGATCTCTTTCCTCCTCCTCCTCCTCCTCCTCCATCTCCTTTCTTCTCCTCACCCTTTTCCTCCTCTTCCTCCTCTCCCTCCTCGCTCTACCACCTCCTCCATTTCCTTTCTTCTCCTCCTCCTCCTCTTCTTCTTCCTCCTCCTCTTCCTCCTCCCTCTACCTCCTCCTCTTTTTCTTTTTCTCCTCTTCCTCTTCCTATTCTTCCTCCTTTTCCTCTTCCTCCTCCCTCTACTACCTTCTTCTCCTCCTCCTCCTTCTCCTCCTCATCTTTCTTTTCTTCTTCTCCTTCTCCTCCTTCTCCTTCTTCTTTTCTTCTTCTTCTTCTCCTCCCCCTCCTCCTCCTTTTCCTCCTCTCCCTCTTCCCTTCCTCTACCACCTCCTCCATCTCCTTTCTCTCACCTCCTTTTCTTCTTCTCTTCTTCTCCTCCTCCTCCTTTTCCTCCTCTCCTTCTTCCCCTTCCTCTACCACCTCCTCCATCTCCTTTCTCTCCTCCTCCTCCTGATCCTCCTCCTCCTCTTCTCCTCCTCCTCCTCCTCCTCCTGCTCCTCCTCCTCTCCTCCTCCTCCTCCTCCTCCTCCTCCTCCTCCTCCTCCTCCTCCTCCTTCCTCCTCCATCATTGCCTGGGAAGCACCACAGTACTAAGCTATGGGACGCTAGAAATTAAAAAAAATCTCAAGGGCCCAGCAGGTTATCATTCCAGCTGACGCACCTTGTTTTCCCATCCATTTTGTAAAAGAGCTCTGTAAGTAGGGCCACCAAACAAAGATTAATTGATGGCATTTCAGCCTCTCCAGCGGCATAGCTACTTTGCTCCCCCCCTCTCCCCCCCCTCCCCGATGGTGGTGGGTGTTTTTTTTTTTGTTATGTTTTTGCTTGTTTTTTTTTCTTCCCCCCCCCCCAAAAAAACCAACATTGACGGGATCAGAATTTTAAAATGAATTAATAATATAATGCGGCATGCGATCTCCAGATGAGAGGCCTTAATCGTCGTTGCTGGCACAGAAAAGGGATAATCTCCTTCTCTCTCTCTCTCTCTCTCTCTCTCTCTCTCTCTCTCTTTCTCTCGTTCGTCTCCCCATCCTCATGGCCAGCCAGCAAATGAGGAATTATTTTAGCCTGGCCCATGCAGATGCTGCTCTATTTATTCGCTGTAGTTTGCATGCGGGGATGGAACTGGAGCAAAATGCATGGTGGCAACCTGAAAACTGCATGGCTCCATCTAGGGAGGCCCAGAGTCCTCTTATAGGGAGGCTGCATTAAAAAATTAATAATAAATACATAAATAAAAATCGTAAACCACAGCATCTTTAAATCCTGATTCTCTGCGCTAAGAAAGAACTTTTCCCCAACTTTCGGCACTTGAAGATGGGTGGACTTCCAACTCCCAGAATTCCTGGCCGGCTGGGGAATTCTGGAAGTTAGAACATAGAATAAACAGAGTTGGAAGGGGCCTTGGAGGTCAGCTAGTCCAGCCCCCTGCTCGAGCAGGAGAGTCTATACCATTCCAGACAAATGGCTGTCCAATCTCTTCTTAAAATCCTCTAGTGATGGTGCACCCACAGTTTCTGGTGGCAAGCAGTTCCACTGGTTAATTGTCCTCACTGTTAGGAAGTTTCTCCTTCATTCCAGGTTGCTATTCTCCAAAGCACCTGAAGACAGGACAAGAAGCAACGAGTGGAAACTAATCAAGGAGAGAAGCAACCTAGAACTAAGGAGGAGTTTCCTGACAGTGAGAACAATTAATCCGTGGAACGACTTGCCACCAGAAGTTGCGAATGCTCCAACACTGGAAGTTCTTAAGAAGAGGTTGGATAACCATTTGTCTGAAGTGGGGTAGGGTTTCCTGCCTGGGCAGGGGGTTGGACTAGAAGACCTCCAAGGTCCCTTCCAACTCTGTCATTCTATTCTATTCTAATCCAGATTGATACCTGCTCACCTCCATCCCATCATCAATAAAAAGGAGACCCGTTCTTCAACCTCAGGCATCGTAGAATAAGCCCTTTGAGGCGGGGGTAGGTATGCACTTACTTTCCCTACCGGTTCGCTAATGTCCACGCATGTGCTTTGATGGTGCGTGCGCCATCCACGCATTTGCCCAGCCTCAAAATTGTGCCTAAATAGAATGGCAGAATGCCACGGCGGGTGAGCGGGCCCACTCCCGATTTCCGCTACCGGTTCGAGCAAGCTAGTCCGAACCGGCTGAATCCCGCCTCTACTTTGTCTATGGAGACAGTTGTAGAACAATATATCCTGGGCTCCGTGCATTCCCGTTCAATTACCTGCAGCAATATTTCCTTCCGTCGTGTGAAAGGAAGAAGAAGAAAAAAAAAAGCAATTATTTCTCTGCGGCAATAATCACCTGAAAGGCTTGCTAAAGTGGGTCCTGGGAAGAGGGGAGGGGGGTCTCACCTGCCCCGGTCCTTTGTTTACGGCGTCGATCATTTATTCACGTCAATACGTCAGTCTGCCTTGTCTGTCATTGTCTTTTCAATCTCTTTCCCTCCGTCTCTCTCTCTCTCTCTCTCTCTCTCTCTCTCTCTCTCTCTTTCTCTCTCTCTCTCAGTGACAGATCCCAAATTCAATTTCACTTGCATGTCAATTCCAGAAGTAGCTGGAAGGGCCTCGGTTTGCTTTTATATTTCAGGTTTTTAAAAATTCCCAATGAAAGGGAAGAAAACCGTTTAATGATTCTTCTTCGCTCTTAGCGGGGACTTAAGACATTTAATACGGCTTGCCTGTCGCGTGCGATGTTTTTCATCCAGAATTTTCATAAAACCTCAATTTGGGTGCTTCTTGGGACTCCTTCACGTTTCTTTCCGTCTTTCCCAGTGTTAATTATTTCTTGATATGGCAGAGAAGGTCATCATTTCCTTAAAATCCTCCCTTAAGGCTGACACTCTGAAAAAGACTTGGAAAGTGAACAGTAGCCCGAGTACACAACCACCAAAGTTGTTTAAATACAAGAAAGGTCCCCAAGGATTCCGGCACATGAGAATTTTTTATTTTTTTGCAGCTCTGAGTTGCTGTGGAGACAACGGCAGAGGTGACCCATAGGGACAGTGGTTTGTAGGATGCAAATAAGCTTAGCGACTTCAATGGCTTTCCACACTTCTTGGATGAGAAGCGAAAGGTCTTCTTCTCCAGAAAAGTCCAATTGGGGAGGGGAAAAAAAAAGAGCAGCTTTTCGGATTCTCAGCCGCGTGGAGAGAAGGCGGGAATTCCCGTTGAGCGCAGTTGGATCTTTGATGTCCCGTCAAAGTGGCATCCCATCATCCACCCAAATGGCGTGGAAACGTTTCCATCAGGCCACTCCACCTCGTTGTGACTCCTCTTGAGGAGTGTCATCATCGTTTAACGACCCTATCATCCCTTGCAGGGTAGAATCTAGGCAACGGAATGGAGCTAGCAGAGCGGTTTTCTGGCCGGATGCCCTTCTTGACGCCAGTACGGAGTTTTGTTCAGCAAATATATTTCTCATTGTGCCCAGAAAGAGAAATATCTGCCTCTACCTAGGATAGAACTCACAGCCTCCTGATTGTGAGATGAGAGCTGAACCTCTAGGCCACCGCACCATTCCCCACAAGAACTGGTCAAAGCTAGGCGTGGAAACGATTAGGAACAAGTGCAGAAACACACACAACGGAGGCGACGGCTTCCAGTTTATATCTCAGGAGGGATCTTGCCAGGAACTATTTCTAATATTTTTTGGGCCCCGTCCCATTCTTTTACGATGTCTTGGCAAACTCATATAAGAAGGAGAATGGGCTCGCCTGCCAGGGTCTCCTCTGCCTTCTATCTATCAGGTCTTTGTTTGCTAAAATACGAAGAAGCAGACGGTGTTGAAAGATGGAAAGTCCTGGAATATTGGGTGGTGTTTTATTTTGTTTTTTTCCTCCTTCCAAAAAGTCAAGATATCAGGTTGCTGGGCTTGCTAAGATCTAGTCTTCGGTAGCAGAAGCCACAACTCCAACTGTTGAAAAGTGTGAGATGGGCGAGTAGCAATAGCAATAGAAATCGCACTTAGACTTATATACCGCTTTACAGTGCTTCACAGCCCTCTCTAAGCGGTTTACAGAGTCAGCCTCTGGCCCCCAACCATCTGGGTCCTCATTTTACCCACCCTGGAAGGAAGGATGGAAAGCTGAGTCAACCTTGAGCCGGTTCAGAATCGAACTGCTGGCAGTGGGCAGAGTTTGCCTGCAATACTGCATTCGAACCATTGCGCACGATGGATGGAAGGAAGAAAGAAGAAGAAAGAAAGAAAGAAAGGAAAGGAAAGGAAAGGAAAGGAAAGGAAAGGAAAGGAAAGGAAGAGCAATAGCAGTAGCCCTTAGACTTATATACCGCTTCACAGTGCTTTACAGCCCTCTCTAAGCGATTTACAGAGTCAGCCTCTTACCCCCAACAATCTGGGTCCTCATTTTACCGACCTCGGAAGGACGGAAGGCTGACTCAACCTTGAGCCTGGTGAGATTCGAACTGCCAAATTGCAGGCAGCCGACAGTCAGCAGAAGGAGCCTGCAGTACCGCACTTTAACCACTGCGCCACCGCGGCTCAGAGCCGATTCCATGGGATGGAATTTTGTCCAGATTGCAGGATCTAGAAGGAGTTGGGGATGGGGATCTTTTTCCTGTGTCCTGTTCTCAGCTTTGGGGATCATATCTGTCTGGATCCCAGGCTGGATCCCGCAGCTCCCTTTTCTAGCCTGCAGCCTTTTGATTGACAACACGAGTGAGATGCAGCTTTAATGAACTGAATTGGATAATAACCTTTATGGTCATTCTCCTGCATACCCCAACGGCCTGCATTAAAATGAAATTCCGATGCACCACTCTGGCAAATAAGAAACCCACCAAACCATGTCACCATGCCCAGGATAACAATAACAACAACAACAATAATAATAATAACAATTATGTAAAAAATACAACGTACCTGTATCCGAAAAGTCATGGGAGCACAAAGTGGGAGAAGTTACCGAAAAGGAGAAGGTGAAGATCCTGTGGGACTTGCGAATGCAGACGGATCGTCACTTGGAACACAACACGCCAGATATCACAGTTGTCGAAAACCGAAACGTACAGTTTCTTGACATCGCGGTACCAGGAGACGGCAGAGTCGAAGAAAAAGAACTGGGGGAAAAAAAATCAAGAAATATCGCGACCTGGCCATCGAAACTACGCGGCTAGGGATGAAACATGTCAAAGTGATACCCGTTGTCATCGGGACACTTGGTACCATGTCCAAGAATTTTACAAAGCACATCAAGAAATTGCAGCTCCCTGCAATGACACTAGCGGAACTGCAAAAAACTGTGCTAATCGGAACATCGTATATTTTAAGAAGGTACTTGGTTGATCCCTAGGACGCTGGCAGCAACCCGGATCAACCATTAGCACCATTCAATGGTATTTGTGATGCATTTTTGAATATTCAGTTGACTTGAGTTTCATGTTTAATGAATAAAAGAGATAACAATAATCCTCGAACACAACTGAGCCCAGGATTTATGTGGCTACACCAGAAACTTGTCAAGGGAGTTTTGCCCCCGTTTTACATCCTTCCTCGCCACTGTTGTTAAGCGAATCAATGCAGCGGCTAAGTCGTTAACACGGCTTTTCATTGAATCTGGATTTCCCATTGACTTGGCCTGTCCAAAGGTCGCAAAAGGGGGTCACGCCCCCCCCCCCAAGGACACTGCAACCGTCATAAATATAAACCCAGTCGTCAAGCATCCAAATGTAAATCATACGACCACGGGGATGTTGCAACCGTCGTAAGTGCGAAAAACGGCCCTAGGTGTGACTTTTTCTCAAGTGCTGTGCTGTAATTTCGTATGGCCACTAAATAAACGGTTATAAGACGAGGACTGCCTATATCATAAAAGCAGCAGCTTGCCAAAATATACAAAAATGACACCCAAGAAGTGGCTGAAGAAGTGGAGTTCCTTTTTGTGACAACTTGGCAGGGTGGGAAAAAAAACTGTGGGAAACCATTCCTTAGCTTTGATAGCTTGTTGAGTACCCCATGCCACTTTTTAATCACTTGAGAATAGCAGAGTTGGAAGGGAGCTTGGAGGTCTTCTAGTCCAACCCCCTGCCTAGGCAGGAAACCCTACACCACTTCAGACAAATGGTTATCCAACATCTTCTTAAAAACGTCCAGTGTTGGAGCATTCACAACTTCTGGTGGCAAGTTGTTCCACTGGTTTAATTGTCCTCACTGTCAGGAAATTCCTCCTTAGTTCTAGGTTGCTTCTCTCCTTGATTAGTTTCCATCCGTTGCTTCTTATTCTACTCCACTTCTAAGGAAAAACTTCAAATGTCTGAATTTGAATCGCTCTGGTGTCTTTTGATCCGAATGGAAGTGACTTCTAAATCCTGAGAACTCTTGCAAAGTGTTGTCTACGGAAGGTCCTCCATCATCCAGGTCATGGTTGTCCCAAAGCTACTTCCCCCCCCAAAAAAGTCAACTGAACTTTCTTGGTTTTTTTTTTCTCCCTTCCTTGAAAACATTTCGCTTCTCATCCAAAAAGCTTCTCGGAGAACCGATGAAGCTCCTTCCGATGAGAAGTGAAACCTTTTCAAGGAAAAGAAAAAAAACCAAGGAAGTCCAGCCGCCTTTTGGAAAAAAGGTGGTTTTTAAAGAGTTTTTAAAATCCAGTGTCGGCGTCGAATTTGGCGACGTCCAGGTTGTAAGGCGCCACGTCTAACCCCCCGAGCATCGGCGGCCTGACGTTGTGCCTTGGTACTATCCGCCGGGGATCTCTATTTACGGGAAGCGCTACAGAAGCAGGACGCCCCCCCCACCCTTCCCATTTTACAGCTTTGAAACATCGAGGCCACACGGCCCAGACCCATGACCGAAGGTGAGATCTCCAGCCTCCGGAGCGAGGAGTGGTGGTGGTGGTGGGAGCTATCAGCACCTGCGGAGGACGTGCGAAAGAGCCAGAGTCTGCTGCTTCCAACTGTTGTGCCTGCGATTGTGAAAAGCCAAGCGATTGTTGCCACACACCGCAGCCCCTTCCTTTCTTTGCGCTGCTCGGTGTCAAGAGATCGAATTGCCTCCTTTTCCAAGAGACCGGGCCGAGCATCACCGAAGCTTCTGCTGGTTGTTTTCTTTCTGTCTCTGTCTTTGTCTCTCTCTCTCTCTCTCTCTCTCTCTGTCTCTCTCTCTCTGTCTCTCTCCGTCTCTCTCTCTCTCTCTCTCTCTCTCTCTCTCTCTCTCTCTCTCTCTCCGTCTCTCTCTCTCTCTCTCTGTCTCTCTCCGTCTCTCTCTCTCTCTCTCTCTCTCTCTCTCTCTCTCTCTCTCTCTGTCTCTGTCTCTGTCTCTCTCTCCATCCTTCTCTTTTCTACCTGCCCGGCTTGTCATTCTGGCTGGGGGACCAGGATGAGGCCGGATGAGAGAAAAAGCTCCATCTCCCAGGAAGTTTTGGCTTTTGCGCCGCCGAGATGCATCCTTTGGCGTGGCTGAGAATGCCGCCACCGCCGCCAACCCCTCCGAGATGCTCTCCTCGCCGTTTCAGTGATGCTTCTCACTCCCGGCTCCTGGACTTTGTCTCTCTTCCTCCTCTTTGACCCCTCTTTCGGAATATGGACGATTTGAAATCCGCCCGGTGCCTCAGCCCTGATCAAGGTAAGGCAGGTGCTTTTGGGGGTGCCCCACGCAAACCAAGCCCCCCACCCCTCGACCCTTCCTTAAGGGATGGAAGCGTTGCGATCTCTCGTTTGGAAATAAGAGCTACAGGAACACATATCTTTTGTTATGCAAGGAGCTCGGAGAGCTTACGTTGCGGTGGGAGAGGCGGAGGGTTTGGGGTGGGATGGGGTGGGGGAGCCTTTTGGAGAAAAGTTGATTTTTTTCTCTCTCTTTTTTTTTTAAATCGTTGTTTGTTTGGGCTGTTGCTTGCTGTTTGTGATGGTCTTGGAGCCCAACTCTCTCCCTCCCTCCCTCCCTCCGGTTCCCCTCCCCCCCCGGCAGAAACTTCCCCACGGAGGCCAAATCAGGCTATGGTAACAAGGCAGAAGTCCCTTGGTAGAAGGACTCCCACCTTCCTTGTCACTGTAGCTCTGTGGCAAGAAGCAATTCGCATTTTGTAAAAAAAAATAATTAAAAAAATAGGGATGCTAGGTAACTCATTAGCTACAAGGAGGGTGTAAAAATCCTGAAAGCTCTCTATAGAAGGGGAGGGGGAGAGGCCTTACCTTTCCTTCCTTCCTTCCCTCCTTTTCCTTCCCTCCCTCCTTCCCTCCCTCCCTGCTTTCCTTCCCGCTCTTCCTCCCTCCCTTCCTCCTTTCCTTTCTTCCTCCTTCCCTTCCTTCCCTCCTTCCTTCCTTCCCTCCCTCCCTGCTTTCCTTCCCTCTCTTCCTCCCTTTCTTCCTCCCTCCCTTTCTTCCCTCCTTCCTTCCCTCCCTCTTTTCCTTCCTTCCTTTCTTCTTTCCTTCCCTCCTTCCCTTCCTCCCTTCCTCCTTCTCTTCCTTCCTTCCTTCCTTCCTTTCATCTCCCTCCCTCAGTCCCTTCCTTCTCTTTCATTTTCCTTCCTTTCTTCCCTCCTTCCTTCCTTCCCTCCCTCCCTCCCTGCTTTCCTTCCCTCTCTTCCTCCCTCCCTTCCTTCCTCCTTCTCTTTCTTCCTTCCTTCCTTCCCTCCCTCCTTCCCTTTCTTCCCTCCTTCCTTCCTTCCTCCCTCCCTTCCTTCCTCCTTCCCTTCCTTCCTTCCTTCCTTCCTTCCATTTCTCCTTTCTTCCTTCCTCCCTCTGTCCCTTCCTTCTCTTTCATTTTCCTTCCTTCCCTCCCTCCCTCCCCAGCTTGACAGGCAGTCAACAGTTGGGTATGCCATGTGACTCGAAATGTACCTGATTTTTGTTTTAAGTCAGCCCTCCCCCCCTCCTTTTAATACCTTGGTTTGCATGCTAAACAACTTTAACTTCGATGCGCGGATCGCTTGTTCTGGAGAGACCTTTGAGAACGGTGTGCATCTTTAAAGAAGTGTGAGCAGGTCAGAGAACACAAAACAGCAGCAAAAGCTCCCTGTGATTTGATGCTTTGGCCACCGGCCTTCGGAGCGCTTGGCATCACAGCAGCAAACAGATATAAATAATATATATCTCTACTGTGTTTCCTGGCCTTTCCCCCCATGGAGTATTATGCAAGCTTTACAGGAAGTGGTGCGACTTCAAAGCCCATTTCTCTGAGAGGAAAGCTGGTGGTTCTTTCTTTTTCTTTCTTCCCCCACTCCTTCCTAAGTTGGTATTTTTATTCTGTGTCACTTCCCACCTTTCCAGCAGAACAGGTGCATTCTATGTCGAACGTTGCTATCTATATACCTGCCTGTAATTCTGGACCAAGCATGGAGAATCTTTGGGGGCCTTTTTTTTGTGCTTGGAAAATTTGAAGGAAATATATTATTTATTTGTAAACCACCCAGAGTCAGGCACGTGTGATGGTAGATAGATACATAGATAGATACATAGATAGATAGAGATGGGTGGATGGATGAATGGATTGGGTGGATGGAGATAGAGAAAATGGATGGATGGATGGATAGATAGGTAGATAGATAGATAGATAGATAGATAGATAGATAGATAGATGATAGATAGATAGATAGATAGATAGATAGATAGATAGATAGATATGGGTGGATGGATGGATAGATAGATAGGATGGAAGGATGGATGGATTGGGTGGATGGAGATAGAGATAAATGCATGCATGGATGGATGGATAGACAGACAGATAGAAAAATAGATAGATAGATATGGATGGATGGATGGATAGATAGGTAGATAGATAGGTAGATAGGTAGATAGATAGATAGATAGATAGATAGATAGATAGATATGGGTGGATGGATGGATAGATAGATAGGATGGAAGGATGGATGGATTGGGTGGATGGAGATAGAGATAAATGCATGGATGGATGGATGGATAGATAGACAGATAGATAAATAGATAGATAGATATGGATGGATGGATGGGTAGATAGGATGGAAGGAAGGAAGGAAGGAAGGATGGATGGATGGATGGATGGATGGATAGATAGATATGGATGGATGGATTGGGTGGATGGAGATAGAGATAAATGGATGGATGGATAGAGAGATAGAGAGAGATAAAATGGATAGATAGATAGATACCCTGTTCCCCCCAACATAAGACACCCCCTGATAATAAGACCAATCGGGCTTTTGAGTGCATGGCAATAAGGCCAAGTGCTTATTTCAGGGTTCAAAAATATATAAAACAGGGTCTTATTTCCAACTTCTTTTGTCGGCTCGTTTAAGGATTAAGTGGAAGGTGGTTTGGAAATCTCCAGATCCCTGCCTTTGACGGCGGACAGTGTGAAGAGATCAAAAGTGGTGCCGATCTCTCATCCGTGAAGTGATCTGTGGGGTTGGACTAGAAGACCTCCAAAGTCCCTTCCAACTCTTGTTATTCTCAGAGAAAGTTCTTTTCTTTTTTTTCCAAATATTTTTTTTTTTAAATTTTTATTGTATAAAGAAAGAGCAACCTTCTCCACGTCTATATAAAAAGTGTGCTGTTACAGTTAGTTTGAGCAATAGTCATCATCATCATATCCATTAGTAGGGATCATATAATAAACAGTATTTTCTCAACATAATACTTGTTAATACTCAATCATATGGATAATAAACGTATCATAATAAGCCCTCATGGTAAAACGAATCCTTCCCTTACAATTTTAAACGTCCCAACTTCTCTTTCTGTAATTTAACCATGGATAAAACGAATCCCATGTTTCAGAATCTTCATCTCATCGTCGTAAGTCGAGGACTCCATACCACTCCATCGTGGTTTACAGCACTCTCTGAGCAGTTTACAAAGGTCAGCATATTGGAAATTTTTTTCCTGCAAATTAAGCACGAACCCGTAGGAGAAAATTTTGAGTTCCTCTGCCTGATACAATTCCCCTTTAAAGAGTCAAGAATCAGCTAATGGGAAGAAACTTTGAACGGATGCCACGGGGTACATTAGAACGAGATGGGCCTAGAGAGAGAACAGCGAAAGCAGCTTCTTAATACAGGCAGTCCTCGGCTTTACGACCGCAGTCGAGCCCAGCATTTCCATTGCTAAGCGAGACAGACATTAAGTGAATTTCGCCCCATCCTACGGCCTTTCTTGACGCCGTTCTTTTAAGTCCTTTAAAGGGATCGCGTGACCCCCACGACACTGAGACTATCATAAGTATCAGTCAAGCGTCTGAATTTTGAGCACGGGGAGGCTCCGACGGTCGTAAGTGTGAAAAAACGGTCCGAAGTCACTTTTTTCCCCCAGTACTGTCGTAACATCAAACGGTCACTAAACAAACTGTCGTAAGTTGAGGACACTACCTGTATTTCCAGCCCACATTCAACTTCCTTCGGTGCAGACGGTCACCCGTTCCATCTCTGCCGTTTTCAGCTGATGCAAGCCACCACCAAAGCAACTTCTGAGGTGCTAGTCCTCATTGTCCAACTTGCCTTTTCCCTTTTCCTAAGGATGAAGTCCAAGGATCTAGAGAAAAGAAGGACATTGAGGGGGTCGGACATGATAGCAGTCTTCCAGTATTTGAGGGACTGCCACAAAGAAGAGGGGGGTCAACTTAGTTTCCGAAGGCAGAACAAGAAACAGTAGATGGAAACTAATCAAGGAGAGAAGCAACCTAGAATTAAAGAGAAATTTTCTGACAATGACGACAATTGACCAGTGGAACAACTTGCCACCAGAAGTTGTGAGTGCTCCAACACTGGAAGTTTTAAAGATGAGATTGGACAGCCATTTGTCCAGAACTGTGTAGGATTTACTTGCTTCTGCAGGGGGCTGGACTAGAAGACCTCCGGGGTCCCTCCCAACTCTGTTATTCGCCAAAACACCTGAAGCAACGGATGGAAACTAATCAAGGAGGAAAGCAACTGAAGAACTAAGGAGGAATTTCCTAACAGCGGGGACAATTAACCAGTGGAACAACTTGCCACTAGAAACTGTGGGTTCCTCCATCACCGGAGGTTTTCAAGAAGAGATTGGACAACCATTTGTCTGAAACGGTCTACGGTCTCCTGCTGGAGCAGAGGGCTGGACTAGATGACCTCCAAGGTCCCTCCCAGCTCTATTCTGATGGATGGGAATAAGGAGGGTCAGAGATAAATAAAACAGCCCTCAAATCACCCACAGCACCCGAGCTGTTCTGATGAGTTAACGCCGGCACTGCCCAGCCCTGTCATTCATCCTGCCACCACCTGTCAGTTCCGCTGGCGTCAAATGAGAATCCGAGTCTTTAGCGGGCACCGAGTTGTCTCCTCGCATCGGTTCATGTTGTTTGAGAAGACGCCATGGCCTGCGTGCTGAAGATCTTGCGAACGGCCGGGCTCCTTTGAGCAAGTTGTAAATTCTCCCAACGCTGGAGAATTTTTAAGAAGAGATTGGACACCTGTTTGTCTGAAATGGAATGCAGGTTTCCTGCCTAAGCAGGGGGTTGGACTAGAAGACCTCCGAGGTCCCCTTCCAACTCTTCTTAATCTAACTAAAATTTTAACTTCTTCCAAGACCCCCATGAGAGTTCAGATCGGCCCCAGGTGGCGTTGGGGGTGGATATTTACCGAAATTTAACATTTTGATCCCTCTTGAGACAGCTGGGGCAAATCCTTCCGTTGTGGCCATCGCATCCCTCTCTCTCTCTCTCTCTTTCCCCAATATTGGAAAAGTGCAATAAATATCTTTATAAGACTGATCGCCACTCGTTGGGGAAAACCAGGCGTGAAAACCAGAAATTGCATTTGGGGTGAGAAGAGACAGTTTAATGTCGGAAAAGGGGGACCAGGTACTAAGGGTTTGGGGGGGGGGGGGAATCAGTGGTGAAATTCAATTTTTTTTTACTACCGGTTCTGTGGGCGTGGCTTGGTGGGCGTGGTGTGGTTTGGTGGGCGTGGCAGGGGAAGGATACTGCAAAATCTCCATTCCCACCCCACTCCTGGGGCAAGGATACTGCAAAATCCCCATTCCCTCCCGACTCCAGTGGAAGGATACTGCAAAATCCCCATTTCCTCCCCACTCCAGGGGAAAGATACTGCAAAATCCCCATTCCCACCCCACTCCAGGGGAAAGATACTGCAAAATCCCCATTCCATCCCTGCTCCAGGGGAAAGATACTGCAAAATCCCCATTCCCTCCCCATTCCAGGGGAAAAATACTGCAAAATTCCCATTCCCTCCCCACTCCAGGGGAAAGATACTGCAAAATCTCCATTCCCTCCCCACTCCAGGGGAAAGATACTGCAAAATCCCCATTCCCACCCCACTCCAGGGAAAAGATACTGCAAAATCCCCATTCCCTCCCCATTCCAGGGGAAAAATACTGCAAAATTCCCATTCCCTCTCCACTCCAAGGGAAAGATACAGCAAAATCTCCATTCCATCCCTGCTCCAGGGGAAAGATACTGCAAAATCCCCATTCCATCCCTGCTCCAGGGAAAAGATACTGCAAAATCCCCATTCCCTCCCCATTCCAGGGGAAAAATACTGCAAAATTCCCATTCCCTCCCCACTCCAGGGGAAAGATACTGCAAAATCTCCATTCCCTCCCCACTCCAGGGGAAAGATACTGCAAAATCCCCATTCCCTCCCCATTCCAGGGGAAAAATACTGCAAAATTCCCATTCCCTCCCCACTCCAGGGGAAAGATACTGCAAAATCTCCATTCCCTCCCCACTCCAGGGGAAAAATACTGCAAAATTCCCATTCCCTCCCCACTCCAGGGGAAAGATACTGCAAAATCCCCATTCCCTCTCCACTCCAAGGGAAAGATACAGCAAAATCTACATTCCATCCCTGCTCCAGGGGAAAGATACTGCAAAATCCCCATTCCCTCCCCATTCCAGGGGAAAGATACTGCAAAATCCCCATTCCATCCCTGCTCCAGGGAAAAGATACTGCAAAATCCCCATTCCCTCCCCATTCCAGGGGAAAAATACTGCAAAATTCCCATTCCCTCCCCACTCCAGGGGAAAGATACTGCAAAATCTCCATTCCCTCCCCACTCCAGGGGAAAGATACTGCAAAATCCCCATTCCCACCCCACTCCAGGGAAAAGATACTGCAAAATCCCCATTCCCTCCCCACTCCAGGGGAAAGATACTGCAAAATCTCCATTCCCACCCCACTCCAGGGGAAAGATACAGCAAAATCCCCATTCCCTTCCCACTCCAGGGGGAAGGATATTGCAAAATCTCCATTCCCACTCCACTCGGAGACCAGTCAGAGGTGGTACTTGCCGGTTTTCCGAACCGCTCAAAATTTCCGCTACCGGTTCGCCAGAACCTGCTGGATTTCACCCCTGCTTACAATCCCATTTAAAGTTTGTTGAAGGAGTTAAGCGAGGTTAAGCCATTCCGTCCTTGCTGTGACTCGTCCATATGTGCGTGTGTACGTGAGAGAGAGAGAGAGAGAGAGAGAGAGAGAGAGAGAGAGAGAGAGAGAGAGAGTGAGAGTTATAAAGTCTTAATGAACTGTCAAATTATTATAGCTACAATTTCTCCAAAGGCATTATACCGATTAAGAACAGCAACAAACAAGGTGCCTAGAGTATAAAACGATGGTTTAATCAACAATAAGTTTAAAACGCTCTTAGGGCGTGTAATGTCAACCTGGAGTTGCTCTTGGATCTCCTCATTCCCCAGCTGCTACGTGAAATTGACAAAACGGTCTTGAACCCGAAAACTATCGCAGTTATTTAAAAGGTGAGGGGAAAAGACCACACATCCGCTGCTCCCTTCAATTAAATTCGGCATTAACCACTCCTGTTTTAGCTCGTGTTCTTTCTGCTGCTCGCCCGTCCTGTAAAAAAAAATTCTGAATTATTTATCATCCCTGAGCTATTAATAGGTGCAAAGTGTTGACGACGACACTAATAATAATTACGACCGTGGCCATTAGAAGCCGCCGGGCCCATTAAAAGGCCCTAGCAAATTAACCACAAAACAGGCATTCTTAAATTGCTGGGCCAGGATTGTAATCGAGCGGTGTTGGCCCTTGTGTGTGTGTGTGTGTGTGTGTGTGTGTGTTGCAAAAGATCACGGGTTCAATCATCTTAGTCCTGAGATCACACACAAACACACATACACACAACATTAGACTCAGGACTCAGCCCACCTTGCAAAATTATTTTGTGCGGTTGTGAGAGAACTCAGCCAACCTTTCGACATCAGCTTGTAGATGGGAGTTGGGCTACAGGACCAACAGTAGAATGGACTTCATATCAGGGGTTGGACTAGAAGACCTCTAAGGTCCCTCTGAAGAGACCTATGATTCTGATTAGATTACAGATTAACAGGGTCGGAAGGGACCTCTCAGGTCATCTAGTCCACCCCCTCCGCCCAAGCAGGAGACCCTACCCCGTTCTACACTTACGACCGCAACATTTCTGTTATTAAGTGAAAAGGCTGTTCAGTGAATTTTCCTCCCGTGTTTTTTTTTTTTTACCATCTTTCTTGCCGCCGTTGTTAAGCGAATCACTGCAGGTGTTTAAGTTAGCCACGGGGTTGTTACGTGAATCCGGCTTCCCTGTGGACTTGGCTCATCCGAAGGTCGCAAAAAGGGGATCACATGACCTCGGGGACTATTTCTGCGCCCGTCGTAAATCTGAGTCAGTTGGCAAAAGTCCGACCGTGGGTCATAAGTGTAAAATACACTCCTAAGTCCCTTTTTTTCAGTGCCGTGGTAACTTTGAACGGTCACTAAACGAAGGGTTATAAGTCAAGGACCACCTTTACGCTCTCACAGAAAAGGCAGCGTGGTAGAGAAGGAAAGAAGTAGCCGAGCCTGTGTAATTTATATTATTTTAGTTGCTCATTTTGTATCCCTCCCCCTTCTTTTCTCAAGAACCCAAGGCAGTCGGAGAATTTGGTCAGATAAAAATCAGGTGGGCAACACAGGTTCGGAGTTCAAAACTTCCAGGAACTTCTGGCTTTCCAGATGTGGCTGAACCTACAACCTCCTGAATCCCTCAATTGTATTAATGCTGCCCTGCTGGGACGATTCCTGGGAATTGTCGCTCCGTAGCAACCAGACAACTATTAGACTGGCCCCAAGGGGTGGGAGAAGGTGGCCATGATGCCAGAAGCCCCAGGAGAGAGAGAGGGAGGGAGGGAGAGAGACAGAGACAGACAGAGAAGGAGGGAGAGAGACAGAGGGGGGGGAGGGAGAGAGAGACAGGGAGAGGGAGAGGGAGAGATGAAGGGAGGGGGAGAGAGAGACGGAGAGAGGATGGGAGTGAGAGAGAGACAGGGAAGGAGACAGAGGGGAGAAAGACAGAGGGAGGGAGGGAGGGAGAGAGACGGAGAGAGACAGAGAGAAAGAGGGGGAGAGAGACGGAGGGAGGGAGGGGGAGATGGAGGGAGGGGGAGAGAGAGAGAGGGTGGGAGTGAGAGAGAGACAGGGAAGGAGACAGAGAGGGAGGGAGAGAGAGAGACAGAGGGAGGGAGAGAGAGGCAGAGAGAGTGAGTGAGTGAGAGAGACACAGACAGAACGAGAGAGGGAGAGACAGACAGACAGACAGATGTGTGTGTTTGTGTGTGTGTGTGTGTGTATTTATATTTATATTGTTTGTTATGCTGGGAAGCAAAGTGACATCTCGAAAGGCGAGAAACCTGCGGGGGGCGGGCTGGAAAACGAGATAACTGGACGGGAAGTCCTCCTTCCTCTTAAATCGGCCTTTCACCGAAGAGTAATTAGAATTGGCAGCAAAATTAAAGAATTCCAGGTGGGTTTTTTTCCTTCTCCTTTCTGGGGGACTTATCAGCCGAAAATTGGCTCTTCCTTTGACAGGTATCCCCCCCCCATCTCCTTCGTTTGAGCAAGCGATGGGCCGGCCATCTAGCAATTTGCTTTGATGGGTTGGGGGTCTTTCCCCCCCCCCACAAAGTGTCATCCAGCTCTTCAGGATGGCTTCAAAGTCCTCCAGCTTAGAAGGAAGTCCTTGAGAAGGAAAGGTTAAATGGGAAGACAAAATCGAGGTCTTTAAAACATCTGACAGGCCGTTAATGGCGGGGGGGGAGTCTATTCTCCGCTGCCCCCAGAGCAGGGTTCAAACCTATTACACAAAGGCCCATTTTTGGCTCGACGTTAAAAAGAACATTGTAGCAAGGAAGAGCTGTGCGACTACCGTGTTTCCCCGAAAGTAAGACTGAGTCTTATATTAATTTTTGCTCCAAAAGACGCATTAGGGCAGTGATGGCTAACCTTTTTGCCATCGTGTGCCAAAAGTGTGGGGGGGGGGGTTGTCACACACGCGCGTGCCCACACCCACGCAACCCCCCCTGCTCTTCCCTGCTTTTGGCATGTGATGGTACAGTGGGCCCAGTAGGCCCATTTTTCACCTCTGGAGCCTGGGGAGGGCAAAAACTGTCTTCCCCATCACCACCACCCCCGAAGCCCTCCCGTTTCCTGACTTCCAGTGGGCCCGGAAAGCCCGAAAATCAGGTGGCCAGCGTGCACATGCGTGCTGGATCTGAGCTAGAGCAATGCTCACGTGCCCACAGATATGGCTCCGTGTGCCACCTGTAGCACGCGTGCCATAGGTTCGCCATCACCGCATTAGGGCTTATTTTCTGGTTAGGTCTTATTTCTGTGGAAATACGGTACTAAATGCATCCACCTGGCTGACAATCTTAACTGGGGCTTATGTCAGGTTTCGAGGCCGTCTCAAATAAATTGCATTTCAAACAAAGTCTTTGGAGAAAAACTCCTATTTATTAAGCACGACATTCTTAATCCAACTCCATCGAAGCCAACACTGACTTCCAGACCCAAAACCCTCCCTTTCCGTTCCACACTCCCCTGCACTCATTGGCCATCTTCCAAATCACTCTACCCCTAATCTACTGCTCCAGCTCAAAGGAATTTCCCCCCCTCCCATCCCATCTCCTAGGGGATATTATCTCCAGGGAAAATAAGTAGGTGAAAAGTCAAACGTCCCTATCCAGACGCCTCCGCTTCTCCTTCTTACGTCAGCACTAGAGTAAATGCAGCTTGAAGTGCTGACAGCTTATTTTTTTGGGGGGGCAACCCATTGTCGGCCATGACACTCTCTTGCAGCCCTCTGCCAACGAAACGGGGAGTGGGGGGGGACCCACACAACCCCCCCCAGGTCCATTTTCACTGGCAGAGGCACCGCGGGCCAATCCTTTGCTGTTTCCAGGATGGCCCCGCAGGCCAGATCTAAGGAACCCGCCGGCCTTGAGTTTGACACCCCCGAATAAACATAACCCGTATCAATTTCCATCAATTTCCCCAAATTTTATGCTGATTGCACAGTTTTCAGCTGTCCCAAGCTTTGGGCAGCATTGCGATACGATAATATTTCCCCAATCCAATTTTTCCCTTCTGCTTCTCCCTCCCACGGGATTTTAAAGGCCAATTCCTAAGAGAATTTGGGAGAAGGAACGGCACTTTCTATCATATAGGCAATACGCCAAGCTTCTGCAGAACGTCAGAACATCCATCTCTCTCTCTAATTTAATCCCAGAACTCTTAAACTAGATTGCCGTAGAAAAATGCAATACTGGCAAAAAAAAAAAAAAAAAAAATTGGACATTGCAACTTGAAATGAAGGACAGCATTAAGCATTCCGATGGTGTCAGCCTTGGGCTGTTTTTCCCTGTTTAATTAGCAACCTTTTGCCCTTAGCAAGGAGGAAGGGTGGACGTCAAGGAGTAAGTAGAACGCAGAGATTGTGATTGTTTGCTGGGGACCTCTGTCTAGTATTGAATGGCGTCAATCGAGAGGCCTCTACAGACCTGGAGGACACTTGGTGTAAATCAAGAGAGGCCTCATTATCTCTAGGAAAAGGCTGAGAAAGATCTCTGTGAAGCCGCAAGGGCTCCACTCGCCTCTGGAAAGTGGAAATTCTCTCGCCGGTTCCTTCCGAGTCCTCGTTTAATTAATTGGATCGACGCGACGGAATGGCTCATTGCAAATTTCAAAGGCCTGGAACTGAAAGTTTTAAGACTTAGAATAACTTTATTGTCACTTTGAATGTAGACTAATCGGCACAGGTTGAAATGAAATTTTCATTGCATGCAGCTCTCAAAGGATCGCCACCACCTCTAATATAGACTACATAAACAGGACAAAATAAATAGCTAAATACAAAATTAGGCATGTACCCACATATATTATAGGACACGGAGAAACAACACAGTCTCGTTCGGATAGATACATGTTGACGGCGAGAAAAACGAATCTCGCGAGTTTACCAGACGGATGGCCCAAGGGAACAAAGCCGTTACAGAATCTGGTAGTCCTGCTAGGAATACTTTAAAACCTCCTCCCAGAGGGGAGCAACAGAAACAGACCGTGAAGTGTGTGTGTGTGTGTGTGTGGGTCTCTCACAATACTTTGAGCTCTAAGCTCTATCCTGAAGAACGGGAAGCGAGTTTCCTGTAGTCTTCTCGGTTGTCCTCACCACTCTCCATAGGGACTTTCTATCTGCACGGGGTGCAGTTTATTACAATGCTCTCCATCATGGCTCTGTAAAAGAAAGTGGTCCATCTCAGGAAATGCAGATACTGGTTTGCCCATTTCACTAAAGATTACTTATGGAGAGACCAGTTCAGATTATTAAGTTATCTGCACCTCGTAGGATGTTAGACCCTATTAGAACCCATCAAGGTCTTCACCCCGATCTTCAGCTTTTCCATGTCCCATCAACCAAGCAGAAACTGTCCTGCAATGGAAGGCCCCCCACCCCCCCCCCCCCCCGTGGGTTTTCCTTGCAACTGACATGAAAAATTGGGAAGGATCGTCTGATTCTTTCGAGTTTTCCCACGTAGTGGCTGGCGGGTTTTGAAGGTTATATTTTGCACGAATGACTGTGTATGTACGTATCCCAGGATAAGATTGCGGGTGTTCTGACTCTAGTAAGTCCTGAGTCAGTAAAACACACGAGTAGTCCCAAAAACCTGTTTTATTTTAACAGCTTTGAATTCTGTTCATTCACAGACGAGTCCCAAATAGTTGTAAAGAGTCTTTCGGATAAGGCTGATAATCACCCACCTTTTTCTCCCTTGACACGCTGCCAAAGACCTAATTGGCAAAGCCACATGGAGTCCAGAATCAAACAGAGCTTCAGGCTTTAAACTGCACAGAATTAACAACGTTGCTTCCTGCAAAGGCTCAAGTGCCTTTGCTCCTCCTTTAAGTCTTATGGGAGCGGCCAATCATCTCCAAGCCCTACTCCCTTTTGTTTTAACTGTTCTTGCTTTCTGGCAGCTCTGTGCATGCGTGCATTGGGCACAGGCTCCCCTTGTTCCTCTGCCTCGCTGAGGTCCGATTCTGGAAGCTCCGGAGGCAGCACATACCTCCCAGATGGCCCTTTCTCTGCCTCCAACGCAGAGCCCTCGTCCGAGCCCTCCCCAGACTCCAGGACTGGCCCATGGTCCTCCTCAGCCTCCTCACTGTCTGACTTTGCTGCCAGCTCCACAGGCTCCTGGCGGACTACAACAGCGGGATCCAATCTGGGTCGGTCACCAAGATCAGAGGTTTTCTCTTCCAAGACCCCGAGGATGGGCTCCAGTAAGAATCCAAAAGATCAAAAAGACAAAACTTCCGGTCTCAATGACTGACCCAGATTGGATCCTGCATTATTTGGCACACTCGTTCGGCGAGGTCGAGCGTCGGAGTTTTGTAAAGTCCCACGGTTTTGCCAAAGTGGGTTTTTTTTTTTAGCCTGCCTAAATTTAGGCCCTTTTGATTATTACTATTATTTTTTCCTTTGCCATGCATAAATACAGCGAGGTGTCTGATTGAACATTCAATTTAATTGGTAAACCGTTTTTTAATTTGGTTTCGAGTGCCCTTGGTGGCGGCTGTCCCATGATTGCAAGCCTAGGCATTCTGCTCCGCGCATTTCTGCTTCTTAATTAGTCCCGAAAAATCATTCATTAAAAAGGATGTCTGCAAATTCACCCGGGAATTAATTCATTTAATGTCAGCAGTAGCCTTCTGGAAGTCTTGATATCGCCGAACGCAAGGGAGAGTGCTGATCTCCGACGAAGCACACATTTGACTTTTAATCTGGGCAGAGTACCAACAGACCCCAACTCTTTCTAAATATTTGCACCCCTGGCCAGCCTCAGGTGAGTCTCGAAACAGCACCTTAACAGCTCGCCGTATGCCTCAATTAAATTGAAGATCTGTTGAGAAACCTGCTTCGGATACACTCCAAATATTACAGGGAGCAGATTGGTACAGGTAGGCCTCGACATACGACAATTCGGACAATTGAGCCCGAATTTTGAAATTTTGAAGCCCACCCCTGGACGGTTCTCACCGTCGTTGGACGGCTTAGCACTTGGTTGCTTTGGTGCTTCTCTTTGTCAGACTTAATTTGGAGTCTTCTGCCGGTCTTGGCAGTGTCTCTTCTTGAACATGTTCCAGGCCATCAGTCTGGAGGCGAAGATGAAAATCAAAGAGCCAGCTCCAAATTGTCAAGTTCTTCTTCTTCTCCTTCTCCTTCTCCTTCTCCTTCTCCTTCTCCTTCTCCTTCTCCTTCTCCTTCTCCTTCTCCTTCTCCTCCTCCTCCTCCTCCTCCTCTTCCTCTTCCTCTTCCCCCTCTTCTTCTTCTTCTTCTTCCTCTTCCTCTTCCTCTTCCTCTTCCTCTCCTTCTCCTCCTCTTCCTCCTCCTCCTCCTCTTCTTCTTCTTCCTCTTCCTCCTCCTCCTCCTCCTCCTCTTCTTCTTCTTCTTCTTTCGCTTGCTTGTTCAAAGCCCCCGTTCCAATTGGGAGTTTGCATGCAGCTCGGAGGTGTGTGTGTGTGTGTGTGTGTGTGTTGTTGTTGTTGTTGTTCTTAAGTGTTGGTTTTGTGCTTAGCTACTGTGACAAAGCTCGTTAAGCTCCAGTGATAAAGGGTACCAACCGTGGAGAATTTTTGTTTGTTTCTTTGCCAAGTGCCACGTGGAATAATTGGCTTTCGAGGTCATTCCATGCTCCTGGCTTGTTAATTCACCCAGGTTTAGCGCGGTGCTTCGAAGCAGCCGTCACCAACTGGTGGTCCGCGAGAAAATTTTGGCGGTCCGCCGAAAAATTATTTGCATTTTTTTTTATATCGCACTAAATCAGGGCTCCTCAAACTATGGCCCCTGCAATGAACGTTTGTGATGCTGCAGAGAGTCGCCCCCTTTGGGGTCTTTTTGTGTGGGTCGGAGAGGGGGAAGAAATTCCGACTTGGGGGTCTGCTTCAGCCTCCTGGTGCGGGGCTTTGGGCAAAGGCTGGAGGGAAGTGCCGCTGGTGGCGAAGAGCCGGAGGGCCTCGTTCCAGTGGGACTGAATCAAGGCCTGGAACTGGCTGACCATCTCAGCCCGCTGAGCCTCCAGGCGCCAGTACCTGGCCTTGCACTCCCGCAGGTCTTAGGCCTTGCCTAAGGGACTTTTTTTCGGTGCCGTCGTAACTTCAAACGGTCATTAAACGAATGGTTAGAAGCTGAAAATTACCTGTATCTCCCTAATGCATATACATGGAGGTGGGATTCACTTACCTTCCCTCACCCACAATAGCTTCCACGCATACATACGGCCTCCAAAATTGACTAAATAAGATGTCATTATGTCCGGGCGGGTGGGCGGGGCCTACCACAGTCAACACTGTCATTTCGCCCGAACCGGCTGAATCCCACCACTGCATATACAGTCCTATGCGTTTTTTGTGTTTATGAAATTCAATGGGACTCGTCCTGTAATTATATTCCAAATAGTGGTGCCATTGCTGCGATTTTAATTTTGGGGAACAACGTATCAATAAGTGCGATTTCCCTGCCCCTTTTCCCTTCCCTCCCGTTTCTCCAGGAATGGGAGTTTATTCCTGGAGCCTAGGTTTGTTTAACAATGAATTCCAGAGTTACACTAACTGGGTTAGGTTAAGGTTTTTTTTTCAGCTCACTGCTAAAATAATACACTTTAGGAATCTCTGGATCCACGGAGAAGCTCTTCCATTCTCATAAGGCCACATTTTGCCATTAATATTTCGAATTAAGCCCCGTGAAGTCGCTGCGGACAATGCTCCATCTTCATTTGTCAAGAGCATGGCCTCCGGGATTGAACGTGCCCCCGTAGGTCAGCGCCTCCCGTACATGGTGTAAATTACTAGCAGCGCTGTCGCAGGTGGCTTCGGTTTTTCGGATTCAACTCTAGGTAGAGAGTAGGTGGAAGAGAAGATGAGTTTCAAGGAGCCGAGGAATGATAGAAGGTATGGTCACAGAGTATTTGGAACCCCAGTTCTTCTTTTAGGTTTAAACCATTAAACCATCTGGGCTTACAGTATTTTTACAGTATTCATGCATGGCTAATATCTGCAGCCATGAAGTGCAGAAAAAATGAAGTAAAATCTCTCCCCCCCCCATCTATCTTTATCTCTCATCTATCTGTCTGTCTGTCTGTCTGTCTGTCTGTCTATCTCTTTCTCTCATCTATCTATCTGTCTGTCTGTCTATCTATATTCATTCATTCATTCATTCATCTCTCTAATCTATCATCTATATCTGTCTATCTCTCATCTATCTCTCTCATCCATCTCTCTCTCTCATCTGTCTGTCTGTCTATATCCATTCATTCATTCATCTCTCTAATCTACCTACTATCTATCTATCTATCTATATCTATCATCTCTATCTATCTATCTATCTATCTATCTATCTATCTCTTTCTCTCTTTCATCTATCTGTCTGTCTATCTCATCTATCTCTCATCCATCTCTCTCTCGTCTGTCTGTCTATATCCATTCATTCATTCATCTCTCTAATCTACCTACTATCTATCTATCTGTCTGTCTGTCTGTCTATCTATCATCTCTATCTGTATCTACCTATCTATCATCTCTATCTCTATGTTGATAGATAGATAGATAGATAGATAGAGACATAGAATCATAGAGACATAGAGATATAGATATAGATGAATATATGGCATGCCTGATTTGGTTCCTACAAATTTATTCCGTGCAGTGGACGTGTTCCCCCTTCGGTAGCTGGCTGCACTTAAATAATTAAAAATCACTCTAAAACCAAGGAGATTTGTTTTAAACATATTCCCATCTAGCCTGCCCTCTTTTTTTTCCTTTTTTCTTTTTTTAAATTGGGAATGAGGGCGCGAACCTGAACTCACAGCTGCACTGACACTCTGGTAACTTTGTCATTCGATGATTTGTGCTGGCAGCTTTTACATTAGGAAAGAGAGGGCCTGGGTTGCCCTAATTTGTCATTCTCCCTTTTGAAACAAGGGGCGCCCAAAACTGGACAGTTTACTCCCATTTTCTTGGAAGTTGGCTCAGCTTTCGTCCAGTCGCGCAACCTCAGTTGACCAGAGCGTACAAATGGCCTGTACCTTTGCCCCGTGCTAAGTTTGCACTCCCTTGGCCTTCTGTTCTACCTGCCAACTTTTATTTAAATCTTGCTCCGTGGAACCTTCCTTCCTTCTCTCTCTCTCTCTCTCCTTCCAGGTATATTCTGGATCTCTTGAGATGTAGCTAACTCAACTCAACATCCACCTGGTGCCTCTGGTTTCAGAAATTAAAATGAATCTTTCATAACGCTCCCTCCCTCTTTCTTTTGAGCCAAAGGACAAGTGAATTATTTCCCCATGGTCAGTTCTAAATCTGTCATTTGTTCCTAATGGGGCATGGCTGTCTTGAATCATAAAACCTGCCACTTAATCCCCAGGTAGGCCTGCTCAGATGAATCTCTGGTTGATGGGGTTTTAATCTACCTGTCTAACTAAACCAGTCCAGGCTTCTCTCTTAGGTGCATGGCGTCCCTAAGAGCTGGATTCCCATTATGAAAAAGAAAAAAAAAATGAAGGTACCATAGTTTTTTTTGTTTAAGATATGACGATTCTTCTCTGGGAGCTCCAAATGAAGAGACCTTTAGATGAAATCAGAATAGCTGCAGCTAAAATTTAAAAGAAGGTGGAAGACTACTGTGTTTCCCCTGAAAATACGACCTACTCAGAAAGTAAGCCCTAGTTTGATTTTTACATGTGCACCTAATATAAGCCCTATCCCCAAAATAAGCCCTAATTAAGACCACCCACTCCAGGGTGCACAGGTAAAAAAATTAAGATAGGGAGGTGGATCTGCCTTACTACTTAAAAGGTAAAGGTTCCTCTCGCACATATGTGCTAGTTGTTCCCGACTCTAGGGATGGTGCTCATCTCCATTTCAAAGCTGAAGAGCCAGCACTGTCCGAAGACGTCTCCGTGGTCATGTGGCCGGCATGACTAAACGCCAAAGGCCCACGGAACTGCTGTTCCCTTCCCACCAAAGGCGGTCCCTATTTTTCTACTTGCATTTTTTTACCTGCTTTCGAACTGCTAAGTTGGCAGAAGCTGGGACAAGTCACGGGAGCTCACCCCCGTTACGCGGCGCTCGGAATTCGAACCGCTGAACGGCCGACCTTTCGATCGACAAGCTCAGCGTCTTAGCCGCTGAGCTACCGCGTCCCTTTAAATCAGAATAGCTGCAGCTGAAATTTAAAAGAAGGTGGAAGACTACTGTGTTTCCCCCCGAAAATACGACCTACTTAGAAAGTAAGTCCTAGCTTGATTTTTTACATGTGCGCCTAATATAAGCCCTATCCCCAAAATAAGCCCTAATTAAGATCCCAGTCACTCCAGGGTATACAGGTAAAAATTAAGGTAAGGTGGGGATGGAGGGATGCAGCTGCCCTACTACTTACCTTCGGATATTTGCAGCCAGGCTTCGCACACCTCGGCACATTTCTTTTGCTGCACTCAGCAAGTCTTTCCTGAAGGCCTCTGGATCGATCCAGAGCTCTGTTATCGGCTACAGGGGCGTTCAAGAAAGCCTTACCAGACGAAGAAGTTCCTGAAGGCCTCTGATAGCAAAAGAGAATCCGGGGGCAATGCGTGCAAGTGGGGTAAGTCAGTGGGTGACATCACCCCCCAAAAATAAGACCTGGTGCCTTTTTTTGCTGGCAAAAAAAATATATTATAAGACAGGGTCTTATTTTTGGGGAAACATGGGTAGTTTTTGTGGGGGGGGTTATAAATATATAACCCCCCCCCCATTTAATGGGTTCGACGGAGTGGTGCGGTGGCCTAGAGGCGGAGCCCTCGCCTCACAATCAGGAGGGCTGTGAGTTCGAACCTAGGTAGAGGCAGATATTTCTCTCTTTCTGGGCACACTGAGAAATATATATGCTGGAGGGGGAAAAAAAAACTCCGCATTGGCGACAGGAATGGCATCCGGCCAGTAAAACACTCAACCTCCATTCAGTTGCGAAGACTCCACCCCACAAGGGGTGATGGGGGTCGTTAAAAGAGGATGATTTAATGGGGTTCGACACTTGACAAAACTGAAGTTTTGATGACCGGCATGTGACTGTAAATCCAGGATCCGGTACCGACTTCGTTATTTATTTATTGGTCAGCGGGAAAACCCAACCTGGCTCTTTATTTTGAATTATTTCTGTGATCTAATGCCTGTAATTGTATCGGTCTTCTCTTATGTGGCCTCCGGCGTGCTCTGTCCCTTTTTTGTTACCTGGCCTACTTGGTTGGAATAGGGGTAAATCTCTCTATAAACAGGAACAGTTAAGTAAGTAGCCCAGAACACTTACCTAACAGGAGACACGTTCGCTGAAGCAAGTACAGGTATGATCATTATTTTTTTGCAGAGCTAAAACATTCCTTATCCATCGTGGCCTGAATATCGGAGTTTTAGACCCGCGCTTCCGAGCAGAGACCGACCGAATCTCTGTTTTCCTCTCAATGTCGCGGCCCCGATAATTCTTTTTTTTTTTTTTTACACTTCTCCTCTGCTGAGAAAAATATCACATTTAACAAACATCGTAAAACGAAGTCGAGTGGGGAAATGCAAATGCGATCAGGCAAAAATGATCTTAAGAGGGTATACGAGAAGAAGTGCATGGAACGTGGCCCTTGAGGCTTTCCTATAAATTTACAGAAATGGAATTTTAAAGCCACACGGAAGTGAATGGCCACATAAATAAAAGCCATTTCCCTCCCAATAGATTTCAGCTTTCACTTTTATTCTTCTCTATTTCCAAATTCATCTGAATTGAACTGAATTGAGTAGAGTAGATATAGTAAATAGAATAGAATAGGATGAAGAAAATATGCAGAATAGAATAGAATAGAAAACACAATACAATACAATAATATAGAGAATAGAATAGAATAGAAGAATAGAATAGAATAGAATAGAATAGAATAGAATAGAATAGAATAGAATAGAATAGAATAGAATAGAATAAACAGAGTTGGAAGGGACCTTGGAGGTCTTCTAGTCCAACCCCCTGCTTAGGCAGGAAACCCTACACCACTTCAGTCAAATGGTCATCCAACATCTTCTTAAAAGCTTCCAGTGTTGGAGCATTCACAACTTCTGGAGGCAAGTTGTTCCGCTGATTAATTGTGCTAACTTTATATATACACTTTGTGTAGGAGACGCAAGCTTGTCAAATGCTATATCTTTTCTATCCTGCTCTACGGAGCGGAGAGTTGGGTCTCTGACAGAAAGCAACTTAAACAGACTAGAAGCATTTGAAATATGGATTTACAGGCGGCTGTTACATATAAGTTGGGTTGACAAAATCAGAAATGAAGTGGTGATAAGCCGCCTGGGAAAAGCCAAGGGAAATCGTCAAAACCATTAAAAAACAAAAGTTAGAATATTTTGGACCTGTGATGTGACACCCGGAAAATTACGGTATCCTTCACTTAATCGTCCAGGGAAAAGATTGAAGGCAAACGAGGTCCAGGCAGAAGAAGAATATCATGGCTTCAAAACCTAAGGGACCGGTTTGGACAAAACAAAAAGGAAGAAGAGGAGGAGGAGGAGGAAGGACAAGAAGAAAGGAGAAGGAGGAGAAAGAAGGAAGAAGAGGAGGAGGAGCAGAAGAAGGAAGAAGAGGGAGAAGGGGAAGAAGAGGATGAGAAGAAGAAAGAAGGAAGAAGAGGAGGAGAAAGGAGAAGACGAAAGGAGAAGGAAGAGAAAGAAGGAAGAAGAGGAGGAGGAGCAGAAGAAGGAAGAAGAGGGAGGAGAAGGAGAAGGGGAAGAAGAGGATGAGAAGGAAGAAGAAGAGAAGAAGAAGGAGAAGGAAGAAGAGGGAGGAGAAGGAGAAGGGGAAGAAGAGGATGAGAAGGAAGAAGAAGAAGGAGAAGAAGAAGAAGAACTCACAACGTCTGAAGGACAACCACAATCTTTACTTTTACCACCACAAAGCAAAGCCAGGCGAGGCTCAGAAAAACCACCAAGGAAGGTTAATTTTCCAGCTGCTGCCAAGAACTGCACAGGGAGTTCTGAACCCTTGCTTAACCTGGGAGGAACCAACTGAGGGGCGGGGAAAAAACCCCACCTTCTCAAACCAGCGTGAATCCTCAGAGGAGGAGGAGGAGGACCCTGCTCCAAAGGCGTGTTCTTCACAAGTCCGGGAGATTGTACTCGACCTCTACGTGTGTGGCTGTCTATCTCCGTAAAGTCCGCCGGAGGATTTGAAGAGGGACGAGAATAGCAACCTCCCCTAAGTAGCTTGCAGACTTTAAGTACTTTGACTCTTTTTACCTGGGAGATGAAGAATTAGGCCTCCAGTTCTCCGCTTTATCCTTGCTTTATCCCTCTCCGAATGAACTCAATATTATGGGGGATGCGGACCTTTAGATAACTTCTGCTCCAGAAGGATTTCCTATTCAGTAACACTGATGGTATGACCTAGTTGGGTAATAAAACGTTGGAACAGGAAATAACTAGGATTTGTAAATCCGAAATGTGATGTTATATATGTAAATTACTTTTACTAGTAAAGTAAAAGTATGTAAATATAACTGAGTACGTTGGGCAGAATAATTAATAATAATAACTTTATTGTCATTGTACGTGTATACACAGTATACCCACACAACGAAATTCACGTAACACCCAAAGATCAGGTCCAACACACATAACAATCCCCAAACACACTCCCACCCACCACAAATTCCCCACCCCTAAACCACCCAAACATCCACACAACAGACCAAGTCATGCTGTCCAACAGCTCACTGACGGTGGCCCTTTAGTTCATTGTTGAGTGCAATTATAGCTCTGGGATAAAAACTATTCAGAAGACGTGTGGTCTGAGTTTTAATTGTTCCGTATCTTCTGCCAGAAGGCAACAGTCCAAAAAGATTGTGAACAGGATGGGAAGAGTCTCATGAGAATGTTGTGCAACTTTCTCCAACAGCGAGATTCGAAGATGTCGTCCAGGGCTGGTATCTGGAGCCCTGATGATATTCTGGGCAGTTTTAATGACTACTTATATATATATATATATAAAATTAGTAATGTTTGAAGAGTATATATGATATTTGCTTTATATTTTAGTCTGTACGGCGGAGATGACGCCAGGATCGTCGCGCTGTGTCCAATACTTTAATGAGAAATGAATAAATAAATTTTTAAAAGAATTGGCTGGTAAGAACGTCCTTCTTTGCCTCTCCTTTTTTTTAAAGAAAATTTGGGTCGAAACCCACAGCACCATTGCCTTCTCAGCCGGATGGGGATTCTCGTCGGATAGAGAGGCAGCCCACTCCAGGGGAAAAAAAAACAACAGCAAAATAAATTCCAAGCCAAACCCTCTTGGTCAGTCTCACTTTCCTACAGCTGCTGTGCCTCTCATGCGCCCAGAAGCACAAACAAACACACACACACACACACAACCTTTAAATCTCTCAACTGGATAAAACAAAAGCAAGCTGTGGCTTTTGGGATTAACCGGATTTAAGCTGCAGGAGAACATGAATTACTGGCCCTGAGCTCGGAATACCTTTTCTTCTCTTCCCGTCCTCTTCCTCGGGGACGGAGGGGGAGGAGGGGGTCCTGCTGGGAATTTGCTGAGCCGCCACTTTTACAACAGCCCCCTCTTTTGAAAAGTAAAAGCAAGGAAGAAGGCTTGGCTTGATTCCAAAATATGTGAAAGACGAGGGAATCCAAGATGGATCACAAGCGATGTACATCTCCATCCGGGGCCACTACCGTGCCAAGGCCGAAGGGCTTCCTTCTGCTCTGCCCATCCGAACTTCTTTGCAAACAGGCATCAGAAGAAACTCGCCGGGATTTCGAGCGGTCCCCTTCCCCAGATGTGGCGGGGATGGGCTCCCCCCAGCACTAGCCAGCTCTACCGAAGAGAGACAGCTGCTACGTACGAGGAGAGCATCTAATACTCCCCGGATAAGGCAGGGAAAATAATGGGAGGGCAAGAACCACCGAGTTGCCCAAACTCACCTTTCTCCAACCGCGGATAATTCTCGTGGGAGAGAACGGACGATGAGACCCCGCAAGCAAAAGAAAAAGGAATTATTGTTATTATTATTTTATACATATATAATTTTGTCGCTTTTTTTAATTTCTCAAAGCGCTTCGGAGCCCACGCCAGCGGCTCGGATGAATCAAACCTTGGAAAACTCCAGGTTTGCCTTGTAGCCTCGGAAGAAGGACAGAAGGTGGAATGATCTCCCGAGCGAAAACCGGCTTTACAACAGTAACAAGAGTTGGAAGGGACCTTGGAGGTCATCTAGTCTGACGCCCTGCTCGCGCAGGAGACCAGGGCTAGGGATTCGAACCACCGACCTTTCTGATCGACAAGCTCGGTGTCTTTAGCCACTGAGCCACTTTTACTAAAAAAAATAAAAATACAAGTAAGAGTTCCAGTCGGACGAAGGGCCCAGGTATGTTTCGGCACTGAAGATTTCATCCCATCTCCGAGCTTGGGACCGAAGGCAAAAGCGGCCGCCTCACTTTACGACATGGATCTTACCCAGTCTTCTTTGTTCCAAAGCAAGTTTACGGTCGCTCGCCTGGCGGAGGCGTTTTTCTGGGTCGGCGGGAGCATCGCAGCGGCGCCCAAGTGGAAGATGGGCCAAATTGGTAAGAGCAGTGACGTGAGCCCCCGAGTCCCTTCCCTTTAGGACTCCAACCTTGGCAACTTTACAACCTGCAGAACTTCAACTCCCAGAATTCCTCTGTGGGATTGTGGGAGTTGAAGTCCACAGGTCGTAAAGTTGGAGACCCCTGCTGCAAGATTGATCTTCTCAGACAGGGGTCTGCAACCTTAAACACTCAAAGAGCCATTTGGACCCGTTTCCCACAGAAAAGAAAACACCGGGAGCCACAAAACCCTTCCCGTGCCTGACTATTTCCTGAGAGGCTACAACACTAGCCTATGTAGTTGAATTAAATGTTCTGTTTTCTTCTGAAACTTTTCTTTTCTTGGATTTATCCATGGTTGGCCTACCAGGGATTGAAAAGCATATAAATCAAAATTAAAAAAAAAAAAATCGCGTTCCGGTGGGTGTCGCACATTGGCGGTTGTGACGCATATTTTGAGTGACGGAGCTGCAGCAGAGGAGCGAAAGAGCCACATGCGGCTCCAGAGCCACAGGTTGCTGACCCCTGTTCTAATATAAAATATAGTGACGGGTTGGCCTATTGACATTTGCAGAGGGGCTGTGCAAAGGACCGTGTTTTCCTCCAGCTAATCTTCCACGATGACCGGTGGAACTCCCTGTCACAAGAAAGGAGTAGCAGCGACCAATTAGGATGGCTTTGAAGGGGGATGAAATGTATGGAAGTCGAGGCTGATTGTCCCTACAGTGCATATTTTTTTTTTTACAATCTTGGCTATTTGTGTTTTCTTAATGAAGCAATTAAGATTCTGTCCATCTGAACATACCACTATATATCAGGCGTTGACGTATCGTTAGCAAGAAGAGAATTCCCTGAACTGTTTTAATACAGCTTTACTGGCAATCTAGCTATAATTTATTTCAACTTGGCCAGACACACTCTGTCCATTTCATTCTTAGATTGCTTTTGCTTTGCTTTTCTTTTTTTCGGAAAGATTTGGCTTGGTTTGATAACTTCGGTGAGTGAACGACATTCTTATTTCCAGTCTGTCTTGATGCTAAATATCTGTTCAGTTTTTAAGTTCCAGAAGTAAAAAGAAAAAATTCCTATTTTATATCTTATCTATCGATCTATCTATCTATCTATCTATCTATCTATCTATCTATCTATCTATCTATCTATAAGAATTTCATTTCATCTGTAATTTGATTAAGGAGAAAAACAGTTGATTTTCTCCCATTGTATTTTGACATTCCTATCTTTTATTTTTATTTTTTTTTACAGGATTTCATTTCATCTGTAATTTGATTAAGGAGAAAAACAGTTGATTTTCCAAGTTTGTTTAAAAGATTGCTGATTAAAATTTAAACTTGTTTGACCAGACAGAATGAGGCTGGACTCAACGTTAGCCCTGAATCCGTGCAAACCTTTTCTCGCTCCTTCTTTATTTTAATTGGCTTGTTAAAATGTAATTCTCATTACTAGGGCATCTCCTTTTTTTTTATAGTCAATGTTTTGACTTTTCCGCGGTATTTGCTTGGAGCATTTTAAATGTAATGGCTTTTTTAAATAATGAGGGTTATGGTTCTATTTTAAATGTTATTGGTTATTTTAAATGCCATGGCTGCCCTAAAACTGTCTCTCTGCCTTGTTCCTTAAATGCAGAGGTTAATGCTTGCCCTGGAATACTTTTATAAGGTAATATTTTGTCACTTCTTTGAAATGGTGGCTTAGGGGTCTTTTCAATAAAGACCCCGATGCACGGCGAGCAGATGGTGATAAGATTAAGTAGCAGATCAGTTTGCTGCCTTGGGGGTAAAATGAGGACCCAGATTGTTAGGGGGCAATACGCTATTTAGTATACTGTCTTTGGTGTAAGCCGCCCAGAGTCCTTGGCGAGTGGGCGGCATAGAAATATGACTAATAAATAAAATAAATAAATACTTGCGTTAGAATAATCCTCTGATTCTCCAAGGAGGACATCATCATCGTCAGAGTTGGAAGGGACCTTGGAGGTCATCTAGTCCAACCTAGATGCTCTAGCAGGAAACCCTATTCCATTTCAAAGAAATGGTTTGTCCAGTCTCTCCTTAAAAAACCTCCAGTAGTGGAGCTGCTACAGCTTCCTGTGGCAAGTCGTTCCACTGGTTCATCATTCTCACCGCCAGTTCTAGGTTGCTTCTCTCCTTGATGAGTTTCTATCCGTTGCTTCCTGTCTTGCCTTTTCGTGCTTTGGAGAATAGCCCGAACCTCTCTTCTTTCTGAAATATTGGAATATTGATATCATGTCACCCCCTATTCCTTCTTTTCACTAGACTAGACATACCCAGTTCCTACAACCTCCGCCGTGTTAGCAGTCACTGCAAACTGCCGGCTCGGATAGTTTTCCAGATCTATTTGTGGGGCCCGAGTTGCGCTTTTGCAGAAACTCCAACCTCAGTAGAAGTCTTATCACTGAATGCCACTTGCCGGGAACCTCTCTATATCAATTCGCAAAGCACCCCTGGCCTGCTCTCGAGTTGCCATAGGCAAGCGGGATGGGAAACCGATGAAACAGCACGGCAGCCAAAGACAGATGCACATTCCAGACTTATCTCTCTCAAGGCTGTCTCCCAGGGTTACCCACAGCGGCCTGAGGGGAGTGATCTCTACAGCCCGTGAAATTGCTCTGTTGGAGAATGTAATTGATGACACACCCGGGGGGGGGAGAGGGAGAAACAGGGTAATGATTGGGGTGTAAATTACGTGGGATCAGAGCTGACTTCACTTGGGAACGTGCCGACATGAAGCTCCTAATAAATAACTGGATTTCTTTTGAACCTTGATTCGAGGCTCACAATTTAATTAGGGCATCCGTCGAAACCCTGGCACTCTTATTTGGTCCAATCCAGCACTCTGAAATCCTTACGCTTCCTCAACCTGGTTCTTGAAACCGAAAAGTACTTGTGGATGGTACTACCGGGTCACCGTTCAAGTCCAGATGTCTCAGGAACATCCGAATCCTTCAACCCTTCAGGAGCTGGTCACGTTTCCTTGGACACGGAGTCCCGGAAGACGATCAGATACAAGCGTTTTTGTTCCCCTGCTTGGCTTCAGAGGTTTTCTGGCAGACATGCCTTGGTGCCACCAGGCTCTCTCCTCAAAAACAAAGGCCGTCTGTCAATCCTTTTTTCATCTTTCAGCGCTCCCAAATATTAAAACCCGGGAGGGGGTTAGTCTATCCAGAGGTGAATGCCTGCAAATCGCATTAATATCCCAATCAGAATTGGTGTGTGTGTGTGTGTGTGTGTGTGTTTGAATACCCCTCCACTCAATCTCAGGACAATTTAAGGAATGTATGCACACATGAAGTCTGTTCCCGAAGCCGAAAATTTCAATTAAATCTTCACTTCGTTGGATTCGACTTGAGAAATGATGGATAATTTTTAATCTCCTATTTTTGGGTGCCGTTGGGGAAGAGCTCGGGTTTCCAGGCATTCGAACCGTAGAGGTAGATCCGTAATTTGGGAAAGGGGGTTAAAAATATGTTGATTTAACCTCTTCCCAAACAAATACGGTTATTTAAAAACATCCAGGCGTTGAAATACTGCGGCCGAACCCTCCCACATCTGTCGCTTTGCCGCCGCTTCATATCGTGCGAGACGACCTGCGTACTTCCCCTGTCAGATCAGAAGAGAAATAAAACAAAATCAAAGAACAGCGCTGTTGCTTTTTTTTTTTGCCACGGTGCACGTCAATATTTTGTTGTTATTCCTATTTTAAACGCGTGATTTGCCCTTCTCGACCCAAAGATCAATTTGATTTATCTAGAGTTCGAAGCTGCTGGCCGTTTTTTCAGCAAAAACCACAAAAAGGGGAATCTTTTTGGAAGGGCCTTTTCTTTCTTGAGGGGTTTATCAGCCCTGGAAGTAAAGACTTATTAAAAGGGTTTTAATTAAAACCTTAAATGAAATTAAAGGTTGCCATTTATCCGGCTTGGGCAAGGGGCTAGACTAGAAGACCTCCGAGGTCCCTTCCAGCCCAATATCTCTATGATTCCATACGGAGAATCCATGCAGAAGTTCTGCCTTGTCTGAATATGTCTGGATCCCAGTTGGGATCCAGTTCAACATTCTTGAGGCTGGGAACGTTTAACGTCTTCTTTCCACGCCGAAAAAGACAGTTTGTCGTCCATCCGTCCGTCCGTCTCCTTGTGCCTTTGTGAGTTCTTAAATCGCAAAGCTTTCAAAATTCGCCATCATCTCCCTTGGCCCAGGTCGGGTCAGAGTATCCCCTTCATCCTTGCTCTTTGTCCCATTCTTGAATTTTGGGAGGGTTGTCAGAATGAGCTGACCCCCCCCCCCCCCCTCACGGACATCCAAGAAATAGACATTGACGGAGATTTAAGAGAGGAATTTGGGAGGCAAGTCAAAAAAACCCAAACAGTGTTCTGGTGTGCATTGCCCTATAACGTCGTTTTGAGGGTAGGAGTTGAGACAGTTGATGTCCAGGATGCGAGGGGTCTGCAAATATTTTCCCAGCCCTCTTTTTGACTCGTGCAGTATACAGGTCCTCCATGGAAGGCAGGTTGGTAGCCATGTTTGTTTTTCGCAGTTCTAATGATCCTCCGAAGTCTGTCTCTGTCTTGTTGGGTTGCAGAACCAAACCAGACAATTATGGAGGTGCAGATGACAGACTCAATAATTCCTCTTTAGAACTGGATCAGCAGCTCCTTGGGCAGTTTGAGCTTTCGGAGTCGGCGTAGAAAGAACATTCTCTGTTGTGGGTTTTTTGATGATGTTTTTGATGTTAGGTGTCCATTTTCAGTCTTGAGATATGATAGAACCTAGAGACTTGAAGGACTCTACTGTTGATATTGTGTTGTCTAGTATTGCAAGAGGTGTATTGTAAAGAGAACGAAAGATGTTGGCCATGGTTAAAAATATTTTGGTCATTGACCAGGCTAAAGTAAGATAGCAGATAAAATTAATTAGATTAACTAGATAAAAGAAGGCAAATATTCTATTCTATTCTATTCTATTCTATTCTATTCTATTCTATTCTATTCTATTCTATTCTATTCTATTCTATTCCATTCCATTCCATTCCATTCCACTCCACTCCACTCCACTCCACTCCCCCCTATTTCTATTTCTATTTCTATTCTTATTCTATTCTATTCTATTCTATTTCTATTCTATTCTCTACTCTATTCTCCCTTCTCTTCTCTACCCTACTCTACTGTATTCTTCTCTTCTCTTCTCTTCTCTTCTCTTCTCTTCTCCTTCTCTTCTCTTCTCTTCTCTTCTCTTCTCTTCTCTTCTCAGAATGAGGCAAATAATGTTAAATAAAAACGCAGTCAAACTGTTCCTGACAAGATACTCCTAGATCTCGCCAGCTATCGAACAGAATTCGGTGGCGTTATAAGAGAGCTCATCGCTCAGATCAACTAAGGCAGTAACTAAGGGAAAGAGTCAATGCAAACCGAAACTTAAGGTAATAAAGAGTAATTAGATTGTGTTGCAATTTGTGGTTAAGATTGACAAAAGAGGCGTTTGTGGGCAAGGCTCTAACACTTATCACTGTGAGGTAATGGAGGGTAGATATCAGGCCGCGTCTGGAGTAAATCCATCCGATAAGCAGATTTTACCCAATTTGCAAATCCTGCATCTTTTCACTCCCTGGAAAGCAGTTTATATATTGATTTTCACCACCGGTCCGTGTTTCGAGACGCAGCTCGCCTCTAAAATAAATGCCTTACAAAACTACACGCTGGGATTTGCAGCTGGGAATGCATTTTCTTAACCTTACATCTTGATTTTCCCATTAAAAACTTTTGTTGCCTTAACCTCTGTAAATTGAACGTGCGGCACGATTGATGCAATCTTTAGCATAACAAATATATATAGATTTTTTCTCTCTCTCTTTCTTTTCCCCCCCATAGTGGAAAAATGTATGAATTCCATGCAAGATGGCACTCAGATGATCAAACTCAGGGGCAGCTCCAAAGGTCTCGTCCGTTTCTATTACCTGGATGAACACAAGTCGTGCATTCGCTGGAGGCCCTCGCGAAAAAATGAAAAGGCGAAAAGTAAGTGAAGCGTTTCAAGGCGATCCGTCTTTGATTACGGTCACAGATCAGAATTTTGTGACACGTCTAGTCCAGTGTTCTGCGTCATGCTGTATGTCAACTCGCAAAGCATCCCTGGCCTCCTCTCGAGTTGCCATAGGCCGGGGGGGATGGGAAATCGGCGAAATGGCACAGCAGCCAAAGACAGATGCGCATTCCACACTTATCTCTCGCAGGGCTGTACCCCAGGGTTACCTACAGCAGCCGAGGGGAGTGACCTCTACAACCTGCGAAATTGCTCTGGTGGCGAATGTGATTGATGACATGCCCTGGGGGAAGGGGGGAAACAGGGTCATAATTGGAGCGTAAATTACGTAGGGTCAGAGCTGGCTTCACTTGGGAACTTGCGGACATGAAGCTCCTAATAAATAACTGGATTTCTTTTGAAGCTTGGCTCGAGACTCATGATTTAATTAGGGCATCCGTCAGAACCCTGACACTGTGGCCAATCAGTTGCTTCTAGAGGTGAAGTGTCTTCCTTCCCTATTGTTACTCAGTGACTGGTGTTTAACATAGGCCACTATCGATCTTTAAATTTCCTGTACAAGTAGTCCTCGACTTATGACCACAGTTGAGCCCCCAATTTATGAGCCACGGTCACTCAGTGGTTAGAATGCAGTACTGCAGGCTACTTCTGCTGCCTGCCGGTTGCCTGGCAGTTTGAATCTCCCCAGGCTCAAGGTTGACTCAGCCTTCCATCCTTCCAAGATCAGTAAAACGAGGATCCAGATTGTTGGGGGTAGTAGGCTGACCCTGGAAACCGCTTAGAGAGGGCTGTGAAGCACTGTGAATTAGTATATACAATAAGTCTATGGACTATTGCTAGTGCTGTTGCTACTTTCATGAGAACCTGGGAGGGGCTGGATCTGGGACGCTTTCTCAGCTTACACTCATGCCCCAGACTCAGTCCCCTTTTATCTGACCATTGTCAGCTCTTCTTCCTGTCCTACCATGTCCCAACTTGGTCAGTTAGAAACAGAAGATCCATTGTTAGTGAAAGTACACTTGACTGAAGCCAAACACGGTTACAGAAGAAGCAAGGCTGGATCTGGGATTTTCGCACCCAGATACGGTTAACTTTTCCCTTGTTCCCACCTTCCCCCCTGGTGCCCAATTAGGCGCTAACAAATTGTTGGGGTAACAGTCCCTGTCTTTGCGGGTGTTGTGGCCTGTTGGCCGCCGGCCCCTCCGGCAGCCGAATCAGAGGAGGAGGAGGCGTGGGGGGGGGGGGTCAGGGTTCGCATCAAGGCAACCTGAGAGATCGAAGGGGGAAGAGGGAATGGAGCTGTCGGAGAGACAGAGACAGAGACAGAGCCTGGGCTGTCCATCAGCCCTCAGATGGAGAGTCAACAGCCCCCAAGTCTGGAGGTGGCTGATGAGGAGGAGGAGGAACAGCTGGGTCCAGTGCCTGATGCGCAGATGCACAGAAGGCAGAGGAAAGGAGAGCAGTGGAAATCTATGGGCCAGTCCTCGGGACGGAAGAGCCACTGCTGCTAGCGAAGCCCCCACCCTAGCTCTGGGGATAAAAGGCAGAGGGCAGAGATGAATAGATGTGCATAGATTCATTTCCTCTCATGGTGACCCTCCCCTTATCCCCCCTACCCCGTTGAGTATGGCAGGCTGACAGCAGCCAACGCCATGGCAGTCCTGACAGCTGTTTTCTGTCTTCCTTCTGCACCTCCTAACCTCACCTCACTGGCATCAGCCACTCCTGTTGTTCAAAGGCCAAGCACTGTATTCTAATTCTTCCATTTCCTCCCCCCCTCCCCCCGGCCGCAGTCTCCATAGATTCCATCCAGGAAGTGTGCGAAGGGAAGCAGTCGGAGATCTTCCAGCGCTACAGTGACGGCAGCTTCGATCCCAACTGCTGCTTCACTATCTACTATGGGGACCACATGGAATCCCTCGACCTGGTGTCCTCGAACGGAGAGGAAGCGCGGATGTGGATCACCGGCCTCAAGTACTTGATGGCGGGGATAAGCGATGAAGACAGCCTGTCCAAACGGCAGAGGACGAGGGACCAGTATCCTTTTGGGGGCGGACGGGGTCCAGAGAGCTTGTAGGCTAACGAAGAGACTGGACAAACATTTTGTCTGAAATGGCATTGGGTTTCCTGTCTGAGCTGGTGGGGTTGGACTAGAAGACCTCTAAGGTCCCTTCCAATTCTGTTATTCTGCTCCGTTCCGTTCTATTCTACTCTTCTTTCTTCTCTCCTCCTCCTCCTCCTCCTCCTCGAATAGCAGTTACAGTATAAAGAGGAAAAGTGAAACACATAGAAAAAAACGAAATAGACAAAAATTATCACCATAGGGAAAAAACGAGATGTGCAAAAATGATCACTATGTCAGTTAATACTTAATTGGGTAACCTTTAGCATGAATGACGGCCTTACAAAGTCTTCCCATGGAGCGAACCAAGCCTTTGAGTTCTGCAGCTGTTCTGATGTGAAACCAAGATTGAAGGATGGCTTCTATTAACTGGGTTTTATTGCTCGGTCGCTTCTGACTAACCAGTTTCTTCTTTAGTAGACCTGAAGAAAAATTGTTAACAGAGAATTGCAGTTAAAAAAAAGATGGGGAAGGAATCGGGGCGCCCTGCCATTCCCAACAGAAGTTGGCACGACAAATCAATCAATCCGATGGCTCTCCAGGAAGGAGAGTTGATTTTTCGGCCTCTTCTGAGCCTCCCTCCTTCTTCCTGAAATGTCCTATCCCTTTCCTTAACTCCGGCTAAATGTGGTTGAAGCAAACCTTCGATGAAGCAGATAAAAACGGCGATGGCAGCCTGAGCATTAACGAGGTCCTTCAACTGATGCACAAGCTAAACGTCAATCTCCCCCGTCAGAAAGTCAAGCAGATGTTCAAGGTAAGGCTCCATCGTGCCGTACCGCGGTGTCTAATGAGGCAGGTGGCGGTTACTCAGAGGGCCAGCCGGCTGGCCTGGGGAGCAGTTGCTGATGTAACTCTGTCCATCTCCGCCTCGGGCTTACCACCAAACGTCTGTTCTGCCCCAGCTATGGATCCCAAAGAATGCAGCACACACAAAGTCTGTACGAAACTTAATTTACTAAAATAACTCAGTCTTTTTCAAACAAAGGCTGTTAATAAACTTTCTTAACAGCCTACAAAAATCCTAACATAAGGTAATCACAATCTTACTAGAGTTGGCAGAAACCCAAGAAGCAATTTTGCAGAGAATCCAAACTCGAAGGAGAGTGAACTAAAGTTGTTCCCTACAGCTTGCTGCAATCGGCGTTCCTCCTTAAATAGGCTAAGGGAGCCCAGAAGCCATGTGCAGAGAATCCAGACGCGAAGGAGAGTGAATTAAAGTTGTTCCTTATAACTTGCTTCAGTCGGCGTTCCTCCTTAAATAGGCTAAGGGAGTGGCCAATTAGCCCCAAGCCTTACTCTCGAGGAGACCTCCTCCTGAGGAGCCACTCCTGCCTTTTGGCAGTTCTGCGCGCCCGTGCATTGAGAAGAGGCTCCTCCTCTTCGTCCTCTTCACTTAAAGGAGCTTCTGGAGGTTCTGAAGGCCCTGGCTGAATCCCCGCCTCTGGCGCCACATCTTCTCCAGCCTCCTCACTGTCTGACTTGAGCGCCAGCTGCACAGGTGCTGGCGCAGCACCACACCAGCCTCCTCGTTGTCGGAATCAGCTACAATCTGCACAGGCCACTGATGGGCCCCAACAACGTCGGGGTTTGCAGCTATTGTGGCCCGCCAGACTCAGACAACAAGGAGGTTGGGGAAGAACTCGGGCCAGTTCTGGAGCTTGAATGGATGTCAGCCCTTCCAGGTAGATCAGACCGGGAACCCAGTAGGTCACTTAAAGTTCTAGTAATACAGGTAGTCAACTGCTATTGAGGCCAAAATCTCTGTCGTTAAGTGAGACATTTCTTCAAGGAGCTTCTCCCCATTTTACAATCTTTCTTGCCTCAGTTGTTAAGTGAATCACTTCAGTTAAGTTAGTAACCCGGTTGTTAAGTGAATCCGGCTTCCCCCTTGACTTTGCTCGTGGGAAGGTCGCAAAAGAGGATTGCGTGACCCACCCACCCCACCCTCGGGAGGGACACTGCCACCGTCATAAGTACGAACCAGTTGCCAAGCTTCTGAATTTCAATCACATCATATTGGAGATGCTGCAAAGGTTATAACTCTGGAAAATGGTCCTAACTAAGTCACATTTTTCAGCGCCGTTGGAATGGTCACAAAGCAAACTGTTGTAAATCGACAACTCCCTGTGTATTGTAAAGTTCTAGTAATAGAAAGTTGCACATCTGAATGCCCTCCCTCCTTTTCTCTTAATGAGCATTAGGGAGGGCCTTTTCCAGTGGTGGAATTCAATTTTTTTTACTACCAGTTCTGTGGGCGTGGCTTGGTGGGCATGGCTTGGGCGTGGCAGGGGAAGGATACTGCAAAATCTCCATTCTTACCTCACTCCTAGGGGAAAGATATTGCAAAATCCCCATTCCCTCCCCACTGCGGGGGAAGGATACTGCAAAATCTCCATTCCCTCCTCACTCCTGGGGGAAGGATACTGCAAAATCTCCATTCCCACCCCACTCCAGGGGAAGGATACTACAAAATCTCCATTCCTGGGAGAAGGATATTGCAAAATCCCCATTCCTTTCCTACTCCAGCGGAAGGATACTACAAAATCTCCATTCCCACCCCACTCTGGGTCCAGCCAGAGGTGGTATTTTCCGGTTCTCCGAACTACTCAAAATTTCCGCTACCGGTTCTGCGGAACCTGCTGAGTAGCCTTTTCACGTTACATGCCTACCCTGGACCCCAAGTTCCTCTTTTCTTCCTAACTGTTGTCTTGGTAGCATCTCTTCCTTCTGCCCTCTACACCAAACCATCTCACACCGCACAAATGGCTCTGATTGCGACGACAAACTCGGTGTTTTGGGCAAATAGACGGAGAGAAATTTTTCTGATTGTCTTCCGTCTTCCGGTCCTGACCTATTTTCTCGCTGAACTGTGAATTCTGTTTGTTTGGGGTTTTTTTCCTGAAATCCATCTCCTTTTGCCCAGATAATTGCAAGCAAAAACGCCGTGCTCTGGGAAACAGAACGCTCTTCGCTTTTGGGTGCACAAAGCTTTAAGAGAAGGTCTTCTCTTAAATAGAAGGATTTTTTTTTTAACCATCCCGGGGCCGCTGAAGCTGGCAGCTCTCAAGCCCTTTTGTTTATTATCTCACAGCATTTTTTTTTTTTTTAAAAAAAGCAAGAGTTTCCAAAACTCTGCCCTGCTTCCTTTGATTTCTGGCGGTTCGGTTGCTAGGGCTGATTGAAAGCGCAGATTCCAAAAATATCAATATCGCCCTTGTGGTTTTCTGATAGGAAATTCAGATTAAATTCAGGTCTTCCCCTGAGACAATAGGAGACAATAGACCATGTCAATCAATCAATCAATCAATCAATCAGAATAGAGCTGGAAGGGACCTTGGAGGTCTTCTAGTCCAACCCCCTACTCAGGCAGGAGACCCTACCTATCTAGACCATTTCTACGGTTGGGCTATACCTACGTTCTCAAACTGAACAGCCCCATGTGCTCTCTGCCGATCTCTCCGTCAACCTCTACATTCCCCTCTTAAATCTATTATTTAAAATCGCGAGGGCTTACAGTAAAAATCTCTCTTCATTTTTTTACATTTCTCGCACAGGTCATCGATGCAACACTGGGGGAAGGAAAAAAAATCCTCCTTAAAATCTCTTTGAATTGCTCCCAAATCAATCCGGCTCATACTTAAGCTGGAGGCAGTAATGTCAAAAAAAAAAACAAAAAAACCCAAAAAACTACGAAGCAAGTTCTGTGAAACTCGGCAAGAGAGAACTTATATCTATTGTTAGCCCTCTTTTTTTTTTTTAATAAGCTTTTCTCCCTTTTTTAAAAAAAAAATCTTCCTATTTTTTTTCTCTCTCTCTCTTTCCCTGCCTCGATTAGCTTCCCCCTGCAAAATGCCCGCCATAAAGAGATAGCAACACCACGGAAAAGTTAGATATCACACTCTTTAAATGTTGGAAGATTAAGAAAAGAAATCCTTCCACCCGTAGAGAAAAGCGGCGTGCGTTTGCCCGCTTGAAAAAAGAGAGAACTAAATGGGAAATAGATGCACTGATTATTACTAAAGATGTTACTAGGCTGTTTCCAATTAACACCGTTCATTTGTCAAAGCGAATTTTTAAATGCCTGGCAAGGAAATTTCATGCTTCCCCCACCCCCCCTCCATGTAAAACCTAATTTACAGGAACCTCTTGATTTTCCTGAGGTTTATTAAATTGTGGTCTCATTCCTGGGTTTTGAAAGGAAAAAAAAATAAATAACTGTTTTGCTTCTTTAATCCATGCAGTTATATCTTCACACATCAACACTTGCCTGCCAACACGATCCCCATTGGTATTGGCTGCTATCTGGGAAAAACCCAACCCGGATTTACGGGTGATTGGCAGGCAGGATGCCAACTTGGGCAATCGATGGAATAGATCGAAATTTCCCGCTTCCCATCACCGGCTGAAACGCTCCCACCCGAGTCCTAATAGCTCCCCGTCCATAGGACGGAAAATGCATTCCCAGGAGCAGGAAAGAGATGGCGGCATCCCGGGATGTCCTCAGCGGGATCGGCCACCTCAGTCGTGGAAAATGTAGTATGGAAGTGGAATGTAGTAGAGACAGGGCAGGTGTAAAAAATAAATAAATAAATCCAGTTTTGGGTGTCCGTTGTGCGCGCGCATGTCTGTCTCGGCAATTTTTTTTTTTTTAATGATCCTAGTCTAACTGGCTTGATTTCCTTCCTTCTTCCTTCCCTCGTTCCTTTCTCCCTTCTTCTTCCCGTCCTCCTTCTCTTCCTTCTGCCTCCCACCTCCCTTCCTCCGTCTTCCCTTCTTACTGCCTCCCTTCCTCTTCCCTCCCTCTTCCTTCTGCCTCCCTCTTCCTTTCCTTCTTCCTTCCTCCCTTTCCTTCTTCCTCCCTCCCTCCTCCCTCTTCCCTTCCTCCCTTTCTTCTTCCCTCCCTTCCTCTTCCCTTCTTTCCTCTCTCCCTCCTTCCTTCCTCCATCTTTCCTTCCCTCTCTCTTCCCTTCCTTCTTCCTCTCTCCTCCCTCTTCCCTTCCTTCTTCCTCTCTCCTTCCTTCCTTCCTTCCTCCCTCCCTCCTTCCTCCCTCTCTCCTCCCTCCCTTCCTCTTCCCTTCCTTCTTTCCTCCCTCCCTCCCTTCTTCCTCCCTCCCTCTTCCCTTCTTTCTGTCTCCCTTCTCCCTCTTCCCTTCCTTCCTCCCTTCCTCCCTCTTCTCTTCTTCTGTCTCCCTTCCTCCCTCTTCCCTTCCTTCCTTTCTTCCTCCCTTCCTCTTTCCTCCCTCTTCCTTCTGCCTCCCTCCCTCCTCCCTCTTCCCTTCCTTCTTCCTCTCTCCTTCCTCCCTCCTCCTTCCCTTCCTTCTGCCTCCCTCTCTCCTTCCTCCCTCTTCCCTTCCTTCCTTCGGGTCGCAGAACCTTCTGCTACCAGGCAGAAAAGCATCTTAAGGCAGAGCCTCCGCTGAAACAGGCCCAACCGCAACCTGCTTTGCCCCCTTTCCAAACGAGCCGGCCGCTTTTTGGCTGCGCCTGGCGTCCAGATGCGTGACTCCGCAAGCATCCAAGCAGCTTTAATTCTGCAGAGGGGAGAAGGTGAAAAAAAATGGCCGTTGGAACCTGGGCACCATTATTCGGTGTGCGTTGAACGATGCTAATCGGGTTACTGAAAGCGGAGGGAGCTCCAGCGTATCCTGGCCTATTGCTGGCTATTGCTCCAGCCTCTTGCTGGAGTTCATTAGCTGGCGTCGGCAGATGGTTGTGGCACGCGAGGGTCTCGCGACGGCAGTCTTGAAAACGAAATCGGATGTTTTGCAAATTAGGGAATCAACGATCCGTTGGAAGAAATAGAATGCTTGGAGATTGTGGGAGGGGAAAAAATCCCCCACAAAATCAGTGGTTGTGATGGGATGCAGTGAAATCTGTTAATGCCGACTGCTTTGCTCCATGGTTGTTATGTGTACTGGATTCCCAATCTCTTTATTCCTAGAAGCTGCAGGTGTTTCGTCACTGGAGGTCTCCTGCTTGAACAGGGGGTTGGACTAGAAGACCTCCAAGGACCCTTCCAGCTCTATTCTGATTGATTGATTGATTGATTGATTGATTGAAATGGTCTAGGCAGGGGGTTGGACTAGAAGACCTCTAAGGTCGCTTCCAACTTCGTTGCTCTGTTATGTTATGAGATGCTTTCCACGCGCCCCTTTTCCTTCGGTGGGCTCAGCTGCCTCTTTTCCGACCATTGTCCAGCCGGTGGCTTTTCCTCCTGACTCCCAAGGCCCTTCCCACAGACCATTACATCTAAAGGCCCTTCAGAGTAAAACGAAGATGACGTGGGAATAACAAGGAATTTTCCTGACAGAACAATTAACCAGTGGAGCAACTTGCCTCCAGAAATTATGGGTGTGCTCCATAGCGCACCCATAACTGGACAGCCATTTGTCTGCAATGTTATAGCGTCTCCTGCCTGAGTAGGGGGTTGGACTAGAAGACCTCCAAAGTCCCTTCTAGCCCGAGGATTTTATATTCAGCAATCTTAAAGCATGCTGGCTGGGGAATTCTAGGAGTTAAGTCAGAGGGAGATCCAACCTGGAATTAAGGAGAAACTTCCTGACAATTAACCAGCGGGAACAACTTGCCACCAGAAGTTGTGGCTGCTTCAACACTGGAAGTTTTTAAGAAGAGGTTGGACAACCATCTGTCTGAAGTGGTGTAGGGTTGCCTGCCTAAGCAGAGGGTTGGACTAGAAGACCTCCAAGGTCCCTCCCAACTCTCCTGTTACTCTTGTACCCTCTGCTTTCCCCTCCCGTTCTTTCAACAGGAGGCTGACACGGATGACAACCAGGGCACCCTGGACTTCGAAGAGTTCTGCGCTTTCTACAAGATGATGTCCACCCGGCGTGACTTGTACCTTCTCATGCTCACCTACAGTAACCATAAGGACTTCCTGGATCCCGAGGATCTCAAACGTTTCCTGGACACCGAGCAAAAGGTAGCTTGGCGTGAAGTTGTCATAGACTCCTCTCCGCCTCGTGCGACCTCCTTTGGGTCTCTCGGATTCTTTGGTTTCAGTTGCCAGCAGAATATCTCCCTCCCTCTCTCTCTCTCTCTCTCTCTCTCTCCCTCCCTCCCTCCCTCCCTCTCTCCCTCTCCCTCTGTCCCTCTCCCTCCCCTTTCCTCTCCCCCCTCCCTCCCTCCCTCTGGGTGGGATGCTGCCAAAGAGGCTGTAACAACGAGAAAAACTAATCGTCGTTAGGTTGGAAGGCTCGTCACAGGGAGTCCTCGACTTACGACCACCATTGAGGCCAAAATTTATGTCGCTAAGCGGGGCACTTCTCCAGTGAGTTTTCTTTCTGGCTACAGCCGCTAAGTAAATCATCGCGGCTGTTAAATTAGTCACACCTTCGTTAAGTGAATCCGGCTTCCCCACGGACTTTGCTGGACAGAAGGTCACAAAAAGGGGCTCGCCGTCATGAACGTGAGTCAGTTGCCGAGCATCTGAATTTCGACGACGTAGCCGTGGTTGTAATTGTGGGGAAAAAAAACCCCGCTCCTACGTCGCTTTTTTCCCCAGTCTCGTCGTAACTGTGAATGATCGCTGGGGGCATAAATTCCCTTAACGAATGTCTCACTTAGCAACAGCGGGCTCAGTACTTCATTCTTCTTCTTCTCCCTGCCTTTCTTCTTTTGCTCGGTTTATCATCTCATCCGGTAAACAACTTTTAAGGCGGCGTGCACAATTTTATGATGGGAAGCAAATCCTGATTTAAAAAAATTTGTCCTCGTTTAAATGTTGGGAGCTGTGGAATAAAACCCAGATACATTGTTTTTTTTTTCCCCTGCCTCTTTGTGTTAAATGATTCATCCTTTCTGCTTCAGTGGCTAGATTCCACCACTAGGCACACCTGCCCGGAAGGATATTTACGCACTGTCTGTTAACGGTCCGTGCACCGCTCTCTAATGCAATGCCTGTTCAGTGCTTCCACATTGATTTAATGTCTGCTTTCCACTGAATTGAGCTACAAGCTCTACCCATGCTCTACCCATATCCATTTATCCTGGCCAAGCGCTTGCATTGCGATACGCTTGTGAAGCGATGGCTGGATCCTACGCCTTGCATATTGCTGTTTGTGCAGAGTGTGGGTGTGCTATGAGCCTCCCCAAATTGACAACATCAATTTTGGGCTCAGTTATGGTCATAAGTCGAGGACTATCGGCCCAGGCATTTCTTAGTTGCTCTAAACGAAGAATTGGCTTCTGCACCGCTGGGCTATTGATCCCCTGCTTCTATTATAAAGGATTTAATTGGCAGGAATACAATTTTGGGTTGTGGGGTTTTTTTTTGTTGTTGTTTTTTTGTCTTGTTCCCTTTTGGAAGGGATGCAAACATCGGCTAATTGGCTGCAGTTCAGGAGTTTTTTAAATCCCAGTTTTTAACCCAGTCCTCCTGGGTCGACGTTCCCCTTGGAACTCCGGTTTTTTGGGTTTTTCTTTCTTTCTTTCTTTCTTTCTTTCACAACATTTTCTCCAAATTTCCTACTGCAGTTGTGGAAAACAGCGTGGAAGGGTCTCCTTGCAGAGGGAAAGCGCCAGAAGGAAACCGTCCCTCCCCAAAAATGCCTTTTAAAAAAATGCAAAAATAGGACGCATATTTGTTCCATCTTTTCCTACATTTATCAAGATGGAACAGGATGAGCTTACGAAAACCCTGTTGTTGAAACTTGGAAAAACTAGCCATCTCAGTGTGGGTGATGCCCCTTTGGGATGGGACGGATGGGACGGTCCTACCCCAGCACTCTGATGAAAAGAAGGATTAGGGGAGACATGATAGCAGTCTTCCGATATCTCAGGGGCTGCCCCAAAGAAGAGGGAGTCAAACTATTCTCCAAAGCACCTGAAGGCAGGACAAGAAGCAATGGGTGGAAGCTAATCAAGGAGAGAAGCAACTTAGAACTAAGGAGGAATTTCCCAACAGTTTAGAACAATTAATCTGTCGAACAACTTGCCTCCAGAAGTTGTGAATGCTCCAACACTGGAAGTTTTTAAGAAGATGTTGGATAACCCTTTGTCTGAAATGGTGTAGGGTTTCCTGCCTAAGCAGGGGGTTGGACTAGAAGACCTCCAAGGTCCCTTCCATCTCTGTTTATTCTATTCTATTCTACCATTGGCATTTTACCCAAAATGACCTGCCAATACCTGGTGGCTTGAAGACCACACCATATGTATCAAAGATTCGCTGATTGTCATGAAGGAAAATAGAATAGAATAGAATAGAATAGAATAGAATAGAATAGAATAGAATAGAATAGAATAACAGAGTTGCAAGAGACTTTGGAGGTCTTCTAGTCCAACCCCCTGCTTAAAATCTCTTTGCGTTGGTTGAAAGACAGGAATGCTGGATGCGATTGGAAAAAGGAAACATCCACATTACCAAGACCACCGGATAAATGTCACTTGAACGCCCCGATTTGTCTACATCACATTTCCTTTTTTATTTATTTAGATGAGCAACGTCACCAAAGAACACTGCTTGGAAATTATAAATCAGTTTGAACCTTGTCCGGAAAACAGGCAGCAAGGAGCCCTGGGGATTGATGGTAAGTTCCCTCTGGCTTTTTAACCAACAAATCCGATCACCTTGAGCTGGTGGGATGTTTTGATCCACAACACAACCAGGGGCTGCTGGGGGTTCGCAGGGGTTCGGGAGATCCTCTAGCTAAGATTCTGTGCAGTTCGGAGAACCCCCAAATCCCACTCCTGGCTGGCCCCGCCTACCCCGCCCCTCCTAGGAATCCCCCCGCGACCCGTTTTGGATGCAGGTAAGTACAGGGCGTGCATGGAGGCTCGGGGACGGCGAAAAATGGGCGTACTGGAAGTTCGTTTCCAGCCTCCAGAGGGCCTCCAAAGCCTGGGGAGGCCATTCTTGTCCTTCCGGAGGCTTGAGAAAAGCCTCTGGAGCCCGGGGAGGCCAAAAACAACCTCCCCTCCCGCTGTGGTGCAAGAGGCTGACTAGGCCATGCCCACCCAGCAACCAGGCAGAGAACCCCTTGCTAAAAAATTTTGAAGCCCACTCCCGAACACAAGAGAGAGAGAGAGAGAGAGAGAGAGAGGGAAGAAAGGGAGAAAGATGGAGGGAGAGAGGGGAAGAGAGAGATAGGGAGGGAGGGAGAGAAAGAGAGACAGAGAGGGAGGAAGGGAAGAAGAGAGGGAGAGAAAGACAGGGAGGGAGAGAGAGAGAAAAGACAGGGAGGGAGAGAGAGAGAAAGAGACAGGGAGGGAGAGAGAAAGAGAGACAGAGAGGGAGGAAGGGAAGAAGAGAGAGAGAGAGAAAGAAAGACAGACAGGGTGGGAAGGAGAGAGAGAGAAAGAGAGACAGGGAGGGAGAGACAGAGAGGGAGGAAAGGAAAAAGAGGGAGAGAAAGGGAGAGAGAAAGGCAGGGAGAGAGAGAGAAAGAGAGAGAGACAGAGAGGGAAGAAGGGAAGACGAGAGGGAGAAAAGGAGAGAAAGACGGAGGGAGAGATGGAAAGAGAGAGTCAGGGAGGGAAGGAAAGAGAAAGAGACAGAGGGGGTGAAGGAGGGAAAGAGAGACATGGAGGGAGAAACAGAAAGAGGGAGAGAAAGAGAAAGAAAGAAAGAAAAAGAAAGAAAGAAAGAAAGAAAGAAAGAAAGAAAGAAAGAAAGAAAGAAAGAGCTAGCTGTCGGACAAAATTGCCAGCAGCCATCTCGACTATGTATTATTATTATTATTATTATTATTATTATTATTATTATTATTATTATTATTATTAGCATTATTATTAGCATTATTATTAGCATTATTATTAGCATTATGGTTGGATGTTTAACCCAAGTTTGGCAGTTTCATCCACCTGTCGAGGACCCAGGCTAGGCAGATGCTGGGGTTTTAATAACCCCGAAGGCAATCCTCCTCACCCGGATGTCAGCTTGTCCCGAGTCAAGCTGAAATTTGCACTTTCTAATGACTGTTTTAGCGCCCTCTCCCTCAGCAGTCCTCGGGGAAATGACAGGGTCTCCTTCTCAGGTGCCCCATTAGCGTTAATTGTTTTGCCGCCCTCGGCCCCTGCCAGAAACAGAGGGTGGGAATCAATTGTCCAGCACACCTCAATTCCACGCACCCCCCGCCCCTCTTTTCCAGGGCATTTGCTAAAAGTGCTAATGTTTTCCTTTGCACCTGTTAGCAATCCATCTGCAGTCACTGCAACCAGCTTTTTAATTTACTTTACGAGGAGCAAACACGGTGTGTGTAAGCCACCTGCGTCCTCTCCACATCCGACCTTCAGTTGAGTCTTGCGGCGATGACAACTCTTTTATATTTCATTTTATTTATTTATTTATCGACTTTATATTGCCGCCTGTTCGCTCATGGGGACTCCAGGCAGTTTACAGACTGTAAAACCTCATTTAAAACAATAAAGAATCCAATCAATTAATGTCCTATAATAAGATCACCCCCAACTCCAGCGACAGCCGTTTTCCAGTACGCTGCTCCTCCAATCCATTGACTGGGTTCTTCTCCTCGTACTGGAAAATACAGAGTGCAGAATTTCTCTCTCCTCTGACTGACCACTCTGTGACATTTACGCCAGTCTTTCTCACTCAGTGACTGAGGAAACTTGTCAATTCTGTTTCTCTCTCGCTGGAGCTCTCTGGCTGAACTTTTTTAGGACTAATATTTGTTATTTATTTATTTATTTTTATTTTCTTCTGATTGTGTTGGAATTCTGAGTTCTAATTTTTTTTACTGCTTAAGGAGCTGCTCCGGGGGATTATTCTAGGAATTTCCTGACAGTGAGGACAATTAATCCGTGGAACAACTTGCCACCAGATGTTGTAAATGCTCCAACACTGGAAAGTTTTTAAGAAGAGATTGGACAACGATTTATCTGAATTGGCATAGGGTTTCCTGCCTAAGCAGGGGGTTGGACTAGAAGACCTCCAAGGTCCCTTCCTACTCTGTTATTCTATTTCTATTTCTTACATTCCTATAATTTATTTTGGAACGACTGACTTTTCTGTTCTGTTCTATTCTATTCTATTCTATTCTATTCTATTCTATTCTATTCTATTCTATTATTTTCTCTTCTCTTCTCTTCTCTTCTCTTCTCTTCTCTTCTCTTCTCTTCTCTATTCTCTTCTCTTCTCTATTCTATTCTATTCTATTATCTTCTCTTCTCTTCTCTTCTCTTCTCTTCTCTTCTCTTCTCTTCTCTTCTCTTCTCTTCTCTTCTCTTCCCTTCCCTTCCCTTCCCTTCCCTTCCCTTCCATTCTCCATTCTCCATTCTCCATTCTCCATTCTCCATTCCCCATTTTCTTCTCTTCTCTTCTCTTCTCTTCTCCTCTTCTCTTCTCTTCTCTTCTCTATTCTATTATTTTCTCTTCTCTTCTCTTCTCTTCTCTTCTCTTCTCTTCTCTTCTCTTCTCTTTTCTATTCTATTCTATTCTATTCTATTCTATTCTATTCTACCTGAGTAGTGCAAATAGGTGTGATTTGGCCCGAGAGGACTGCCGGTTTGAAAGAGGACTCAAAGAGGCCATCTGTGTCCAAATTGAGCAGCCTTCCTTCAACAGAGGGTGAGGGATGTGGGAACTTCATCCCTGGAGGCTTTTCAAGAAGAGACCGAACTGTCCTCTGTCAGAGATGGTGTAGGGCCTTCTGCTCGGGCAGTGGGTTGGACTAGATGACCTCCGAGGTCCCTTCCAACTCTGTTATTCTGTTGTTGTTGTTGTTGTTGTTATTATTATTATTATCATCTATCTCCCGTCTACGGCACGGTCTTTTCAGCAGTTCCAAGAAAGCTGCACACATATTAAATATGTAACATGCTTCCCAACCCCAGTTGCTAGGTAGTCTATAGCAACAAAAATTGACGGAGCTGTCGCCACCACCCAAGAGTGCAGACAAAATCCAACTGGAGGAGAAAACACACACACACACACACACACACACACACACATACACACACACACACCCCAAGCTGTAGTTGGGAAGGATCAGTGTCAGAGCCAACTGGAGCTGGTGGGAAATCAGTTCACCCAGTTGAAGAGGATGCAAAAAAAAAAAAAGGACCGGATGAAGAAGCGTGTTTAAAGTTTCAGCCTGAGCTTTGGGGGTCTGTCTGGGAGGGAAAGCATTGGAAAGGACTCACTCCAATTTTGTAGCCCACTTCCACCCCCCCACTCCCACCCCCCACCCCCCAAAGCGGGCTCGTTTGAAAGGCTGTTGAACGAGCTCGAGGAAAGTTTTTTAAGAGTTTCAACCCCAAAACACTCCCATTCTCTCGGCAGAAATCTTTGTCTATATCTCAGCCTTTGTCTCCTGCCTAATTGTTTCTCCATGGACCCGCCTGCTTCAAATGCCATGGATGATGGGGAGGGTGGGAGGGAGTTTAGGTGAATTTACTGAAGAGGTGGGCTTCACATTCTGTCACCACCGGTTCACCCAGCACCGGAAACATGAGCACGCGTGTGCCATCCGCACATGTGTGCAAAGTCAAACAACAGAGGAATTCACTCGCTTGCACACACCGTCCACATATACATGCAGTGTCAAAACCACAGTAATATAGGATGGGATTGGTGCCTGGGGCGTGAGGTGGGCGGCCACCTGCAGATCGCTACTACCGGTTCGCTTGAACCGGTCCGAACCGGCTGAATACCCACCTCTGATTTACTGGCCTGGATTATACAGTACAGGTAGTCCTCAGGTTACGACCAGAATGGAGCCCAGGATTTATGTCGCTAATTTGAGGCATTTGCGAAGTGAGTTTCGCTCCGTTTAACAACCTTGCTTGCCAGACCTGACCAAGGAGAGATTCAACCTGGAAATAAGGAGAAATTTCCTGGCAGTGAGAACCATCAACCGATGGGACAGAAGTTGCCTTCGGAAGTTGTGGGAGCTTCATCACCGGAGGCTTTCGAGAAGAGACTCTGTCAGAAATGGTGTAGGGCCTCTTGCTTGGGCGGGAGGGTTGGACTAGATGACCTCCAAGGTCCCTTCCAACTCTGTTAATGTTATTTGTTATGTGAATCATTGCAATGGTTCAGTTGGCCACATGGTTGTTCAGTGAATCTTGTTTCCCACGAAGGTCACAAAAGGGGATTCCAGGATTCTGCAACTTTTTCATGCTTACGATCGTTGCAGCTTTGAACCGATGCACAGTTACGATGGTTGCCGTGTCCCCGGGGTCGTGTGATCCCCTTTTGCAACCTTCTGACGAGCAAAATCCACGGGGAAGCCGGATCCGCTTCACAGGCGGGTGACTAACTTATTCAGTCATTCACTTAACAACTGTGACGAGAAAGGTCGCAAAATGAGGCAAGAGTTGCTTCACAACCACAGAAATCTTGGGCTCCGTTGTGGTTGTAAGTTGAGGACTACTTCTATCTCACCCAGCAATGACAGTGATGGGTTTTCTGCGTTACTATGGATTTCTCTCAATGCCGATGTACTCGGGCGACACTAATTAAACTTGCATGTAATTACTTGAGCATATTTATGCCATTGTCTTGGTAATCATCTCTCTTTCTCGGAGAAGTTAAGCATTCAGGGCGGGGGTGTCTCATAATTCTTCCTCCCCCTCCTCTGTCAGTCATTCCGACAGGGAGATTAAGCGATGACTAAGTCCAGCTTCAGAACTAGAGGATTCAGTCGCTCTGTGTTTTTCCCTTCCTTCCCTTTCAATCTCCAACTCAAGTTCTTTGGTTCTCCCACCTTCGTTTTCCAGAGATGCCTGGAATCCCACAAATGTCCGCTGGGATTTTTTTAATTGCTTAACAATAAAAATTCCCTTCTTACTCTCCACCCCTTTTTTCCAACCATTGGTAAAATAAGTTCCACATTTGGTAATATTCTGTGTCTTCTTTGTGTTTGATTGTCGGTGCGCGTCTATCCTTTTCTGCACAATCTAATATCTTCTTAATGAGCTCTTCATCTTCCGTCATTTTTCCAATATTGTGCGAAAATAATTCTCGCTGTTGTAAAGACATGTAACATTAAATACACACTATTCTTGTCAATTTTTTTCTTAGATCATCCCTAATAAAAACAATTCAGGTTTAAAATCTACATGTTTCCCTATTATCTTTTCTATCCATCTGTGTATTTTTGCCCAAAGTTGTTTTTTTTTTTTTTTTTCCTTTAACACAAGTCCACCACATATGATAGAAGGTGCCCGTTTTTTAATTACATGTCTGCTGGGATTGACAAGGCCACGTTCTCTGGGAATTCTTTGCCATACCGACATGGGGGTAAAGGAGGGTCCCCCCACCAAGTTCATCCTGGAATAAAGACATTTCTTCTGGTTTTTCTTTCTCCTTACAGGGTTCACCACATATATGCGCAGCCCCGCCGGGGACATTTTCAACCCCAAACATTACCACATCAACCAAGACATGACTCGCCCTCTGAGCCACTATTTCATCGCCTCGTCCCATAACACCTACCTCATGGGAGACCAGCTGATGTCCCAGTCCAGGGTGGACATGTACGCTTGGGTTCTGCAATCCGGATGCCGATGTGTGGAAGGTGAGATTCAAGAGGGACCTGCCTTCCAATTCCTTCCCCTGTTCAGCTCCTTTGTGTTAAACAAACAGCCTTTATTTTCCGTCCCATTCTTTTCAAACCGTCCTTGGTCCATGCCAACCATATTCTCCCAATTACTCCTCCTCAAGGGTGAAATTTACTTACCTTCCCTACTGTTTCGGAAGTGCACGCGCCGTGCGTGTCGTGTGCAATTTTGGATCCTCTGCGCATGTGCAGAAGGTAAAAAAAAGGTTACTTCCTGGTTAAAACCAGGAAGTAATGGCGGGTGGGCGGAGCTTGCGCTACCGCCGCTACTGGTACTCCAAACCACCCGCCACCGCTGCTACCAGTTTACCCGAACCCGTGCGGCATTTCACCCCTGGTCCTCCGGCCTCTGGAAGCCTTTTTCCCATTGGCAGTTTTGAAAGCTGGCATCTTAAACCCCCGAAGATGTTCTTTCCTGCGTGATTTGGGGTTCCAGGCAGCAAAATACATACCAAAACACACGACACCAGTTTAACATCCCCAGCGTCTTAATTTTCCCTTTTCCAGTTGACTGCTGGGACGGTCCAGACGGCGAACCTATTGTCCACCATGGCTACACCCTAACCTCCAAGATCCTGTTCAAAGATGTGATTGAGACCATCAACAAATACGCCTTCATCAAAAGCGAGTAGGTGCTTTGCCATCTTGAGGACTAGCTGCTCAAATGACGTTCATTCCTTTACTTTGCTATTTGCGTCTTCATTTCAAAGGGCGGCAAAGGGGGACGGAGTTGGAAATAAAGGTGCTTTTTCAAGAGGCAACTAGACTTTTCTCCGAAGATGTTTCGCTTCTCATCCAAGAAGCTTCTTCCGCTCCGTCTTGTTTTTCTCCGAAGACGTTTCGCTTCTCATCCGAGAAGCTTCTTCAGTTCTGAAGAAGCTTCTCGCATGAGAAGCGAAACGTCTTCGGAGACAAACCAGAAAGCCCAGTTGAAAATCTGGATACACAAGGAATTTGTCTTTGGTGCCTACGCTCTCAGTGTACATAAAAGAAAAGATACGTTCGTCAAGAATCATAAGGTACAACACTTAATGATAGTCATAGGGAAGAAATAAGCAATTGCATCATATTAGGAAACAGTCAATATAAATTGTAAGGATACCAGCAACAAGGTTACAGTCATGCAGTCATAAGTGGGAGGAGATGGGTGATAAGAACGATGAGAAGATTAATAGTAATGCAGACTTTGTGTCTTAATTTTTCTTGTCCATGTCCATGTCTTTTCTCACCACGCTCAGATACCCCATCATTTTGTCCATCGAAAACCACTGCAGTGTTGCCCAGCAGAAGAAGATGGCCCAGTACCTGGTTGAAATTTTGGGGGACAAGCTGGATTTGTCAACAGTCAACAACAAGGATCCCAACGAGCTGCCTTCCCCGGAGAGCCTCAAGGGGAAAATCTTGGTTAAGGTAATCAAAGATAAAATTAGGCACAGGTCAGATTTCGTTGGCATCTCTGGCTCTCTAATCCCATTTAAGGTCCATTTAAATAGCAGAAGTAGTTGTTTTTTGTCGAAAAATGCCAACGTACCATGTCACCCTGGGCCACACATCACAGAGCACACATGCTGTTTAAAAAAAAAAAAAGAATTAGCAGGGACTGTTCTTAACTGTGTATGAACCACTGAGAGGCATTCATAGGTAAAATGCAACTTGCCTTGTCACCAGGGAACCCAAAGTGAAGGCAAAAAAAGAATTCTTTTCCACAGTTATGCTTCTGTCAGGTCTAATTCAATTTAATTTAATTTTTTTTAAATTTTTAATTAGATGAAGTCGCCCCTTGCAAGTGAAACTTCGCCACTGGTTCAGTTAGATGTGCCCCCAAGGCTTCAAACCGATTGGAAGATTCAGTGCCTTTTGTGCCATCCACGCTGCCACATTTTGGGGACTCCCGATGGTCTCGATTTACCAATTGGCAACCCTCAATCAGACATTTAAATTCCGCTGCTTGTGTCACTGAATCAGACATGCTCCAGGAGGTTAAAGTAACTAAACGGGGTTGTAATTCAATTTTAATTCCTTTGCCCCTCGGTTCCTTTCCAAACCTACGATTAAACAAAATAAATACATTTTTATTTTAGTTAGGGACGCGGTGGCTCAGTGGCTAAGACGCTAAACTTGTCGATCGAAAGGTCGGCAGTTCAGCGGTTCGAATCCCGAGTGCCACATAACGGAGTGAACTCCCGTGACTTATCCCAGCTTCTGCCAACCTAGCAGTTTGAAAGCGCGTAAAACAAAATGCAAGTCGAAAAATAGGGACCACCTTTGGTAGGAAGGTAACAGCGTTCCGTACTCCTTTGGCGTTGAGTCATGCCGGCCGCATGACCACGGAGACGTCTTCGGACAGTGCTGGCTCTTCGGCTTTGAAACGGAGATGAGCACCGCCCCCTAGAGCCGGGAACGACTAGCACGTATGTGCCAGGGGAATCTTTACCTTTATCTTTACTATTTTAGTTAAGCCCTCTCTTTCTTTCCCCCACTTTCCCACTCTCGGTTCTGTGCTTTAAATTCTGCAAAGAGTTTTTTAGAAAAATCGGTAGCAGCTGCCCAGTTCTCAGTGATTGGATTTTTGGAGTGGTGCACATCAAGGCTAGCTTTGTCGAGAGACTCTCGAAAGCAATCCACTTCCACTCAGCTCTGACCCACGCTTCGAATTCAGCTTTCCTATCGGAGAGTCCAGCTTTTTTTTTTTTTTTTTGCACCGACCAATCAATCTTAAATCCCCTTCTGGGATTTTTGTGGCGAGAATTATCGATCGATAAATCTCTCTCTCTCTCTCTCTCTCTCTCGTTGCCCCGCTGGAAGCTCTCCGATTCTTTGTGGCGAGATGGAGGGAGGTTTAGCTAGAAAGAAAACAGCTTGGTCAAGATTCGAAGCCAGGTTGGTGCAGACCCCAAGAGCAGATGAAGAGGAAAAAAACTCTTTTAGTGACTTCCTCAGACACCCCTCTGTCGTTTCCTTGGCAATCCCATGAAAGCAGTTTTCCGATGCCACTTTGGAATTAGTTTCTTTCTTTTCTTTTTTTAAATTATTTTTATTGAACACATTTCATCATTTTATATCACATTTACAGTCTTTACAGCGCTCCAGCATCAATAATAGTCATATATACATATAAATAACAATTACATTCCTTTTTCTTCCTTTAACTATATATATATATTGCCTTTGAGTTTTAGTGTACCTCTTAAACTACCTTTATATTTAATCTTTATTTAATATTTAATCTATACTTTAAAAAGCCAACACAGTTCTGGGCTGCATCAACAGAGGGATAGAATCAAGATCACGTGAAGTGTTGAGACCACTTTATAAGGCCTTGGTAAGGCCACACTTGGATATTGCATTCAGTTTTGGTCGCCACGATGTAAAAAAGATGTGGAGACTGTAGAAAGAGTGCAGAGAAGAGCCACAAAAAGGATTAGGGGACTGGAGGCTAAAACATATAAAGAAGTGGGTATGTCTAGTTTAATGAAAAGAAGGACCAGGGGAGGCAGGATAGCAGTCTTCCAATATCTCAGGGGCTGCCCCAAAGAAGAGGGAGTCAAGCTGTTCTCCAAAGCACCTGAGGGCAGGACAAGAAGCAACAGGTGGAAAATAATCAAGGAGAGAAGCAACTTAAGAACTAAGGAGAAATTTCCTGACAATGAGAACAATTAACCAGAGGAACAACTTGCCACCAGAAGTTGTGAATGCTCCAACACTGGAAGTTTTTAAGAAGAGATTGGATAAGCATTTGTCTGAAGTGGTGCAGGGTTTCCTGCCTGAGCAGGGGGTCGGACTAGAAGACCTCCAAGGTCCCTTCCATATTCTTCCTTTGATTTTGGCACAGCGACGGCAACGCCTTGGGTATTTATTCCTCTCCTAATGACCTGTTTTTTGCATCCTAGGGGAAAAAGCTTCCAGCCAACATCAGTGAAGACGCCGAAGAAGGCGAAGTGTCCGATGAGGACAGTGCCGATGAGATGGACGATGACTGCAAGCTAATGAACGGGGACGTAAGTGTTGAAAGGCGGACTGGCTTAGCACGTAGAGTTGAGTCTTGTTGGCCAAACCCAACTGCATCAGTGTTGATCTGGTGTAGGAGAAGGATGGAGAAACGCTTTGGGTCAATCTTTTGTTAGAAGCATAAGAATGTTCCGGTTTCTATCGAGATATTTGTTTAAAACATCTCTTCTCTGAATTTTCTGGCACTGAAAAAAAGGACTTTTAACAATAAAGGTTAAAAAAAAAAAAAAAAAATTCAGACGCTTGGCAACTGATTCATATTTATGACAGTCACAGTGTGATCTGCTTTTTGCGGCCTTCTTACTAGCAAAGTCAATGGGGAAGCCAAATAATGAAGTTTTGACAATAAAGTTTTATTCTATTATGTTCTGTTCTGACCTGTCTCTTCCCATCCTATCCTATTCTATTCTATTCTATTCTATTCTATTCTATTCTATTCTATTCTATTCTATTCATTCTTATTCTATTTTATTCTATATTCTATTCTATTCATTCTTATTCTATTTTATTCTACATTCTATTCTATTCTATTCTATTCTCATTTCTATTCTATTCTATTCTATTCTATTCTATTCTATTCTATTTATTCCTTATTCTATTTTATTCTACATTCTGTTCTGTTCTATTCTATTCTCATTTCTATTCTATTCTATTCTATTCTATTCTCATTTCTATTCTATTCTATTCTATTTATTCCTTATTCTATTCTATTCTATTCATTCTTATATTATATTCCATTCTATTCCATTCCATTCACAACTGTGTTACTATCTTAACAGTTACAGCAATTCACCTGCCAGTGGCAAGAAAGGTCATAAAACAGGGCAAAACTCACTTAACCAACGTCTCACTTAGCAACAGAAATTTTGGGCTCAATTGTGGTCACACGCCGAGGGCTTACCTGTGTACATTTTAAAGGCACAACACAAACCTATCTCCTTTCCCCTCCTTCTTTCCTTTTGACTGGCCTTTGTGCCGGTGCCATTAGAAGACAACCTGTGATGTGTTGGTCCAACACAACGGCGTCTTGGCCACAAGAGAACTCATTCAGGTGCTTTGCCTACCGCTGAGAAACTTCGTCAAAGAGCAGAGCAAGACAAGGTGGAATTAAACATCTCAGTCTAAATAAAGACAAGTCTAAATATTGAGTACAGCTGTCGAACACGGCTGTTAATAAAAAATGCAGGGATTTTGCAGCAAGGAGTGTGCCCTTATTAGCACCTTAACATGGTTTTGATGTGCTGGGAAATTTGATTTATTCCCCCAGGGGTTTCCCTTGTGCTTGTACTTCAAATTATATAATCCTGAGAAAAAGAAATTACCCCCTTGATCTTGATGGGCCATTATGTTTTCGTTAAGGAAAAACATTTTAGGGCTACATTTTTCCTTGACCCACATAGATGGAAGAAATCGTTAATTCGGCGAGCAGCCCTTTGTTATTCCGATGTTCCACTTTTTTCTTTCTCTGTCTCTCTCTCTCTCTTTTTTTTTGTTTTGTTTTGTTTCCCGGGCCTTTGTGTCCTTTTGAAGTGGAAAAGCAGAGTGAAAGTCAACTGTTGCAGGCAGTATTTATCCCTCTAAAATCAATGTTTAATCATGAATTAATATTTCAATGCAACAGAAGGAGTTTTAAACTTATTACCAAACCATGGCTGCGCTGGTAACGGTTGGCGGGAAACGAGGGGCGTGACGTTAGGCCTCGAAATATTAAATCGGAAGCATTAGGGACCATAATCTCCTCCTTTTCTACTTAAAAAAAAATTGACAATAACCGTTTGAACTGTTTTGTTCCAATTCTATTTGGCTAAGAGGAAATCCAATGACATTCGTGGGCGAAGAGATAGACCAGAATCCGATTTTTGACAGCTTCTTGGGAGTTTTGAACCCGGGTTCAATCTTGGAGCCACAGAGCCTTCCAGAACCCTTGTATTATAAGGGAGGAGAGACAGTCAACTGAATTAATTTTCACCAGGAAGATAATGGGAGTAACAGCTTCTCTAGGTTTCCATCTTATTATATTTCGTCTTATTTTCTGAACAGCGCCTGACTTGTTTCAGTACCTTGGACAGCTCCCGCCTTCCTTCCAAAGCTGGAACAGCCCCCAAAATCTCATCTCAATGGCTCCCCCTCTGCCCCCCCCACCCCAAAATTGGTGCTTATCTATTGGGTACACACTGCTTGTTTCTAGGTGTCAGCTCAGGCGTAGCAAAACGTAAAAAAAATCTAATTGAATCCTTGGCAGTTTCCCCGCTGCGGGTATTTTGTGGGTACCTCCAGCTGAGTTTGAACAGCAACTTTTAGCATTGATCCTTTTCCCCTTCAGTCTAATATCCTAAAGCTTAAAAAGTACCTCTTAATTCCCGTGTTTTGTAGTCTTGTCTTCCTTCTTTCCTTTCTTCCTTCCTTCCTGCCTTCTCACTTTCTTATTCCTCCTCCTCCTCCTCCTCCTCCTTCTTCTTCTTCTTCTTCTTCTCCTTCTCCTTCTCCTTCTCCTTCTCCTTCCTCCTCCTCCTCCTCCTCCTCCTCCTCCTCCTCCTCCTCTTCTATTTCTTCCTCTTCCTCCTCCTCCTCCTCTTCTTCTTCTTCCTCTTCCTTTTTCTCCTCTTCTACTATTTCTTCCTCCTCTTCTTCCTCCCCCTTCTTCTTCTGCCATATCTGTCATCGGGCGTTGGCGATCATTTTGCTGATCCTATTTTTATCAACAGCTGCACAAAAAATGCTGTTGAGTTTTGTCCAAACAAGTCCCTTTTTTTGATTTTTTGAAGCCATGATGTCCTTCTTCTTCAGCCTGGACTTTGTTTCCTTTCAATCTTTCCCTGGAAGGTTAAGCGAAGTATGCCGTATTTTCCCGGGTGTCGCATCACAGGTACGAAATATTCTAACGCTCGCTTTTTTAGCAGTTTTGATGATTTCCCCTGCCTTTCCCAGGCGGCTTATCACCTCCCCATTTCTGATTTTTGTCAACCCAACGTATACCTAACAGCCGCCTGTAAATCCACTTTTCAAATGCTTCTAGTCTCTTTAAGCGGCTTTCTGTCAGAGACCCAACTCTCCACTCCGTAAAATCATGGCTCCGCTTTTTTCCTCCAACTCCATCTTCGTTAGATTATAATTCGTTTTGTCTCTCTCTCTCTCTTTTTTTTTTTCTTTAAACCCCTCCGCAAGCAGCATCTGGATGGCCAGCTGCGAATGGCCGCTCACATTCGCCAAGGGTACATCCAAAAGCAAACAGAAAGTAGACATATTGTTGTTTTTTTGAGAGCATTATTTGCCATGGGCTTTGGCCAGTTAAGGAACCAGAAGTTTGGCTCTTTGGAATTACCGAGGATGCAAAACATCGAGCAAGAAATACGATGGAGGCTATAAGCTGTATTATATAATGCACCATTATAGCGTGTCCCTATTTTCAAAAGTATCCGTCACAAAAGCAGCAGAAAAGGACAGGGTTGAATATCAGTGTCAGCAAAATTGAGGGATCCGAAAACTTTCCCCGGTTTTCTTTATTGTTTGAATCAGAGACTAGGAATGATTTGTCCCAGTTCCAAGTGCTGCTTTTTAAAAAAAAACAGAATTTAGACAAACTGGAGTAGCCTTAAGGAAGAGCAGCCGAGGCGAGAGGAGAAATTGGAAATCTTAAAACTCTTCATATTTCTGCACGTTCGCTTTTCATTGAGTTCTATGATCCTCCTTTATTGGACACCCCCCACCCTCCCGAAAAACTTTTGCACAAACAAGAATAATTCTGAATTACTCCCATAATTGCGGAGGGAAAATTAATTTTGCTACCCCCTTACCCTTTTGAATCTTCTGGCCTTTGACTGCACAGTTCTTGAGACAAAGCCGTCAGCCTTCATTTCTTCTGACATTTTCCTTGTGCCTAATCTAAAAACAATTGAAGAGAAAAAAACATCTGGGAACGGGCTAATCAAATATTCATAGGCTTGTCACTCAAGGAACACGGTGATTGTGATTGATTTTTTTTAGCTGCTTGGTTAAACCAAAGTCATGTTTGAAGTGCATCTAGGTCATAATAATACCTGTATAATATAAACATGAGACCGTATAATAGTCTGTCGAGAGAAGATGTGATTAAATTCACTTTTGGCTTCATGCGCTTCATGCTTTCCTTCTTTAGTTCACTTAAGTCTGCTTACAGGAAGACTGACATTGTTGTGTAAAGAAAATAATCTCACGCTTAACACCCAAAAAACTAAAGAACTTATAATTGACTTCAGGAGGAAAAGAGATGTACATCTACCATTGTACATAAATGGCGAGGAGGTGGAGAGAGTTGGTAGTTTTAAATTTCTGGGGATTTATATCTCGGAGGACGTCTCATGGACTATGAATGCTGACATGCTTGCGAAGAAGACACAGAAGAGGCTGTACTTCCTGAGAATGCTCAGGAAGATAAATCTATCTCAGCATCTCCTTCTGTCCTACTATCACAGCAGCATTGAGAGCGTCCTGACATACGGCATTCTTGCATGGTACGGGAGCAGCTCTGTAGCTCTACAGAGAATCATTAAAACTGCCCAGAATATCATCAGGGCTCCAGCTACCAGCCCTGGACGACATCTTCGAATCTCGCTGTTTGAGAAAGTTGCACAACATTCTCCGAGACGCTTCCCATCCTGCTTACAATCTTTTTGGACTGTTGCTTTCCTTCAGAAGATACAGAAGAATTAAAACTCAGACCACACGTCTTCTGAATAGTTTTTAATCCCAGAGCTATAATTGCACTCAACAATGAACTAAAGGGCCACCATCAGTGAGCTGTTGGAAGTATTACTTGGTCTGTTGTGTGGATGTTTGGGTGGTTTAGGGGTGGGGAATTGTGGTGGGTGGGAGTGTGTTTGGGGATTATTATGTGTGTTGGACCTGGTCTTTGGATGTTAAGTGAATTTCATTGTATGGGTATACTGTGTATACACTACAATGACAATAAAGTTATTATTATTAAGTCCTCAATTTACAACCACAACAGACCCCAAAATTTCTTTTGCTAAGTAAAACCGTTATTACGTGAGTAATCCTGAAGTTTCTGCTGTTAAGTGAGACGTCTGTGAAGTGAGTTTTGCCCCCTTTTACGACCTTTCTCGCCACTGTTGTTAAGTGAATCACCGCACTTGTGAAGTCAGAAACCTGTGTTGTTAAGTGAATCTGACTTCCTTCTTGACTTTTGGTCACAAAGGGGGAATCTCATGACCCCGGGACCCTGCAACCGTCATAAGTTCATGTCAGCTGCCAAGCATCTGAATTGTTATCATGGGATCATGGGGATGTTGCCAACGGTCGTAGGTGGGAAAACCAGTCCCAAGTCCCTTTTTTCAGTGACATTGTAATGACGGGCAGTCGGTAAATGAATTGTTGTAAGTCAAGGACTAGTGTTGAATACCAGCTGGGAAAGAAACCAAGGGGGGAAACTGCATTTTTGCTAGTTTATAACATTTTTTTGGCTTCCAGGCTTCTTCAAATCGGAAACGGGTGGAAAACCTCGCCAAGAAAAAACTGGACTCTCTGATCAAGGAATCTAAAATCCGGGACTGCGAAGACCAAAATAATTTTGCCGTCACCACCTTGTCGTCCTCGGGGAATTTGGGGAACAAGCCAGATCTTAAGAAGGTGATTTTGGAGTGGGGGGTGGGTGGGCATGGGGGCAGAGGGAGCCAATCCCGAAAAAGCTTACCGCTAAAACACGAATAAATCATACCATCATAGTTTTGCAAAAATAATAATAATAATAATATGATAAAATTTGGTAAAACATACATACAATACAAGTAGACCTCGACTTACGACCTCCACAAAACATCCGTTGTTAAGTGAGACATTTGTTAAGCAGGCTTTGCCCCCCCAGAGGTGGTATTCACTTACTTTCCCTACCGGTTTGCAAATATGAGCCCATCCCGGCCTTCTGTGCATGCGCTTTGTTGGCACGCACGCCTTCTGTGCAGGGCGGATGGGTGGGCCCATCTGCGATTTCCGCTACCAGTTCGGGCGAACTGATCTGGACCGTCCCAAACCGGCTGAATGCCACCTCTGTTGGCACCATTTAATGACTTTTGTTCCTTCCTTGTTAAGTGAATCACTGCAGTTGATTTCCGCTACCGGTTTGGGCGAACCGATCTAGACCATCCCTAACCGGCTGAATGCCACCTCTGTTGGTGCCATTTAATGACTTTCCTTCCTTCCTTGTTAAGTGAATCACTGCAGTTGATTTCCGCTACCGGTTCGGGCGAACCGATCTGGACCGTCCCTAACCGGCTGAATGCCGCCTCTGTTGGCGCCATTTAATGACTTTCCTTCCTTCCTTGTTAAGTGAATCACTGCAGTTGATTTCCTTTACCGGTTCGGGCGAACCGATCGGAACCATCCCGAACCGGCTGAATGCCACCTCTGTTGGCACCATTTAATGACTTTCCTTCCTTCCTTCCTTGTTAAGTGAATCACTGCAGTTGATAACCAAGTTTCCCCCGCCCCCCCAGGACCCTGGGATGGGCGGTTTCCTTTCTTCCAATGAATCCTTGCCAAATTTGCCTTTTGATAGCTATATTTCTTCTCTCTCTCTCTCTCTCACACACACACACACACACACACACTCCCCTTTTCATCATTCCTCATAAACCTCTTCGGAGCAGCGAAGCTTGGTATGTAATGACGCTTAATCCTGACTGATCACCAGCGTGGCCTCTTTTTCCTCTGCAAGGAAAGTTGAGCGATGAACAGCTAATGAGGGGATTTTTTGAGGGGTGGGTTTTTCCCCTGTAATCATGATAAATATTTACCGCCCGCTTAGATTTCACATTCGTCTTGTGCGTCCGTGTGCCATCCAACATGCGGGGACAACGAGGCGTGGAGAACCAAACTCGTTCCTCCTCTCCTAAGTCATTAATATCACTGTCCAGGAGACAGATGGCAGCCTCTGGCTGGCTAAGCAAGAACTGCTGAACGGGGGGCCGTAGGTTCAGGAACAAGGCCTAGCAACATTACGGAGACAGAATAACAGAGGAAGGGAGCTTGGAGGTCTTCTAGTCCAACCCCCTGCCTAGGCAGGAAACCCTGTAACATTTCATACAAATGATTGTCTAATCTTTTCTTAAAAACTTTCAGTGTTGGAGCATTCACAACTTCTGGAGGCCAGTTGTTCCACGGATTAGTTGTTCTCCCTGTCAGGAAATTTCTCCTTAGTTCTTAAGTTGCTTCTCTCCTTGATTATTTTCCACCCGTTGCTTCTTGTCCTGCCCTCAGGTGCTTTGGAGAATAGCTTGACTCCCTCTTCTTTGGGGCAGCCCCTGAGATATTGGAAGACTGCTATCCTGTCTCCCCTAGTCCTTCTTTTCATTAAACTAGACATACCCAGTTCCTGCAACCGTTCTTCGTATGTTTTAGCCTCCAATCATCCCCTAATCATCCTGGTTGCTCTTCTCTGCACTCTTTCTAGAGTCTCCACATCTTTTTTTGCATCGTGGCGACCAAAACTGGATGCAATATTCCAAGCGTGGCCATACCAAGGCCTTATAAAGTGGTCTCAACACTTCACCTGATCTTGATTCTATCCCTCCGTTTATGCAGCCCAGAACTGTGTTGGCTTTTCTTGGCAGCTGCCGCACACGGCTGGCTCCTATTGAAGTGATCGTCCACTAGGACTCCAAGATCCCTCTCGCAGTTACTCCTATTGAGCAAGTTACCACATATACTGTACCTGTGCATTTTGGTTTTTCTGGCCTAAACGTAGAAGCTTCCTTTTAGTTTTTAGTTTCAGCCAAAAAATATTAAGCTGAAGTCGCATCTCTATATTTTAGAAAAGGGTGTTGGTATAAAAAGGAAGGTAAAGATGTGAGGAGGAAGGGCTTTACGATAATTAAGGGGAAAAATACAGCCCCTGAGATATTGGAAGACTGCTATCATGTCTCCCCTAATCCTTCTTTCCATTAAACTAGACATACCCAGTTCCTGCAACCGTTCTTCATATGTTTTAGTCTCCAGTCCCCTAATCATCTTTGTTGCTCTTCTCTGCACTCTTTCTAGAGTCTCCACATCTTTTTTACATCGTGGCGACCAAAACTGGATGCAGGATTCCAAGTGTGGCCTTATTACCAAGGCCTTATAAAGTGGTATCAACACTTCACGCGATCTTGAGCTAATCCAGAACAAACCGTTAGGATCGTGGCGAACTGTTAGGATCTTGCTTCTCCCTCCTTTCCTTCCAGCTTTTTTCCCCGCCGAGGACAATTCTCCTCCTTTCCCCCCCCCCCACCTTCTTCGTTCTACCTTTCCTGAAATGGTCTCCTTAATGGACCTTAATTTGGTCTCCTCCTTTCTTTCTTTCCCCTGGTCCCCCACCACTCATCCTCTGATCATCGTGCCTGTTGCAGCAGGAAGGTTGATCTATATAGAAATCAAATTTGCAAGCATTTTTGAAATCGAAGCGAGAGCGGGGTGGCCTTTTCCGCAGCCATCTTGGTTGGGGTTTCATTAGCCTTTTTTTTTTTTTTTTTTTTTTTGCTTAAATGGTTTATTAACGATTTCTGCCTGTCATAGCTGAGCGCACACCGTTAATGAGGAAAGCAGGTGAGTGAAATTTTGAGGAAGCACAATGCTCTTGTCAGGGGCCACCAGCAAGGGGGGGGGAACGCGAGATATGCACAGGTGGTTTACACGCCGTTTTTGCAATCTCATTTTTCAGAACTCTTGAGTTTTCATGAAGAAACTCCCCTCCTCCCTTTCTCTAACTCCTTCGTATATTAATTTCGAAATAATTGCCGGATTTCTTACACCCTCAGAAAGACTAAGGGTTGACAATTATGATCACCAGTCCTGCTTTTTCCTTTCTCTCTCCCTCCCTCTCTCTCTCTCTCTCTCTCTCTCTCTCTCTCTCTCTCTCTCTCTGTCTCTTTCTCTGTCTCTTTTAAGAGCCCTTCATCAGGGACTGGAGCCGCTAGAAAAACGGTCCTACGTAAAACATTTTGCGGAGGATTTGCTGACATATTGGAAGAAGGGTTGGAGAGGGTGACAGAGCTAAAAAAAATGGATAAGAAACCAATTTTTTTGGGGGGGGCTCCTGCCTGCCTTAAATGTGCTACACCATGAGCAGAAAATGCATTGATCCCTTTAAAAGGGGGGGGGGAGAGGGAGAGAGAAAGCCACAAAAATCCAGCTGCTAAAATGTGTGTATGTGTGTGAGAGGGAGAGAGAGGGAGAGAAACCCACAAAAATCCTAAATCTTCTCCTCTTTTAAATTTAAATTTTAAATACAAATTTTAATCTGTTTAATTATGGGGTATTTTAAAATTCAGCCAAATTATTTAATTCATTTTAATCTATTTTAAATTTTGTATCTCTGTGATTTATCTTCTGGCTGTTCACCGCCCTGAGTCCTTCGGGAGAAGGGCGGTATAGAAATTTAATAAAATCAATCAATCAATCAATCAATCAATCCAGCTGCCAAAAGTTATGGGGGAAAGTGACTGGACCAAACTTGTGACTGCTTTAAAAATTAGTCCTTAGTTGGGGAAAGCAAAGAGATTAAGGGGACCAGAGGAAAATTAGCTTTCTTGAGTTGCATTTGAGAATAGAAATACAAGTAGCTCTCGACTTAACAACAATTCACTTAGTGACCGATCCCTGATCACCCTGTGCATCTCGCTGTCTGTTGTTTGGTCCCCGCAGAACAAGCACGAGGAAAACCTGGAATCCGGTGAAGACGCCATCCTCAGCAAACGTCACAACCGATCCCTGATGGGAAGCTTGACCAAACGCAAGGTTACTCATTTGTTTCTCGGAGGGAGGGTCTGGAATAATTTTTAGGGTAAAATTCTTTATTGGCCAAGTGTGATCGGACACACCAGGAATTTGTCTCCGGCGCATAAGATAGCAGTGTACATCTAAACATCAAGTCATATGTCATAATCGTAGTTACAATCATTTAATAATCAATTAAAATTGATTACAATTGATAAATTGGTCAGAAAAGAAATACGAATAAGGATACCGAAATAAAATAGATAAGAGAATAGATGGGAGAAAACAAGTTTTGTTTTTTTCTAACCCAGAAAAAATCCAGCAAACTCAAAAGGACCCCAAGTTTGGAAGATGGAGAAGACGACTTTGAATGCCAAGGAAACCTAACTAGAACCTCCGTCCATTATAGCAAGTAAGTTTCAACGGTTTCAGAAAAAAGAATCTTTAACCTCCCCCCCAAAAAATACTGACTTCCGTCTTTATACAAAAGTCGCCCTCGAATTACGACCGCAGTTCAGCCCCAAATTTCTGTTGCTGAGGGAGACATTTGTTAAGCGAGTCTTGCCCCATTGTACGACCTTACTTGTTGAACGGTTGTTAAGTGAGTCCCTGCAAGTTGTTAAGGGAATCCTTGACTTTGGTCACAAAAGGGGGATCACGTGACCCCGGGACACTGCAAACCGCCATAAGTACATGCCAGTTGCCAAGCATCTGAATTTTTATCACATGACCATCGGTCGTAAGTGTGAAGGACGGTCCCCTTTTTTCCCAGTGGCATCGTAACTTCGAAGGGTCACTAAGCGAACTGTTGTTAAGTCGAGGATTGCTTGTATCTAACGGATTCAGCTTCGCTGCTGTTTAGAACTTAGAATAACTTTATTGTCACTTCAAATGCATGCTAATAAAGAGGGAAAATAGCCATCAGCTGCAAAAATTCAAATTCAAATCGGAGCTCATTTTTTAGGTGCCGAGTTGCTTCCGGGTTTCAGTCGGGATTTTTTTTTCCCACGCTGGTTGTTCCTATTTCTAAATTTCTGTAAAATCTTGAACTTAAACCGCGTAACTTTAATACAAAACCAGTGATATGGATTCTTGGTTTGTTAAGCAGGAAGAGCCAGGTGGATATTTCACCTTGACATTTGCTCCTCCCTGCAAAATTCCAAACCCTTTGTCGGCTTCAGGTGCTGGAGGGGCTGACGGCCGACAGGCCAAAACAGTTACCTCGTTGTTGTTTTTTCTCCTACCAGAACAAATCGGCAAAAGAAAACGATGAAACTCTCCCGGGCTCTCTCGGATCTGGTGAAATACACTAGATCCGTCGGAATCCACGACGTGGAATCGGAAAGTAAGTTTGCCTACCATCTTAAAAGAGAATTAACGTTCCGTCAGTCTTCCTTTCGAAGCTGGGTTGTGTGTTTCCCACCCAGGCTTTTACTCAAAGCTGTTTGGGTTGGCCAGTCAGGCAGAAGATCATTGCTCCATAGCCCAATTCCTACAAAGATTTCCCAGGTAACTTGGAAGCCATTTTAATGGCGGATTATGAGACAGGAGTGTGCTGCAGTTGCCAAAAAAGTTAACGCAATCCTAGTGTTCCGATTTAGGCTTCCCAAGAGCATGAAGCAGACTCCTTGTCCCGACAAAAAACCCTTTTTATTAAGTTACTGTGAATTCCTCTGTGAATTCACATCCAGAGAAGTCTTTCAAGGGAGGATTTACAGTCACAGACCTTATCTGGCTTGGAGAGCTGCCAGGCCGATATCTTCAAAACTTGGCAAGGAGTCTCAGAGAGTCACGAACCAATTAGGCGAAATAATTGTCTCCTGCAAACTCCACTCCTCTTTCGCTCCTCTTTTATTCCCTCTGGGAGGGGCCCTTCATCGTCCACCTGTGGCTTTACTCCTGAGTCGACCCTTGTTCTTTAGTTGTTCCCTTCGCTGGCAACTCTGCGCCTGCGCATACTGGGAACAGGCTCCAGCTGTTCATCTGCCTCACTGATGTCCAACCCAACTAAGTTGAGACTATCTGTAAATGAAGATATGGTGGGGAAGAGGCGGCCAGATAAGGGAGACGTTGACAGCTGAGGGGGACTAAAACAGCCTTCCTTTGTCCCAGTTTCTTCCAGCTGGCAGGTCTCCTCTTTCAGCGAAACGAAAGCTCACCAAATCCTCCAGCAAAAACCAGCCCAGTATCTCCGCTTCAACCAGCACCAGCTCTCCCGGATCTACCCTTCTTCCTACCGGGTGGATTCCAGCAATTACAACCCTCAGCCTTTCTGGAATGCCGGCTGCCAGTTGGGTAAGGAACCCAGATGTTCTTTCGCCCCAAACCAACTTTTCCCTTCACGCTTCCGTGCCTCGGTTCTACCCTCCGTGCTTTGGAGGGAGGAAGAAGGAAATGGCGGGTGCAGAAGCCAAGCGAAAGGAGGCGTTCGTGTCGGGGCCACTTGTCCTGGAGGAAAACTGTAAAACAGTTCCCCACCCCCACCCCTCTTCTCTGTTTAATCACACAGCTGCTGGTTTTAGCCCAGTTCTTAAAATTAGCCGGTGAAGAATGAAAAGAAAACGGTTTCTCTCCCTTTTCTTTATTTCTCAGCCATGAGGGTTTCTCTCAATACCAATTTTCTGGGGGGAAAACTTGCTTTTTTATAGATAGACGATAGATAGATAGATAGATAGATAGATAGATAGATAGATAGATAGATAGATAGATAGACAGATAGACAGACAGATAGACAGACAGACGATATAGATAGATAGATAGATAGATAGATAGATAGATAGATAGATAGTTAGATAGATAGATAGATAGATAGATAGATAGATATTGTAGATAGAAGAGAGAGATGATAGATATTGTACATAGACGGATGGATGGATGGATATAGATAGATAGATAGATAGATAGATAGATAGATAGATAGGAATATAGATAGATGATAGAGATGGATGGATGGATAGATAAAGATAGATAGATAGATAGATAGATAGATAGATAGATAGGAATATAGATAGATGATAGAGATAGATAGATGGATGGATGGATGGGTAGATATAGATAGATAGATAGATAGATAGATAGATAGATAGATAGATATTGTAGATAGAAGAGAGAGAAAGAGATGATAGATATTGTAGATAGAAGAGAGAGAGAGATGATAGATATTGTACATGGATGGATGGATGGATGGATGGATAGATAGATAGATAGATGATCAATAGATAAATAGAAGGAAGGGAGAAATGCTTTCCAAAATGTCTGGATCAGAATTTGCCACTTATAGTTTCATTTGTCAGTTATTTAGCAATAGCAATAACACTTAGACTTATATACCAATTCACAGTGCTTTACAGCCCTCTCTAAGCGGTTTACAGAGTCATCCTACGGCCCCCAACAATCTGGGTCCTCGTTTTAACGACCTCAGAAGGCTGAGGCAACCTTGAGCCTGTCGAGGATCGAACTCCTGGCAGTCGGCAGAGTCAGCCTGCGATCCTGCATCCTGACTGCTGCGCCCCCACGGCTCAGTGGTTAGAACGCAGTATTGCAGGCTGACTCTGCTCGGCTCCCTACATTTCCCTTTTTTCCGTCCGTTGCAGTGGCGCTGAACTACCAATCGGAAGGGAGGATGCTGCAGCTCAACCGTTCCAAGTTCAGCGCCAACGGGAATTGCGGCTACATCCTCAAACCCAAGTGCATGTGTCAAGGTAAGGAGTCTGCCTCACGGTCTTCTCCCGGGAGACTCTCTTCCAGGGTTTCTCAACCGTGGGGAATTCTGGGAGTTGAAATTCCTTGTTGCGCTTTACAGGGAGCATCTCTTCATTCTCCCAGCATCCTCCCGTAGTATGCAAACCTCGCGTGTAAACCTACATAAAACGTGGGTCCACTCCCGCCCGACCTTTCTACTATGCACCCCTTCTGTCAATCTCTTCCAGGGATCTTCAACCCCAATTCCGAAGATCCGTTGGCCGGCCAGATGAAAAAGCAACTCGTCTTAAGGATCATCAGTGGACAGCAGCTCCCGAAACCTCGCGATTCGATGCTTGGAGACCGAGGCGAGGTAAGCCCCCGTTTTTTTCAGGGCCGCTGTATAACTTTGAACGGTCACTAAATGAACTGAATTACCTGTAGCAGATGACGAGACTGGCTGCTTTACTCTTGTCCACGGGAAACAACTCCGACTTTTGTTGTTGTTAGATGGATGATAGATAGATAGATAGATAGATAGATAGATAGATAGATAGATAGATGGATAGATAGCAAGCAAACTAGATAAGAGAGAGAGAAATGATAGGTAGAAAACTAGATAAGAGAAATGATAGATAAATGGATAGATAGATGGATGGATGGATGGATGGATAGATAGATGGATAGTTGGATAGATAGATAGCAAGCAAACTAGATAAGAGAGAGAAATGATAGGTAGAAAACTAGATAAGAGAAATGATAGATAAATGGATAGATAGATAGATAGATAGATAGATAGATAGATAGGATATATGGATGGATGGATGGATAGATGGATGGATAGATAGCAAGCAAACTAGATAAGAGAGAGAAATGATAGGTAGAAAACTAGATAAGAGAAATGATAGATAAATGGATAGATGGATGGATGGATGGATGGATAGATAGATGGATAGATGGATAGTTGGATAGATAGATAGCAAGCAAACTAGATAAGAGAGAGAAATGATAGGTAGAAAACTAGATAAGAGAAATGATAGATAAATGGATAGATAGATAGATAGATAGATAGATAGATAGATAGATAGATAGGATATATGGATGGATGGATGGATAGATGGATGGATAGATAGCAAGCAAACTAGATAAGAGAGAGAAATGATAGGTAGAAAACTAGATAAGAGAAATGATAGATAAATGGATAGATAGATAGATAGATAGATAGATAGATAGATAGATAGATAGGATATATGGATGGATGGATGGATAGATGGATGGATGGATAGATAGCAAGCAAACTAGATAAGAGAGAGAAATGATAGGTAGAAAACTAGATAAGAGAAATGATAGATAAATGGATAGATAGATAGATAGATAGATAGATAGATAGATAGATAGGATATATGGATGGATGGATGGATAGATGGATGGATGGATAGATAGCAAGCAAACTAGATAAGAGAGAGAAATGATAGGTAGAAAACTAGATAAGAGAAATGATAGATAAATGGATAGATAGATAGATAGATAGATAGATAGATAGATAGATAGATAGGATATATGGATGGATGAATGGATGGATGGATGGATGGATGGATGGATGGAGCCTGGGGAGAGCGAAAAACAGGCCTTCCAGTTCCACTGGAAGTCGGGAAACAGGCCGTTTCCGGTCTCCGGGAGGGTGGGGAAGACTGTTTTTGCCCTCCCCAGGCTCCAAGAAAGCGTCTGGAGCCTGAAGAGGGTAAAAATCGAGCAAACCAGGTCCACCGGTAACCTTTTTGCCGCCGCATGCCAAAAGCGGGGGGAGTGTGGGGGGGTTGCATGCGCATGCGTGGGGGGGCGCGGGGGGCATTGAATTATGGGTGTGGGCACGCACGTGTGCGACACCCCCCCCCCCCCGGTGTTCCCCCCACTTTTGGCACACGACGGCAAAAAGGGTTAGCCATCATTGGTCTAGGGCAGTGTTTCTCAACCTTGGTAGCTTGAAGATGGGTGGACTTCAACTCCCAGAATCCCCCAGCCAGCAGCGCTGGCTGGGGGATTCTGGGAGTTGAAGTCCACCCATCTTCAAGCTACCAAGGTTGAGAAACACTGGTCTAGGGGCTCATGCCTTAGCAGGGAGTTGGACTAGAAGACCTGTAAGGTTCCTTCTAGCTCTATTCTGATTGGTTGGCTTTTTTTTTTCCCCCTTCTTTTTTCTTTTTCCCCAAGAAAGTGGGTTTGTTTGCAAGCTGGGCTTCAACGCCCCACCCCCTTATGACCACTACAAGATCCATCATGCAGCCTCGGGGTTTTTTTTCCGTTCTTTTTCTTTCCTTTTTTTTTTTTTAAAGAACGATTACGCAACCCGTTCCTTCCCCTGGAGAGGTTTAGCAGGTGCTTGGCCAGTTCTCTTTGTGCGGGGGAGAAAAAAAAAAAAGGAACCGAGTTGGCTTTATTGTCCCCAGGGTGCCTGGGGGGTGGGGGGGTCAGGAAAGATCTGCCAAGACCCTCCATCAAATTGACAGGCCTTCTATTCACCAGGCCTGCCTGGAAGGAGCAGGCAGGGTGGTGGGGTGATGGGAGGATGTGGGGGGGGATGGGGGGTGGGTGGGACGGACACTGCAAAATAAATAAATAAATCAATAAACCTCCCAGCCAAACAGACCCCAAATCTCCCTTAATGTAAAACAACATTAAGCTGTTGAGTTGTCAGCAGCCAAAACTGATGGCTTCCTTTGGACGGGAGCCCTGTTGGAACAGCCAGGGGGGGGGGCGCTGCTCCAAATTTGTTTTCCCCCCACTGTCTTCCCTCTTTCAACCCCATCCCTTCAGCAGGATTTATTTGGCCTTCGAGCAAAGGGTTGGGTGTTGTTGTTTTTTTTTTTGTTTTTTTAATTGGGAGCTCCGCCGTAATCCTTGTGGGTGGTTTTTTTCTCCCCGGCCGTTAATTGGCCTGTCCTTTCTCGCTTTCGGAGGGGGGCCCCCCAGTTTGAGTAGCAAAGAAAGATGGGGACCGGCACGCCATAACACGTATGCGATGATGTGTTGTCGAGGATTCAAATAAACTTTTTGACGCCGTCAAAAAGCAGGAGGGTTGGACTAGAAGACCTCCGTGGTCCCTTCCAACTCTGTTACTCTATTCTATTAATTCTTTTCTCATCTGCAAGTCGACTCAAACAAAAGTATTTTTTTAAGCCATTTATTTATACCAGTTTACAGACATAAGTGCTTTGTGAACAACCTATTGTCTGGATCCATTTGCTTACATAATAATACCTTCCCAGCTCCTAATTTCTACTTCTGTGATCCAACCATTTCAGTAGTGAGTTTCACGTATCTTTTCTTTTATGTACACTGAGAGCTTATGCACCAAGACAAATTCCTTGTGTGTCCAATCACACTTGGCCAATACAAAATTCTATTCTATTCTATTCCATTCCATTCCATTCCATTCCATGTTTTCTATTCTATTCTATTCTATTCCATTCCATTCCATTCCATTCCATTCCATTCCATTCCATTCCATGTTTTCTATTCTATTCTATTCCATTCCATTCCATTCCATGTTTTCTATTCTATTCTATTCTATTCTATTCTATTTCATTCCATTCCATTCCATTCCATTCCATTCCATGTTTTCTATTCTATTCTATTCTATTCTATTCTATTCTATTCTATTCCATTCCATTCCATGTTTTCTTTTCTATTCTATTCTATTCTATTCCATTCCATTCCATGTTTCCTATTCTATTCTATTCTATTCTATTCTATTCTATTCCATTCCATTCCATTCCATTCCATTCCATGTTTTCTATTCTATTCTATTCTATTCCATTCCATTCCATTCCATTCCATTCCATTCCATGTTTTCTTTTCTATTCTATTCTATTCTATTCCATTCCATTCCATGTTTCCTATTCTATTCTATTCTATTCTATTCTATTCTATTCTATTCTATTCCATTCCATTCCATTCCATTCCATTCCATGTTTTCTATTCTATTCTATTCTATTCCATTCCATTCCATTCCATTCCATTCCATTCCATTCCATGTTTTCTATTCTATTCTATTCTATTCTATTCCATTCCATTCCATTCCATTCCATGTTTTCTATTCTATTCTATTCTATTCTATTCTATTCTATTCTATTCCATTCCATTCCATGTTTTCTTTTCTATTCTATTCTATTCTATTCCATTCCATTCCATGTTTCCTATTCTATTCTATTCTATTCTATTCTATTCCATTCCATTCCATTCCATTCCATTCCATGTTTTCTATTCTATTCTATTCTATTCCATTCCATTCCATTCCATTCCATTCCATGTTTTCTATTCTATTCTATTCTATTCTATTCCATTCCATTCCATTCCATTCCATTCCATTCCATGTTTTCTATTCTATTCTATTCTATTCTATTCTATTCCATTCCATTCCATTCCATTCCATTCCATTCCATTCCATGTTTTCTATTCTATTCTATTCTATTCTATTCTATTCTATTCTATTCTATTCTATTCTATTCTATTCTATTCTATTCTATTCTATTCTTACCCTCGCTACCGGTTCAGAACTGAGCGCGTGCATGCACTCGCTTCACTTGCTCGCAGTGCTTCTGCACAGAAGCGCCGCGTGATGATGTCCGGGCGGGTGGGCGGAGCCTCCCGCCAATGACGCTACCAGTTTCCCCGTTTGAAGGAATTATTTGTTTAGCAGAGTGATGGCGTTCAGGGGGAAAAATTCTAACCATGTGTGTATTTTTGTCCAATATTTCTTTGCTTTTGCACATGTCCACCACATGTAGTAATACGTACCCGGTGTCTGATTACATTTCTGACCTCTGGCCAATATGTTTTTAAACACCTTTGCTAGTCTCGCCGGTGGTATAAAACATTTTATATCGATTTTCCTTGCCATTGTCAACTTACAGTTTCTTTCCCAAAGTTTTTGCCATTTGTCCAAGTCTATAGTGCAACAAGCAGGAACCTCACAAGAGTCACAGAGAGCTCAAAAACCAACTATCACTCTTTACACAAAAATAACACAAAAGCTACAATAACTGACTCACACACAATGCAAAAGCAGCTGGACTTCACACTAAAAGGCCCCTGCAACACGCAGGAACCTCACAGAGTCACAGAGAGCTCAAAAAGCAAACTATCACACTTTACACAAAAATACCGGATGGGGCAAGAGGTAATAAAAAAAATGCTTTAAAAAGTTTTTTTTTAAAAAAAGTTTGAGGATCGTGCGGCACAGCTGATCGTCACAGCTGATTGTCGGAAGCTCTATTTTTACTTTTTTTTTTTTTTTAGCAGTTTTTAACTACCTATTGCCCGAACCGGTAGTAAAAAAATGCTTTAAAAAAGTTTTTTAAAAGTTCCAAGGATCAGCTGTGCCGCACGATCCTCGGAATGTTTTTTTTTTTTTTACTTTTTAAAGTATTTTTTTACTACAGGTTCGAGCGAACGAACCAGTAGCATTTTCACTAGCGGTTCGGGCGAACCACCCTGAACCGGTAGCATTTCACCCCTGGTTTGGTCCGTCTCCAAATCAAATGGGTAGCAGATGTGGAAAAAGGTCCCTTCTTAGATCTTAAGAGAACCATCCATTAATGTCTCTCTTAAGTCAATTAATTAAGATTTTAACGGCCCACCAAGAAAGCCATCAAATTGAGGAAAGACGAGTTCAGCTTCGCTTGGTGTCATTTTCCTATTTTATTTATTTCACCTCTTTTCCAGATCATAGATCCGTTTGTGGAAGTCGAGGTGATCGGATTGCCCATGGATTGTTTCAAAGAGCAGACCAGAGTTGTAGATGACAACGGTACGGTTTCTCCGTCCTTAATTTTTACTCTCTCTTTCCTGCCATCCTTGTAGGACATCTTGCAGTTATTCCTAGAATCCCTAGGATGAATGAAACAAAAGCCTCGATAAATTCATTTAATCTAGTCGCTATCCGTGTCTGCGTAGTGTCATTGACGGTTAGCTGTCTAGCATCTACTTGGGGAATTGTGGGCACCTGACAACTTCCAAGCAATTTTGCTTCCGTGTTAGAACAGCTGGTTGCCTCAAGAAAGGTTTTTTTTCCCCCACTTCATATTTCACTCCAAAAAAAAAAAAAAACACATAATCCAGAACTCTTTTTTTTTAACAGAAACAAAACAAACAAGACATTAAAAATACACTCCCCCCCACCCCCACCCCAATGTCCTAGGTTGTTTTCGGAAACTAAGACATTCGTTTGTTTCTTTCGGAAAGTTCCTCCTAATGTTTTCTTTCCCCACACTTCATGTTTTGATTTTAACTCCCAAAAATACAAAACTCCAACCTGTTTAAAGAGAAACAAAAAGAGACAGAAAGAGACAAAACAAAGACAAATTAAAAAGTGCCCTTTTTTCATTGTTTGCTTTGTCTTCTTTCTTTCTTTCTTTCTTTCTTTCTTTCTTTCTTTCTTTCTTTCTTTCTTTCTTTCTTTTTGTTTGTTTCTGGAAGTTCCTCTTAATGTTGATTCGAAAGCAGCATCTCAGGGTGCTTGGAAGTAGATACGGCAGTGACAAAAGAGAGGGGCAGAAGGCCATAAGTCAATCAATCAGAATAGAGCCGGAAGGCAGGAGGCCCTATACCAGTGATCGCTAACCTTTTTGCCGCTGCGTGCCAAAAGTGGGGGGGTCGTGCGGGGGGCTCACGCATACACGTGCCCACACTGTGCATACACGCAACCCACCGACCCCGCATTCCCTCCGCTTTTGGCACGTAATGGCATGATGGGTCCAGTAGGCCCGTTTTTTGCTCTCCCCAGGCTCCAGAGACTTCCTTGGCGCCTGGGGAGGGCGAAAACAGCCGCCCCCACTCCCCTCCCTCCGGAGGCTGGAAACAGCCCATTTCCTGACCTCTGGAAGACCCAAAAATCAGCTGGCCGGTGCGCACACATGCCTGCTGGAACTGAGCTAGGGCAATGCTTGCGTGCCCACAGATATGGCTCCGTGTGCCACTTGTGGCACGCATGCCATAGATTGGCTATCATGGCCCTATACGATTTCAGATAAATGGTTGCCCAGTCTTTTCTTAAAAACCTCCAGCGATGGAGCACCCAGAACTTCTGCTGGCAAGCAGATCCACTGGTTAATTGTCCTCACTGTTAGTAAGTTTCCCCTTAATTCCAGGTTGCTCCTCTCTTTGATTAATTTCCAGTCAAACGATTCTCAAAAGCATCAAAAGGCAAGACAAGAAACAAGGGATGGAAACTAACCAAGGAGTGAAGCAACCTAGAACTAAGGAGGAATTTCCTGAAAGTGAGAACAATTAATCAGTGGAACAGAATTTGAAGGCTTCCAAAAAGAGACTGGACAGCCATTTGTCGGAAATGGTCTAGGGTTGAGCAGGGGGTTGGACTAGAAGACCTCCAAGGTCCCTTCCAACCCATATCAGGGGTGTCAAACTCCGGCCCGTGATGTGGTTGGATCCAGTGGTGAAATTAAAAAATTTCCCTACCGGTTCTATGGGCGTGGCTTGGTTGGGGGGGGGTGTCATGTGACTGGGTGGGCATGGCCAACATTTTTAACTCTTTTAGCGTTTTTTAACTTTAAAATGTTTTTTGAAAGTTCAGACGATCACAGAACTTTTTCTTTTACTTTTTTAAAGCATTTTTTTTTACTACCAGTTCAGTCAAATCGGTAGCATTTTTTACTACCGGTTCGGGTGAACCGGCCTGAACCGGTAGCATTTTACCCCTGGATGGATCCCTCCCTTCAAATATTATAAGGGGCCGGCCTGCATCTCTTCGGCCCAGTCTACCCAATGCGAAGAGGAAACGTCGCATTTCCAGCTGTTTGGGGAGTGGTGTCAAGCTGGCCACGCCCACTCAGTTAGCCACACCCACCCAGTTGGCCAAGCCCCCCCCTCCCCCGGCCCACAGCCCTGATGCAACCCTCATTGAAATTGAGTTTGACACCCTTGCTCCCCCTCCTCTCTATGGAATCTATACGTATGGATGACTGGGGAATTCTGGGAGTTGAAGTCCACACATACCTCTCGGCAGCTGGCTGGGAGTTGAAGCCCACCCCTCGTCAAGGGAGAGAAACCCTGGTCAGTCGGTAATGCTCATTCATTTCTCCTGCCTCCTTGGTTCTGCAGGTTTCAATCCGATGTGGGAAGAAACCTTGGTTTTCAACATTGGCATGCCAGAGATTGCCCTGGTGCGTTTCCTGGTCTGGGACCACGATCCCATCGGGAGGGATTTTATCGGTCAGAGGACGATCGCCTTTACATCCATGCTGCCAGGTAAGAAGAGACCTGCTCATACAGCATTGCTTATTTTCTCCCCCCGTTGCATTTCCCCACTGATATTCCAGCTCTGAAGAATTCGCCCGTTTCAGGTAGGTACGAACCAAGACATTAAAGAGAAAAATCTGTGGGTTGGGGGCGGCGGCCCCCAAATCCTCCTTTCAAGCTGGTATTCCTCTTCGGGGGAACGCGAAGAGAAAAAATAAAAAAATCTCGCTTGAAAGCTCAAAAGTTAGTCCTTTGAACATCTGACGTTAGTGGAAGCCACAGCAAAAGGGCCATGGATGTCATCCTGTTTTCCCTCCTGCCAATCACAACCAAAGTCGTTTCTCTGGATGTCTCTGCCAATGTTCCTTTGGCTTATCCCCGGATCGAAACTTCAAAACGTGGGCGTTCATTTTTATTTTTTTATTTTAGTTTTTGGCCTTCAAACGAGGCTGTCATTTTCATTGGCAGCCCAAATTAATGCTGATAATGACAGTTAAAAGCCGGGCTGCTTTTAATACCTGCTGTTGTGGCCCGCCAGTGGCCAGCAGAGCTGGTAGCAGATTCGGACAGTGAGGAGGTTGGGGAGAAACATGGGTCAGTCCTGGAGTCTGGGGAAGGCTCTGATGAGGGCTCTGCGTCGGAGGCAAAGAGGGGGTCAGACCGTCTGACAGTTATCAGCTGCCTTCGGAGTCGGACATCAGTGAGGCAAACGAACAGCTGGAGCCTGTTCCCAGTGTGTGCTGCCAGGAGAAGGGAACAGCTAAGGAACAAGGGTCGACTCAGGAGTAAAGCCACAGGTGGACGATGAAGGGCCCCTCCCAGAGGGAATAAAAGAGGAGCGAAAGGGGAGTGGAGTTTGCAGGAGACAATTAGTTCGCTTAATCGGTTCGTGACTCCTTGCCAAGTTTTGAAGCTATCGGCCTGGCAGATAACGTCTACGACTGTAAATTCTCCCTTGAAAGACTTTGCTGGATGTGAATGAGAGGAATTCACAGTAATTTAATAAAAAAGGCTTTTTTTGGTCAGGACAAGGAGTCTGCTTCGTGCTCTTGGAAAGCCTGCAAAAATAGGAGGGTTATGAATTAATCTCACCTCCCCCTCAATCCATACCTTCTCTCCTTTGGGTCACGTGAGTGCGTGCACATCCGCCGGGGTCTTCCTAGCTCAGATAACACACACACACACACAGTCTTTCCATCTATCCCCCTGTCCTTCCTTCTTCATTCACTTCAAAGCTGCAGGGGAAAAGTTTTTCAGAAGGAAAGGGGGAGTGGGAGCCCTCTGTGGCTTTGAAAGAGAAGCACAAACAAAAGACAACGTGAATTATGACAATCCGGATGGCTTCCAGGGCGGAGAGCCGACCAATCAATTAGAAAAGTTGTGATTGTCAGCAGGAGCTTCGTTCTTTGATAATGAGAGAGAGAGAGAGAGAGACAGAGACAGAGAGAGAGAAGCTGAAGCTGAATTCCACCAAGGATGCTCCACTGACAGATGCAATGTGGTAGCGGGATATGAAAGAAGAACCGGCAATAAATTAAACATCTGGAAACTTGCGAGATCCATCTTGCTAATGCCAACACTGCCTGGCTGCAACATCCCTCCAAGTAGTTTTGGGTCCCCGGGGGTTCTTTTTTTTTTAATTTGCATTTTTCTTTCTTTATTAATTTATACTATAAAATGCAAAAGAAAATAGTAAGGAAAGAAGGAGGGGAAAGTATAGAAAAGAAGGGAAAAATGAAACAAAGGCATTGACTTCCGACTCCCTTCGGTGACGTGGAATAAGATCGCATCGAACCTCAACTTTTACATAAACATAATTTCCATAATAATATAAACTACGGTAGCCATTTCTCTAACAACAAACCTAGTAATCGGTAAAACCCAAAATCAACGTTTCATTTTTATTTATCTTTTTTGCCACCTCAAGTTTCCCCCTCCCTTGGATCAAAGCAGTCCATTTGGCCATCCATCTCCGCTAACACCATTTTAGCAACCAGTTCTCTGCCCAGTTGCTGGGGGAGGGGCGTGGCCATGGGGGCGTGGCCTACTCGGCCTCCTGCACCAAGCCGGGGGGGTCATTTTCGCCCTCCCTAGGCTCCGGAGACTTTCCTTGAGCCTCCCCTGAGCCCTGGAGGCCCTCCGGTGGCTAGAAACAGTCCCGTTTCCGGACTTCCGGTAGGCCCATTTTTTGCCCTCCCCAGGCTCCGGAGCTTTTCCTCGAGACTCTGGGAGGGCAAAAACAGCCTCCCCCGGGGCTCCAAAAGAACCCGTTTCCGGAACTTCCATGAGGCCTGTTTTTTCCCCTCCCAGAGCCTCCGTGTGGGCCCTGCCCTTACTTACGCTGCGTGGAGACTCCCGGGAGGGGACGGACAGGGTGGGCGGGGTCAGCCAATCCTTGCAACTATCGGTTCGGCAAACCAGATGTAAAATTAGCATCCGGTTTGCCCGAAACCGGCTGAATCCCACCTCTGACTAAAGGAGACGAGAAGCCATCATTCAACCCGCTTTCCTTATTTCCAGGCTATCGACATGTATACCTAGAAGGTATGGAGGAAGCTTCCATCTTCGTTCACATATCCGTCAACGACGTTTGTGGTAAGGTGAGTAGCCCCGGAGTCCCAGGTGTGCAAGCCTCTCTAGAACTAAGGTTCTAGAACTAACTAATCTAGAACTAATCTAGAACTAACTGAATCCAGATGAGGTGGTTGGTGTTTGAGCTGATCTACCCAAACATCTGTCTATGCAGATTCTCCAACATCATGCTTGTCCCAAAGGTGCATTTCCAAAAGGCAACTGGATTTTCTTGAGGTTTTTTTTTCCCCCCTTGAAAAGGTTTCACTTCTCAGCCTAGAAGCTTCTTCCGTTCTAACTGAAGACGTTCGAACCGAAGTCAGAACCAAAGAAGCTTCTTGGATGAGAAGCGAAATGCTTTCAAGAAAAAAGAAAGGAAAAAAACCCCAAGACAAAAACATGACGGTGGTTGGACGATGGAGAATCTCCACAGACATCAAGATCGGGTAGATCTTTGAAAAGGTTTCGCTTCTGACCCGAGAAGCTTCTTCGGTTCTAACTGACGAAGTTGGAGCTGAAGTCAGAACCCGAAGAAGCTTCTTGGGATGAGAAGCGAAACCTTTTCAAGGAAAAACCACAAGAAGTTGCCTTTTGGGAAAGCATCTTTGGGCCTACCCAATCTATTACAGCTATTTCTATAATCAGGAGGTTCATATATACATTTTTTAAAAACCCAATATTTCTGCGCCTGTACCATCTTTCTAGTTTTGCCCACAAAACTCAGCCCCATCCTTGGCCAAACCTATCCCAGCTGCAGTTTGTGCGTCTTCACAAGTACCACGAAGTAGCGATGATCAGCCAACAACCCAACGATTTGGAAAATCCCTATCCAGATTCAGAATTATATAATATATATCTTATATAATTATATATCTGCTAAGTTGTTTTTCCCAGCGGCCAACACTCCGGTGTTCGAGAGAGTTTTTTTTTTTTTTTTTTAAAGTGGCTAAAAAAGAAATAATTACATTTTCACGTTGCTTAGGAAGGAAGTTCATTTTTTTTTTTCCTCTGCGTCGGTGGACGCCTGCAATAAAATCTCACGTTTACTGTGTTAGCAGTTTTGAATACGGTTCAAATCGCAGCTTGTTTAAAAGTACGGTCAGGAAAACTTCACCGTTCGGACGGGGGTTTCTTCCATTTGTCTTTTTCTTTCTGAATGCTGGACATTCAGGAAAAAAGGCCTACCTGCAGCTATTTCTTTTATTACTATTATGATTTCCCCGTCCAATTTTAATCTCTCTCTTCCCCCTCCCAGCCCCCCGCGCCCCCCCCCATGGCAAAAGTCCACTTTTCTGAAATTTCTCCAGCTTTTCATTTTCGTTTTCAAAACGAAAACGAATATGCAAGTGCTTATTTTGGGGAATAATAAATACAAGAATCCATAGGTTTTATTGTGGCTGTTTCCCCCCTCCCCCCCCCAAAAAATATGCTTTTTTATTTTTAGAACAATTAATCAGTGGAACAGCTTGCCACCAGAAGTTGTGAATGCTCCAACACTGGAAGTTTTTAAAAAGAGGTTGGACAACCATTTGTCTGAAGTGGTGTAGGGTTTCCTGCCTAAGCAGAGGGTTGGACTAGAAGACCTCCAAGGTCCCTCCCAACTCTGTTATTCTATTCTGTTCTATTCCATTCCATTCCATTCCATTCCATTCCATGTTTTCTATCCTATCCTATCCTATTATTATGTATTTTATTCTATTCTATTCTATTCCATTCCATTCCATATTTTCTATCTTATCTTATCCTATCCTATCCTATCCGATCCTATCCTATCCTATTATTATGTATTCTATTCTATTCTATTCTATTCTATTCTATTCTATTCTATTCTATTCTATTCCATTCCATTCCATTCCATTCCATTCCATTCCATTCCATTCCATGTTTTCTAGTCTATTCTATCCTATTATTATGTATTCTATTCTATTCTATTCTATTCTATTCTATTCCATTCCATTCCATTCCATTCCATATTTTCTATCTTGTCCTATCCTATCCTATCCTATCCTATCCTATCCTATCTTATCCTATCCTATCCTATCCTATCCTATCCTATCCTATCCTATTATTATGTATTCTATTCCATTCCATTCCATTCCATTCCATCCCATGTTTTCTATCCTATCCTATCCTATCCTATCCTATCCTATCCTATTATTATCTATTCTATTCTATTCTATTCTATTCTATTCTATTTTTGTGTGCTGTGCCTGTTGGATGGATTTCTTCAGATGCAGGCAGCCCAATTATCTCCACCAAATTACACAGAGCGAGTTCATCCATCAAGCGGTGTGTGTTTGTGTTACTTTTTAATCTATTAATCACAATTAGCCAAGCCAAACGAGTGGAAAACAATACTGTCTCAGCAGAAGGAATTCCGTTAGGGGGAAAAAAAAAACAACAGCTTGTCAAAATATGTACAACGTGGACAAGGAAATGTTTATGTACACTGCTCAAAAAAATAAAGGGAACTCAAGCAGAAGACGTCCGAGATCTGAATGAATGAAATAGCCTTATTAAATACTTTGTTCGTTACATACAGTAGTTTTGTGTCCCCTTTAGTTGTTTGAGCAGTGTATAAACTACTGTTTATACACTGCTCTGTATAAGCCAAATCTATACAAGCCAACTCTGACCCCACGTAATTTCCGCTCCAGCTCTGACCCTGTTTCCCCCCCCCCCAGGTGTGTCATCAGTCACATTCTCCAACGAAGCAATTTCGAGGGATGTAGAGATCACTCCCCTCCTGCTACTGTAGGTAACCAGGGAGATGGCCTTGACAGAGAGATGGCTGGAATGTGCTTTTCTTTTGACTCTGCTCCCTCCCCACAGCTGCAGAGTTCATTTCCCCATCTCCCTCGCCTATGGCAACTCGAGAGCAGGCCAGGGATGCTTTGCGAGTTGACAAATGATATTTCTCATTTAAAAAAAGGAAAGAAAAATTACCAACCTCCCTATTTAATTAAACTACCGTTAGTCCTTGACTTACATCCACAATTGAGCCCAAAACTCCTCTCGCTAACCGAGACAGTTGTTAAGTGAGTTTTGACCCATTTGACGGACTTTCTCACCACAGTTGTTTAAGCGAATCACTGCAGTTGTTAAGTGAGTAACGCGGTTGTTAAATGAATCTGGCTTCCTTCCCTCCCCCCCCCCCCGCCTTGATTTGGCTTGTCAGAAGGTCGCAAAAGGGGATCCCGGAACACTACAACCATCATAAGTACGAGTCAGTCATCAAGCGTTTTGATCGCACGATCACGAGGATATAAGTGTGAAAAATGGTAGTCAGTCACTTTTTTCTGTGCCGTTGCAACTTCAAACGGTCACTAAATGAACGGTCGTACCTCGAGGACTACCTGTCGTCTTACCACCGAACATTTAGTGAACGTTCAAAGTTACAACGGCACTGGAAAAAAAGCGACTTACGACCGTTTTTCACACTTACGACCTTTGTAGCCTCCCCGCGGTCACGTGATTAAAATTCAGACGCTTGGCAACTGCTTCGCACTTAACGACGATCGCTGTCTCCCCAAGGTTGCGTAATTCCCCTTTTTGCGACCTTCACGGGGGGGGGGTGGAGCCGGATTCACTCAACAACCGCGTGACTCATTTACCAACCGCATGGATTCACTTAACAATGGTGGCAGGCAAAGTCGCAACACGGGGCTTAAAACTCGCTTTAACCCACGTCTCGCTTAACCACATGAAACCTTCGGGCTCCGTTGCGGTCGTAAGTCGAGGACTACCTATATTATGGAATCCTTTTAGGATTGGATTTTTTTAAAAAAAAATCTGATTTATTGGCACTTTTAATTGACTTTAGCTTGGTTGGATTTCTCAGCCAAGATCGGGAAAGCAAATATTTGCGTGGTGGGGTGCGCGGTTCCCTTCTCAGCCGCCCCGGATAGCCCCATTGAAAGCAAAAAAGACCGTATTGGGGGGGGGGAGAGGCAGGGAAGGAGGGAGGGGTGGAAACATCCCCAAAGAGAACAAGCGACCCTCTGTCTGGATGGAGACTTCACCCATCGGATTCCAGGTGCCGCGAATCCCGCAGGGGAGCAGCCGTGCCAGACGGGCACCGTCGCATGGCAACCTTGTGCCAGTAGGCCGCCTGCTCTCTTTCCAACCACGAGAACCAAGGAGGGGAGAAGTTAAAACACGTTAAGTTCACGCCGCTTCTCTCTCTTCCCTTCCCTTCCCTTTCAATTCCTTTTCTCCTCTGAGTTTTGCCAAAAAAAAAAAAAAAAGCAGGGAAGAGTTGGAGGAAAGCCCGTTGGGTTGTTTCAAAGCTTCCCGCGACAAAAGGAGGCATCTTGTCTGGAAAATCCTCCATTTCTAATCCTTCTAAGGTCTGCGTTCAACGAAATGAAAAATTTCTCTCCTTCCAACGTCCGCCAGGAAAAGCTCGGGACGGGACTGGGGGGTGGGGGCACCCCGTAATTCCTTGCCCCGTTTGGCACCGGATTGGCCGTCGCCACCACCCGAATGGGGGTTAGGTATCTGCAAGGGAGGGGGAGGACCGCCTTTCATCCTGCAGTTGGCTGATTTTTGTCGAAAGATTCATCCGTTCCAAGAGGGATGGATGGATCGATCAAGTCTTTGCCAGGAGTCAGTTAGATGCCGTCGCTTTTAATAAATTGAAATAGGAAGGAAACAACGGGGAATTTTTCTCTCTCTCTCCTTCTCCCTTTCTCCTCCCTTCCTCTGTCTCCCCCTCTCCCCTTCTCCCTCTCCCTCTCCTTCTCTCTCTCCCTCTCCCTTTCTCTCCATCTCTCCCTCTTCTTCTCCCTCTCTTCCCTCTCCTTTTCTCTCCCTTTCTCTCTCTCCCTCCCTCTCCTTCTCCATATCTCCCTCTCCTTTTCTCTCCCTCTCCCTCTGTCCCTCTCTCTCCCTCTTCTTCTCCCTCTCCCTCTCCCTTTCTCTCCATCTCTCCTTCTCCCTCTCCTCCCTCTTCTTTTCTCTCCCTCTCCCCTCTCCTTTTCTCTCCCTTTCTCTCTCTCTCTCCCTCTCCTTCTCCATATCTCCCTCTCCCTTTCTCTCCCTCTCCCTCTGTCCCTCTTCTTCTCCCTCTCCTTCTCCATATCTCCCTCTCCCTTTCTCTCCATCTCTCCTTCTCTCTTTCCTTCTCCCTCTCCCTCTCCTTCTCCATATCTCCCTCTCCCTTTCTCTCCATCTCTCCTTCTCCCTCTCCTCCCTCTTCTTTTCTCTCCCTCTCCCCTCTCCTTTTCTCTCCCTTTCATTCTCTCTCTCTCCATCTCCCTCTCCCTTTCTCTCCATCCCTCCCTCTCCTTCTCTCCCTCTCTCTCCCCCTCCATATCTCCCTCTCTTTCTCTCTCTCTCTCTTTCTCCTTTTCTCCCTCTCTCTTCCCCCCCCTCTCCATCTCTCCATCTTTCTCTCTCCCCCTCTCCTTCTCTCCCTCTCTCTAAAGCACAGGGTCTAACCATAGGCTTAAAAGCCGTGTGCCTATTTTTTTTTTTTTAAAAAAGAAAAGCTCCAAAAAGTGAATTATGCCTGTGTTAAATAAGTGAATGTGGCACTTATGTAGAAAAGTGGTCCCGTCAATTGTCCTTCACTTCAAACAGACACAACAGAAGTTGTGTGTGTGTGTGAGAGAGAGACGGGGGGGGGAGTGGGGGGGGAGAGATTTTAGGAAAGAGCTTCTGCTGGACTAGAAGGATCGAGAGTCTGACTCAATGCATTGATTTAAAATTTAAACCATGAGGACTAGAAACTTACTTTTCCATAGAGGCAGGAAGGACCACTATTTGATGCTATTTTGATTTGTGTGTGTGTGTGTGTGTGTGTGTGTGTGTGTGTGTGTGTGTGAGACAGCATTGACAAATTGTTTACTTTAATGAACTCGCCTTCACACAGAGACCGACAAACGGAGCGTTAGAAGCTTATCTGTCTCTCTGCGGCAGGCAATTTTCTCTTTTGATTAAACCTCCTTTGATCAAATTCCCACCAAATTCCTTCCTTCTTTGATTTCTCTCTCTCTCTCTCTCTCTCTCCCTCTCTCTCTCTCTCTGTCTCTCTCCCTTCCTCCCTCTCTCTGTCTCTCTCTCTCTTTCTTTCTTTCTTTCTTTCTTTCTTTCTTTCTCTCTCTCTCTCTCTCTCTCTCCCTCTCTCTCTCTCTGTCTCTCTCCCTTCCTCCCTCTCTCTGTCTCTCTCTCTTTCTTTCTTTCTTTCTTTCTTTCTTTCTTTCTCTCTCTCTTTCTCTCTGTCTCTCTCCCTTCCTCCCTCTCTCTGTCTCTCTCTTTCTTTCTTTCTTTCTTTCTTTCTTTCTTTCTCTCTCTCTCCCTCTCTCTCTCTTTCTCTCTTCTCCTTCTGCTTGAGTTGCTTCCTGATAGATAGTTTTAATTTGCAGCTGACTGCCACAGTCTCTTTTTTTAAAAAAGCTGGCAGCAATTTTTTTGGGGGTGGGGTGAGTGCGGGGGTGAAACTCGCTGGCTTCCAGTTCACCCAACACCCCTCCTGCCTCTCTCCTCCTGTCTTCCAAAACCCCCTCCCACCGCAGCCTCCAATCCCCCTCTCCTCTCTTTTTCAATTTCCCCAACTGATTTGTTTTTTGATTGCTTTATCTCCGGCTCTCCCTGTTCTCAAATCTTCTACCTACCCCCTTGTTGTGTTCTCATTAACATTTCTCCTGGCCCTGATTTTGTGGGGGTATCAATACACTAATTATGGAATCTAATTTTCCCAAGGAAGAGATTCGGTCTTTCATTTTCGGCGGGTGAACTGTGACACCTAAGCCAGTCCCACTGATTACGGAACAAAATTCAAATTATGCTACGTTTTCTGTCTCTACAGAGAGAGGAATATATATATATATCGTCCAACTGTACCCTTTCCCACCACCCCCTAATTAGACTATTTAATTCTCAGTAAAAAAAAATAATAATAATTATGCAGAAAAGGGGACTTTTCACCCGTTCATGATTTGAGTTTAGTATGGAACATCCTTCGGCTAAAATCACGGCACCCTTGGCAAAAAAAGAAACCCCATTTTGAGATGACCAAGCTATGGTCTAAAAAGGTTTCCTAGAAATCCACCTGTTTTTCCTAACCACCTGTTTGGAGAACCATTTGTCTAGAACAGTGGTGGCTAACCTTTTTGCCGTCGTGTGCCAAAAGTGGGGGTAGCAGGGGGGGGTCGCGCATGTGTGTGCCCACACCCATAATTCCATGTGTCCCGTCCCCCCATGCTCCTGCCACTTTTGGCACATGATGGCCCAGTGGCCCAGGTAGGCCTGTTTTTCACCCTCCCCAGGCTCCAGAGGCTTTCTTGGAGCCTGGGGAGGGCGAAAACAGCCTTCCCCACCCTCTGGAGGCAGGAAACGGCCAGTTTCCCGAGTTCCGGTCAGACCGGAAGGCCCGTTTTTCTCCCTCCCCAGCCTCCAGAGGCCTTCTAGGAGCCTGGGGGGGGGGCGAAAAGGGCCTTCCCCACCCCCCACCCCAGAGGCCCTCCAGAGGCAGGAAACAGCCAGTTTCCCAACATCCGGTGGGACTGGAAGGGCTGAAAATTAGCTGGCCGGTGCACGCATGTGCGCTGGAGCTGAGCTAGGGCAAAGGTTGGCGGTTGGAATTGTAACCGTTCATTCTTATCATGATATATTTCTATGCATGTTTAATGTTTTCTGCAGATGTTCCCCCCACCCCCACCTTTTTAATAACGACTTACAGGAGGTTACAAGCCACAATTAGAGGACTGGATTTGGGTGAAAAGAAGGCATGAACAGGATATTATTATTATTATTATTATTATTATTATTATTATTATTAATAATAATAATAATAATAATAATAATAATAATAATAATAATATAGCAGATTCATGAAAAGAGATGTTGTCTCCTTACCATGAATGCCACAACAACGAAAATAGCTAACGTCAACATTGTGGAGGTGCACTATGAATTTCCCCACAATATATTGCTGCAACGATTTCTGGAGGGAGCGGGGTGGAGATCCACATTGGCAACTAGCATCACGGCAGGAAGGAAATCAAAAATGACCCCACCCAAAAACGAGAGTGAATCCTTTGAGCTGTTAGCCCTGATCTGGAAACACGCCCCCCCCAAAAATAGGAAAATAAATCGGTTAGGGAGCCTGGAATGGACAGCGATCAGCTGTCCGGGCCACTTTTCCTTCCCAGGGGGATTATGGGAACCGTAGTTCTCCCCCCTCCCTCCCCCAGATGGACAGACAGAAGGACTGTCATCTGTCAAAAAGGGTGTAGGGTCTTATTGTGCAGGGGGTCGGGCTACCGTGTTTCCCCGAAAATAAGACCTCCCCGGATAATAAGCCCCAATCGGGCTTTTGAGTGCATGCGCTAAAATAAGCCCTTCCCCCCAAAAAATAAGCCCCCACCCCGAAACTATTTAAATGCATGCGCAGTTGGTCCCCCCCCAACCCTGACGTGTCCCGCTACCACCTCTTGGAGCAGGACTCTGCATGGTTTGTTTTGCCCCCCCCACCCGAAAATAAGGCCAAGCCTTTATTTTGGGGTTCAAAAAAAATATAAGACAGGGTCTTATTTTCGGGAAAACACGTTAGATGACCTACGAGGTCCCTTCCAACTCTGTTAATTTGTATCCAGGTCTCAGAAGCAGGTAATTAATCGTTTTTCAGCACTTCCCTCACTTTTAAAATGCGTAGCTGAGCAATTTGGGGAGCGGGGGGCGGGGTGTCTTCTCTCTTTATTGCAAAGAGACCACCTTTTTTTTAAAAGAATGATCCGGTACGCTCGGAAAGCCACTTCCGCCTTTTTTTCTGCTCGTTTTGCTGCTCATTTTTCTGCTCGTTTTGCTGCATTCCTGGGGGATTGAATAATGTCAAAAACTCCACCTGTATCCCTCCTCTATTTTCTCTCTCTCTCCCCACCCCTTTTGTAATTTATCTGTGTTACTTGTCTGATTTTTCACATGTGGGTCGCGTGCCCGACCCTTTCCTAAATGTCTCATAGGGCCATCTCGGCTCCTTCTTCTTCTTCTTCTTCTTCTTCCTCCGTGTCTCACTTTCTGCTTTTTTACTTCTGTCTGTTTGTGATTGCAGTGTGTCAAAAAAAGGTCTCCTTTTAGAAGCAGAACAAATTTAGACGCCGCGAAGGTACCCTTTCTCCCTTGGTGGAGTGAGCTGGGAGCATCACCCCGCTTGCATGCTTCCGTCCACCCCAAAACATCATTAACATTTTTTGTGTGTGTGTGTGTGTTTTTTTTTCCTTATTTAGCTTTCTTTCTTTCTTTTTTTCTCCTCCTGGAAAAAAAAAACAACAAAACCCACAACACACACACCTCCCCGACCAAAACTCGGTCAACACTCATAACATGGATTGCGACATTTGCCGGAACGTTTTTGGCCGAGCCATCGAACCTGTAGATTATTTTCCACGTTTATGAAGCAGATCCAGGATTCTCCAGGTTTTTTTTTTTAAAAAAAAATTCCCAATTTCCTTCCTCCGTACTTTCTACAGGTAGTCCTCGACTTACGACCGCAACTGATGTCTAAGCGAGATGGCTGTGTAGTGAGTTTTGATGTCCCCCCCCCCGTTTTACGCAGGTTTCCCACGGTTGTTAAGCGAACCACCGCAGCTGTTAAATTAGTCACATGGTCGTTAAACGAATCCGGCTTCCCCCGTTGACTTTGCTCGTGACCCCGGGATATGGCAAACCATCATAAATACGAGTCAGTTGCCGAGTGTCTGAATTTTGATCACCTGTCCCTGAGGATGCTCCAACGGTCATAAGTATGAGTCCGTTGCCGAGGGTCTGGAGTGGTGCGATGGCCTAGAGGTGGAACTCTTAACCTCACAATCAGGAGGCTGTGAGTTCGATCCCAGGGAGAGGCAGATATTTGTCTCTTTGGGTACAATGAGAAATATATCTGCTGAACAAAACTCCGCATTGGCAACAGGAAAAAGCATCTGGCCACTCAAATGCTCTGCTAGCTCCATTCAGTTGCCCAGATTCCTCCCCGCAAGGGATTATGAGGTTGATAAAAGATGATGAGTTGCCGAGGATTTGAACTTTGAAAAACAGTCATGACTCTTTTTTTCCCCCGTGCCGTCGTAACTTCGAACGGTCACTATATGAACCGTTGTAAATCAAGGGCTACCTGCGCTTCCTCTCTCAACGGAGGGATGGGTCATTTTTCCTTCTAAAACAGCTGCTCTGTCTTGAGCCCAGGGCACCCTCACCCCTTAAATGCAACCCACAATTTGTCACCCCTCCGTTTAAGGGACCCAATTCCTGGGACTGGATCCCCAGGAACGAACATGCTGGATCTTCTTCTTAAATGGCTTCCCAACCAAATTTGCACCGGATTTGGGATCTTGAATCACTCGTTTGGATTCAAGGGTCAGCGAATAGCCTCACAGGGGTGGGGCTGGGTGGGGATGCATCCAATGATCCCATCAAGGGGCTGATGGGGGGAAGAAATATCACTTGCACACCACTGCATTCCATCAATGGGGGGGGAGTCTTGTATTGGGGGGGGCATGGGGTGGAAGTCCCCTCTTCCATGATCTGTGTATGTTGTACGTGAGAGATTTCTTGCTGATTTTTTGCAGTCTCTTTGTCTGTCTGTCTGTCTGTATATGGGGTGGTTGTCAGCTTGGAACAGTTATTCTTATGTATTTGCCCAAATATCTTGATTATTTTGTGGGTGCCCTACATGACAAAAGCGATTAAGAGCTGGCCACCCACTTAGGTTTTTTTTAAATAATAATAATAGCTCAGGGTGTCAGGTTTCGATGCTATCTCAAACTAAAGGAATTTCCAAACTGCCGATCTTTAAGGAAATTTTCTCTTTATTGAGCATAGTGATCTGTCCCTGGCTCTTTCGCGGTCAGTACTGACCTTTGCCCCCCCCAATCACTCCCTTTCCGATCCCCAATTCTCTGCGTCTCACTGGCTATCTTCCAAGCCACTTTCCTCATCCCTTCTCCGTCAGATCACAGGAATGTCCCCCTCCTCCCATCTCCGAGGAGACAGAATCTTCAAAGGAATTAAGTAGGCAAAAGTTCAAACTTCTCCTCTCCTTATATATGTCAGTGCTGGGACGCTGACACAGGGTTGAACTGTGGAGTCCCTGGTGCTCTCTTGAGCTTGGTTGTTTTCTTGGTTGTTTCATGACCCAATTAGGTAACATCATCAGCTCTGGAAAGGAGCGCGGTTAGCTCTCTTTTTATATATTTTATCTCTAGGAGATAAAAAGAGCCAGCTCCCTTCTAACATTGATGATGGTACCTAGCTGCAAGTAAACAACCAAGCTCAGAGAGCACCAGGGACCCCACAGTCCTCCTCCTCCTCTTCTTCCTCCCCCTCTCCTCCTCCTAGTACTGATGATGTTATCCAGTTGGGTAATGAAACATCTGCAAGAAAACTACCAAGGTCAGAGAGCACCGTCCACCTCCTAACACTCCTACCTTCTTGGGTAATGCAAGAAGAAGAAAACCACAAATGTTAGTCTTGTTCCAACACCCGATTGGGCGTGTGGTCACGGGGGGACGGGGACCGTCATTTGGGTTAGGAAATGGAAACCGAATAGCTGGGGATGGGCAGGTCAACACAGCCGTGAAGTCTTGAAACCATACTACCATTCCACTCTCTTCCCTCCCAATTCTGTCTTCCGGTCCAACGGGGATTAGCCGAGGCTACCGCGAGGTTAATCACCTCTTGCCTACTGCTACTGAATGCGTGGTCTGGTTTGTTTGTTTTGTTTTTTTCTCCCCGTCGCCCCGCCGGGAGAGGAAAAAAACCATACACGCTCTGTTACGGCTTTTCTCCTTCTCCTTCTTCTTCTCCTTCTCTTCCCTCCAGGTCAAACCAGCGCTGGGCATAAAAAGTCTCTTTCTCAGAAATCCAAAACAGGCCTCTCTCGACAGCCATGTTGCTGGTCAGCTCAACCGCAAACATTCCTTTAGCAGCCAGCTTTTACGGCGGACGGCCAGCGCGCCCACCAAGAGCTTAAAAAAGCCCAAGATCGCCCTGGATGCCCGAGACAAGAACTCGGAAGGAGCCAGCAAGGACCCCCTTCTGGAAGACACCTCCCACCCTCGCTTTGACCAAGAATCCGACCTCCCGTCCCCGGCGGCATCTCCTTCCCGAGAAGGCGTCAGCCGCACGGAAGTGGACCTTAAAGGATCCAAAGGTAAGGCTCACAGTTGGGGCAGAGAGCAGAGCAGAAGCGGCCAGGGGTTCCAGGACGCCACCTTCAGCGAACCCATCCGGAGATCCATCCGGATCTGCCTCCAGGAACCGGCCAGGCAGAAACAGGGCAACGAAGCGGGTAGGATTGGCATGGCCACTTATTGCATGAAGTGTGTGGTCGGCTCCAGCGACAGCCCTGAGGTGGAGGGCCAATGGAGCGAGCCCATCGCCGGCCAGCCTTCCTCTGGCGATGCTCCCCACTGCGGCTGCTGCGGTAGCTCGGCGGGCGAGGAGCGGGTGGAGCTGAAACCTTGGGGAATCCAGGAACAGCCCCGCGCCCGCTCCGATCTACACCTATACACCGGCTACGGGGCTACCAGGAGCCTGCCCAGAACCTGCCAGCCCTTTGGGACCTCAGGGAAGAAAAAGGGGGACTCGGCATGTCTCGGGGCCATGGACCGGTCCTGGCACCGGTGGCGCGCTCCGCCCGGTGGCAAATACCGAAGCACCATCAACCTGGTGAGCTCCAACAACGGCTCGGTGTCCTCCAGTTCCAGCAGCTTAGACAGTCTCGAGAGTCCCGATTTCTCCAAGGGTTGGCCAGAGAGCGCCCGCAAACAGGCGGGCACCCTTCAGAAGGAAATGAATGCCTTGTTTTCTGAAAAAATGGAGGAAATTCGGAGTAAATCCCCTATATTCTTCACCGGTAAGATCGGATTTCCCGCGCCCGACCCTCCGTTCCAGATCCGTGCCGTCGTCTCCCCCGTAGAAACTTCTGCGCTCCCTAGTTGTCGGTGTGGGGCTTGGCCGCTTTAGCATCGTCCTCCCTTAGTGACCGTCCGAGCATGGTGTTGTAATTTCATTTCCGCTGGGGGCTTGACCATAGCGTACCCCCTGCATGCCAGCCCATTTCCTCTTTTGCAAGCTGTTGTGCTGTCCCTTTTTGTGTGTTCCATTGGGTGCAATCCTAAGAACCGTTTCTCATCCAACCAGAGCAGCTACCTCAAGGAAAGCCAGAATTAACTCATCCCCGGCCTTGCTTCTGGTTCCTTGAGTTCTGTATCATATAGGTAATCCTCGATTTACGACCAGAATTGACCCCCAGCGTTTCTGTTGCTAAGTAGAAACATCGGTTAAGCGAGTTTCACCCCATTTTAACTCTTCCTTGCCACCGTCGTTCAGTGAATCACTGCAGCAGCTAAGTTTCTAACACTGTTGTTAAGTGAATCTGGCTCCCCCCCTCCCCCCAGGGGAGGGAGGGAGAACTGATAGAGCTGATTGATTTCCCTAACTGAAGTGCATTCCATACATTCTTCCTGACCGCAATCAGAAGGAGGGTGTTAGGTTTCACAGCCAGCCAAGGTGGTTAATTGGAGAATGTGATTTATGACACGGCCAGAGAGGAGGGGAGAGACAGGGTCATAGGGGAATGTAAATCTACATGGGATCAGTCCTAACTGCATCCCAATATTGCCGGAATGGTGCTCCTAATAAATGACTATATTTCCTTTGAAGTTTGGATCATGGCTCATGAATTAATTAGGGCATCTTTCGGAAACTTGACACCTGGCCCTCATGGGCAGCCTTTTCACTGCCCCCGATTCTTTCTCTTTCAAGCTTCTTCTGGTTGGTCGAAAGCGGAATTCTCAGGATCTGCCCGTTTAGATAATTTCATTTCTTCGGCTTCCTTTTCCTGATTTAGTCTCTGTCCCTGAACTAACTTGGTTTTTATTTTCCCTCTTCTTCTTTTGTTTTGTCCTGTTCCTCGTGTCCTCTTCTTTCACCGCATAGTTAAGAACTGAAAGGATGATCAAATCCCAGGTAACTGAAGACTTCTTTCGGGGTTCTTTCCTTTCCCTGCTTGCTCTGCAGCCTTACGTTACGTCCTTCCGAGGTCGGTAAAACGAGGACCCAGATTGTTGGGGACAAAAGGCTGACTCTGTAAACTGCTTAGAGAGGCTGTAAAGCACTGAAAAGCGGCATATAAGTCTAAGTGCTATTGCTATCATCTATCTATCTATCTATCTATCCATCCATCTATATTTCTTTCTTTCCTTTCTTCTTTCTCTCTTTCTTTCTTTTTCTTTGCATCCATATCCATCCATCCCTCTCTCTCTCTCTCTCATATCTGTCTGTCTCTGTCTTCTTTCTATCTATCTATCCCTCTCTCTGTAGTCTGTCTGTATCTTCTATCTATCCATCCATCCATCTATATTTCCTTTCTTCCCTCCTTCCTTCCTTCCTTCCTTCCTTCTTCCCTTCCTTCCTTCCTTCTTTCTTTTTCTTTCCATCCATATCCCTCCCTCCCTCCCTCTCTTTAGTCTGTCTGTTTCATCATCTATCTATCCATCTATCAGTATATCTATCCCTCTCTCTGTAGTCTTTGTCTATCATCTATCTATATATCTATCCATCCATCCATCCATCCATCTATATTTCCTACCTTCACTCATTCTTTCCTTCCTTCTTTCTTTTTCTTTCCATCCATATCTGTCCTTCTCTCTCTGTCTGTCTCTATCATCTATCTATCTATTTATCTATCTATCTATCTATCTATCTATCTATCTATCTATCATCTCTCTCTTTCTCTCTTTCTCTCTCTTTCTCTCCCCACCACCCCCACCCAGTGATGCAGTGGTTATAATGCGTTATTGCAGGCAGTTTGACTCAGCCTTCCCTCCTTCCGAGGCCGGTAAAACGAGGACCCAGATTGTTGGGGGCAAGAGGCTGACTCTGTAAACCACTTACAGAGGGCTGTAAAAGCGCTATATAAGTCTAAGTGCTATTGAAGGTACTCGATCGCTGGGATCCTCTGGGGGATCTGATTTAGCCACAGTGTACAGCCACATCTCCTCCGGAGCATGGTTGCTTCCGAATCCTAGTGTGGGTTGCAAAATCCATACATTCCCCTGAGACCGTCAGCATTCACACAACCTAGTTAAAATGAAATGGAGAGATTACTTAAGAAGTTTAGGAAGACTAACAGGGGGGATAAAAAAAGAGGCACTAAACTTGTCGATCAGAAAGGTCGGCAGTTCGCCAGTTCGAATCCCTAGTACAGATCTCCTGTGGGAGCAGGGGGTTGGACTGGATGACCTCCAAGGTCCCTTCCAACTCTGTTACTGTTAAATCCTACCCGAATCGTCCCGCCGAACTTTGAGTTGGCAGGGCTGGGAACAGCCAGGTGGGCTGCAGCATTTCCTGTCTACGCCAAGCCCTGCAAATCCTTTCAACGTATTTACACGTAGCGTATTTATTTTTTGTAATCTTCTTTTTTACATATTTGTTTTATATTACGAGTTTCAGACCGGGTGCTTGAAAGTTAATCTCTTTTCAATATTTTATGATAGTTTTTTTTTTTTTAAAAAAAAAAAAAAAACCTCCAAAGTATATTATCTTTCCAAAGTACGTTATCTTACCTTATCTTTTTAAAAAAAAAAACAAAAAAAAAAAACAAAGTATAGTATCTTCTCAAATATTAATTTTGAAGTATTAATATTTTCTCGTTAAATATCCACTCCTTGATGTAATAGCCGCACGGTTATGCAACTTTATAGGATCCGACAATTTAATTCTGTGCAATCAAGTCGCTTTCCATTCTTAATGACTGCACAGATTTTTCCCCCTCTACGGTGTTTCCTCTCTTTGCTAGAACCAAATGAAAAGAAAATCAGAATTGTCCCAATGCCAGAATAGAGCAGGAGGGATGCGGTGGGAGAATTGGCCCGTTGCCCCTTTGTGTGTGCCAAGATACGAGCCGGGCACGACTGCTTTTACCTATTGAGATGGTTGGGTTTGGCAAGTATGCCTTAAAGCGGGACACCCTTTTCAACTCGTAACTCAAAACATGGGACAACAAGAGTGTGCAACAGTAGTGCGTTGCTACCGGTTCGCCCCGGATCAAGTAGCGGTAACGGTGGCGGCAGGATGCTCCGGCAACCCTCCCGGGGGCTTCTGCGCAGAAGCGTCGGACGAGCGAACCAGTAGCAAACTAAATTGAAACCCACTACTGCTGTGCTAGCGATCTTCTTTGAGAACTTCTTAGGCGTTCCCTCATTCATGGATTTCTTCTCCTTCTTCCTCCTCCAGATGTCCACCAATTCTCCATGCACCGGTCGGCCCCTTCCTTATGCAGCCTGCAGACCATCCACGAAGAGCCCTTCGTCGCCAACGAGAACCAGCCTTCCCGCAGTTCCTGCTCCCTTCTGCCCGCCTGCCCCGCCAGCGACCCCAAAGAAGACTCCGCGCCTCGTCTTTTCCAGGAAGCCGTTCCAGATGGACGCGACCAGCACCCTGGGCATCTCGAGAGAACTTCTCGTTGGCAGCACCACGCGGGTTCGGAGAAGATGCTTCTTGCTCCCAGCGTCTCAGAAGAGGAAGAAGGGATGGGAAGCACCGAAGAAGGAGAAGAGTGGACAAGAGCTCCTTGCCACGGAGGTCTTCTCCATTCTCAAGGGCAGCAAAACCACACGTCGGACAATTGTGGGCTCCCCCTGGCTGGAAATAGCCAGAAGAAGACAGACGGGTTGGTTCAACAGATGACAAGCGATGAAAAGGACAGAGTTGGACCACCAAACCAATGCGAAAGGGACAACAGTAGCACCACGCCGACTTCACTCCACACAACTCCCAAAGGAACTGTCGCAGTCCCCGTGCCACCGACTGTTGTGAGGAGACCGAAGGAGGAAGGATACCAACGGTGTGACTACGGAGTCTCTCCGAAGCATCCTGACAACTGTTCTCCTGCGCCAGAGGTTTATTGGGACGCCACGGTCCACGACCGGATCTGGAGCAAGCTTGATTTCAGCACCCACAGAGACAGCTTGTCCTCCTCTTCCAGCATGTCTTCCAACGATACCGTCATAGACCTCTCCTTGCCCAACCTTGCCCGGAAGAGCTTGCCCGACCTTGGTGCTCATAAGACCTCGGATGTCGTCGTCCCCCCAAGAAGAATCGTCAGGCCCTGGTCCGCGAATGCTGCCTCTGGACGCGAAGCCCCCATGGTGACCAAGAGCAAATCCAACCCCAACTTGAGGTTGGATCAACCCGTGGAAGACGACTTGCGCCCGAGGCCGCTCGGCTTCTCCTCGGTCTCCAGGAGGCACGCCTGGAACCGCTTGTACGTGGAGAGCCTCAAGCGGCCGTGCCTCAAGTCCGAAGAGCAGAAGAACCTCGATCCCAACCCCGTGAAGTCCAAAAGCCTCGGAGACCTCACCTCGGACGACATCATGTCCACTTCGGAGAGCAAGTACCGGAGCATCCGCCGAAGTTTCGCCACCCGTTCGGCGAGGGGGGTCCAGCACCATCGCGGAGCCTTCAAGACTTCGGGAAGGTGTCCGGACGGGTTGACCGAGCGCCTGAAGAAACTCACCTTCTTCCAGCAGGAGAACGACATCACTTCCCCCACTTGTCTGGAATCTCCCAAGGCTAAGGAGGAAAAAGAGGAAGAGGAAGAAGAAGAGGAAGAGACCATCCTGCTCCGAAGGTCTTCTTCTCGGAGTCAAAGCAGGGTGAGGTACATCGCCAACCGAGCCAGGCAAGCTCAAGAAAGGCAGAAGCTCAAAAGTTTGGCCTTGAACAAGGGGAGTCCCATCGAAGAGCGGGGCATCCCCGAAGGAGCCTGCTGTTTCCCGGGGGGCCCTTACTCGGACCCGGCTTCCCCTGGCTTGTTTACATCCCAACTCAAGAACCCGACGGGCTCGAACCCTGACACCGACGTCGTCTTTACCTTCAAACTCTGACGGTGGGAAGGGCTGAACCAGAATCGATGTTTACATTGCTGTCGGAGCAAAACCCAACAGTCCCCCCTTTCCCTGGTTTTCTTTAAAATTATATATATATATATATATGCCTAGTGCAGAAAACCCTCGTTCAATGAGGGAGGACACTCCTCCTCCTCCTCCTCTCCATAAACCCCACTCCCTTTTAGTACTGATGATGTTACCTAGTTGGGTAATGAAACATCTGAAAGAAAATCACCAAGCTCAGAAAGTACCAAGGACTCCACATTCTTCCTCTTCCTCCCTCTCTTCCTCCTCCTTCCTCCTTCCTCCTCCTTCGCCATCCTCCTCCGCCTTCCTCCTCCTTTCTCCTCCTCCTCCTTCCTCCTCCTCCTCCTCCTCCTCCTCTTCCTCTTCCACCAACTTCTGGTGGCAGGCCGTTCCACTGGTTAATTGCCCTCACCGCTAGGAAGTTCCTCCTTAGTTCCAGGTTGCTTCTCTCCTTGATTAGTTTCCACCCGTTGCTTCTTGTCCTGCCCTCAGGGGCTTTGGAGAATAGCTTGACTCCCTCTTCTTTGGGGCAGCCCCTGAGATATTGGAAGACTGCTATCCTGTCTCCCCTGGTCCTTCTTTTCATTAAACTAGACATATCCAATTCCAGCAACCGTTTATATGTTTTATCCCCCAGCCCCCTAATCATCTTTGTTGCTCTTCTCTGCCCTCTTTCTAGAGTCTCCACATCTTTTCAGATATCTCATCTTAAACAATTTGGATGGCTCAAGTTGGATTCTTCAAGTAATCTGGAGTTCCTAAGAACAACCAAAGAGACCTACAGAGGTTATTGGTAATATTCCTCCTGGAATAATGCAAATTTACTGAGCTGGATCATAAGGCAAGGGGTTAGACTAGAAGTCCTCCAAGGCCCCAATTCTAGCCCGATGATTCTCCCTCCCTTCCCTTCTACCATCTGCACTGTCACTTCCGTTTCATTTTTTTAGGAGAAACAAATCTGGGTAATCAGTTACCTAGTGGGACAGCCAGGAACAGTGGAAAGCAGCTAAGGAATAAGGGACAAATTTCTCTCTTTTAGAAACCAAAGTTTCTTTCCCCCATCATTTTCAGATTATTATTATTATTATTACCAAAAAAAAAAAAAAAAACAAGTTTGCACAAAAATTTGCATGCGTTCCTGTGTGCATTTCTCTAAATGGATGCATTTTGATACTCCGTTTTTTCCTAAGATAAACCGTTGTTGCTTTGATGCTTGCGAATCCAACGTCTCCTTCGAAAGTTTGACTTAAGGGATGGGTGAAGGTTGAGGCAGCAAGAATAACCAGTGAGATTTTTCGTTCTTAGTTCATGATCACCAAAGATGGTTACCCCACCCCACCCCCGGAAATACCTTTCTGGATGTTTATTGCTTATCTATTTTGCACTTATATTTTTTTAAATAAAATCGATGCTTTAAAAGAACATTAGAAACCGATGAACTCTGCTTGGAGTTAAACCGGAGATTAAACTCCTCCTTCAACCTGTTTGCTTGACTCCCCTTTGCCTAATTAATGTATTATAATTAATCCCAAATTTCCCCCCCCCCCAAAAAAAATAAGATTTAAAAAATCAAGAGATTATATTAAGAGATCGTATAAATTGAATTTTATTTTTTAGCTCTTGTTAACGTGTGGTCGGAGAGTACGAAATAGGCCGAGGGACGGATTTTATTTGTCGTCGTTTGGTTGGTTGTCCTCTTTCTAAACTGCAAATAATTTAAAATCTATTTGTAAAACCACTTGACGCAACTCCAAAAAATAAAGATTATTTAACCTACCTGCCTTCGGGTGCTTTGTCCGCAGTTCCAAGCAAATATCAGAAGTTTATGGTTTTAATATTCATACTGCTTGTCTGTCTTCTAAGTCAGAGGTGGGTAAACAGGCCCTTCTATGGGTGCTGTACTCAGAATTACTCTGTGAGTACTCACACTCTGCGTAACTGAGGTTTGCTTTCAGAATAAACCCGGGTTTATTTTCCATTAAAGCATCTTAGTTTAAGAGGTGGTGGTGACGTTTGATGACATTAAGCTGCGTGGACTGATGGCTTCTGTAGAACATCATGTCTAAGTGATGTATATACCCTGTTTCCCCAAAAATAAGACCTAACCGGAAAATAAGTCCTAGCATGATTTTTCAGGATACTTGTAATATAAGCCCTAACCCCCAAAATAAGCCCCAGTTAAGATTGTCAGCCAGATGGGTGCATTTAGTACCATATTCCCCCCCCCCCCCAAAATAAGACCTAACCAGAAAATGAGCCCTAATGCATCTTTTGGAACAAAAATTAATATAAGACCCGGTTTTATTTTCGGGGAAACACAGTAGACTTGAGATCTTTTGAGGTTCCATCCAGACCCACGAAGAGGGCATTTCCATCTACGGATGTTTCCTGCTGCATCCTGTCACCTCCTAATTCAATCAACGGACGCTGGTAAGTACTAACGTATTAATCTACGTCAAATTGAATTGTTGCAACGAGGGAAGGGCAGGTAGGAAGAGAATGACAAGAGTAGGTTGGGAGGACCTCAAGTTATTAAGATCACCAGAGGTCTGGGACGGGGAAAACGTCCTCCCTCGGATTGAATGATGGCTTCTATTAACTGGGTTTTATCGCTGGGTCACTTCCGACTAACAAGTTTCTTTAGTCGGCCCCATGGGGTTAAGGTCTGGGCTCTTCTCAGGCAGTGAAATAGGATTATATATTTATTTATTTATTGGTTCGATTTATATGCCGCCCTTCTCCGGAGACTCAGGGCGGCTTACAATGCGTTAAGCAATAGCCTTCATACTTTTGTATATACCTGCTTAGTAGGGCTTTTTGAGCCCCCCAAAAGCGGTGTTCTTTTTTATACAAAGTCAGCTTATTGCCCCCACAAACCGGGTCCTCATTTTACCTACCTCGGAAGAATGGAAGGCTGAGTCAACCTTGAGCCTGGTGACATTCGAACTCGCAGTGCTACTTAACAGCACTTTAGTCCGCTGCTCCACCAAGGCTCTTGAAACTCCAAAAAAAAAAAAAAAAAAAAAAAGCGGTGTTATTAGCCATCAAATCTCAAAAATACAACTTTTCCCAAAAGGTTTCCCACAATTTTGGCCACCACTGTAGTAGCTTTGCTCACTTTGGATCCAAATGAGCTTCAGGATCAAAATGGAAAGTTTTGCTCGGGGCTCCAACTCACCTTGCCGATTGGTTTCTTTGGAATTCTTCCCTTTTTGGCTTTTTTTCCAACCTCTCCCCACTCACCCACCCACCCCAAAAAAAACACCCCTCTGTTCCTGAACTCAAAAATCGCGGCCACTTCTGCCACAACCCTCCAATGTCCTTGAAGTCTTGGAAGAATCTTGCCAACTGCAAAAAATGTATGATGTCTCATCCAGCATTGTCCCTGCCATAAAGCTTCTCTCATTAATATTCCCCAGGCACCAGCTCACCATTTAACATCACCCTGAAAGGATTTTTTTTTTCTCTTCTCCCCAAAGTGTGAGTGTGTGTGTGTGTGTATTGTTGTTGTTGTTTTTTTGTCCCGTACATAAAAGACAGAAAGAAGGCCTCGATTCTCGATTATTCCCTCTTCCCTCTCGAAATTTACCTCTTGTACGTGCCTTTAAATTTGACCCTGGCCCACCCTGAGTTTACGCATTTTCAAAGGAATTCGTCTTTTTTTCTTTCTTTCTTTCTTTTTGTTTGGAGACTTAATAAATAAAATGAATAATAAATTAATAAATAAATAATTTTATTGTCATTGTACGTGTATACACAGTATAACGTATTATATATATATTTGTTTTCTGAGGTTTTGGTGGGTGTTTGTATGTAGATCTTTGGTTATTCGGGTTTTCTCCCTCGTAAAATTGGAAGTGTCTTGGCGACGTTTCAACGAAGTCTCATTCGTCATCTTCAGGCTGGTGTTTTCGGCTTCGTGTTTCTAGGAGCAATGTGTGTGATCGCAGCTCTTTCTTCCTTTTAACTGCCCCCACCCCCACTGGCAGTTAAAAGGAAAAAACAGCTGCGATCACACACATTGCTCCTAGAAGCACGAAGCCGAAAACCCAACACACATAACAATCCCCAAACACCCACCCACCCATCACAAATTTCCCCACCCCTAAACCACCCAACATCCACACAACAGACCAAGTCATGCTGTCCAACAGCTCACTGACGGTGGCCCTTTAGTTCATTGTTGAGTGCAATTATAGCTCTGGGATAAAAACTATTCAGAAGACGTGTGGTCCGAGTTTGAATTGTTCCGTATCTTCTGCCAGAAGGCAACAGTCCAAAAAGATTATAAGCAGAATGGGAAGAGTCTCGGAGAAGGTTATGCAACTTTCTCAAACAGCGAGATTCGAAGATGTCGTCCATCCCCCAGAGGCCCCCCATTGGCCAGAAACAGCCCGTTTGCCAACTTCCGGTGGGATCAGAAGGCCAGTTTTTTTCTGTCCCCAGCCTCCAGAGCCTTTCTAGGAGTCTGGGGAGGGCAAAAATAGCCTTCTCCACCCCCCAGGAAGCCCTCCGGAGGCCGAAAACGGTCCGTTTTCACATAGAATTATGGGTGTGGGCATGGACGTTCCCCCTGCGCCCCCCTCCCCCACTTCTGGCATGTGATGGCAAAAAAGTTAGCCATCACTGGTCTAGGGTCTCCGGTTTGAGCAGGGGTCTGGACTAGAAGGCGTCCGAGGCCCCTTCCAACTCTATTCTGATTGAATGAATGAATGAATGAATGAATGAATGAATGAAATGGTATAGGGTCTCCTGCCTTGAGCAAAGGGGTGGGGTCAGACTCGAAGACCTCCGAGGCCCCCCTTCCATCTCTTGTTATTCCCGTTATGGGAAGGGCGCCCAACATTTTCATCCACTTCGGCAGAGGAGAACGCACCGCTACCTCCTTCCAGCGGAGAACGGGGGAACAATACTTCCCCTCTTGAAATTTCCCCGGCCTCCCCCACCTCCCCCCCCACCTCCTCCTCTCCCAAATTGGACCGTGAGGCTTATTGATGCAGTCATTTTTCTCCAAAGCAACTCATCAGCGCCAGCCGGCTGCAGATCAAGAGCTCTCCTCCCTCGGCTGAAGGTGCCACCAACGGTAAGAGAGACCTTTTCTCCTCTCTCTCTCTCTCTTCTCCTGGAAAACCTTCTCTCCTTCCACCTTTCCACCATTTTTGCAATGCACTTTCCAAGGTCAGTTTCCCCACATCCTCCCCACAAAAAATACCCTGCCTGGGAAGGGACAGGGAAGCGCGATCGAATAAAACTTCAGGGGGCTAGAATTTCTTTTCCATTTTTTGGCTCCGAGCAAAAAAAGTTTGCATCAAGGTCACTAGAAAAAAAATTTCCAGGGACAGGGCAAAAGAGAAGTTGTAAATGGCGAGTTGTTTTTTTTTTTTGTTTTTTTTTTTGTTGAAATCGTCCCGTTTTCCTGAAATATATTTATCTTTCTTTTTTTTTTTAATTAAAGGAATTCCAAAAGCAAAGGAAAAAGGATAGCCAATAGTTTGTTTCTGTCTTTGCTTTGGGTGTTTAGTTAGTTCAAAAAAAAAAAAACAAGAAAAGAAAGGAAAGGAAAGGAAAGGAGAGAAGGAAAGGAAGGAGAAAGAAGGGAAGGGAAGAGAAGGAAGGGAAGTAAGGGAAGGGAAGAAAGGAAAGGAAGGAAAGGAAGGAGAAAGAAGGAAAGGAAAGGAAGAAGGGAAGAAAGGAAAGGGAGAGGGAAAGGAAGGAGAAAGTGAAGGAAAGGAAGGAAAGTGGGAAGGGAAGAAAGGAAAGAAAAGGAAGGAAAGGAAGGAGAAAATAAAAAAATCATTGTATTTAGTCAAGCTAGGCTACCCCATCGCTCGAAGATTAGATTTTGCTGCCCGACAAATTTATTCCGAACCTTGGCTTAAAATTCCCCTTCGTGCAGAAACGTAGCACTTCAGGGAGAGGTCGAAATTCGAACCAGCTCCCTTTAATCCTAGCTTTCTAAGAAACAGGCTTGGTTTCTATCACGGGACGTCTGCAACCGCTCAAATTGCATCGAACAAATCAGTGTCCTCTTAATCCTCTTAATTAATCGTGTGATCTATTTTATTTTATTTTCTCTCCACAGAATTCCCTCCGCTAGAAAATCCTGCCCCGTGATGGGTAAAGCTTTCGGCTTCATTTTTTGCGCTACGTTCCTTTTGCTCGGACAACCTAAATGGACAGGTGAGAAAGAAAGAAAGAAAGAAAGGGGGGGAAAAAAACCCTGAATTTTATCCCCCTTTGCACAACGCTCGAGTCCCACATCCCCCTTCCTCGAATTATTCTCAATATTTGGAAAAGTACTTTTAAGGCCACGACCTGCGTGTTATATTTTCAGGTTAATGTAGAAAGAAGGGAACACTTCCTACGTCTTAAATCATCTTGAATAAATCTTAAAACGCCTTAAATTGCCTGACTGGGTAGCTCAAGTGGCTAAGACGCTGAGCTTGTCGATCCGAAAGGTCGGCAGTTCGGCGGTTCGAATCCCTAGTCCGGATCTCCTGCGCAATCACGGGATTGGACTAGTTGACCTCCAAGATCCCTCCCAACTCCGTTACTGTTATTATTATTAAATAAAGAAGTAAACACCCCCATTCACAGATAACAAAGGTTATCCGTTCATTTACTATAAAAAAAGACGTTGAGTTTGTGAAAAAGAAATCGTCTTAACGGCTTAATTAAATTAATTAAATCGATTGTCTTCTCCTTAGATCCATTTCTAACAGGTGTCAAAACCTCATCCGTCTATTAAGTAACCTCCAAATCTGAGCTCTCTCCAGGCTCGGCGAGATAAACGCTTCGAATCTTTTCCCGTCTCTGCAAAAACTTTAGAAAATGCATTTTTTTATTTTTATTTTTTTTTGAGGCGCTCAAAAAAAGGGGTGGAAATCCCCAAAAGAGATAATAATACGGTTTGAAAATATTTGAACAAAGGGACTTTTGGTCTCACGAATAGTGGAGTTTTTGGTTTAGGATTATTTTAATTATTTCAATTTAAGAGTTACTGCTGGGCAGATTCCAATTCGCTGGCAGAGAATTTTTTTTTTCTCGTCGAGCGTTTTGTGTTGGTTCGAGCAAAAAAAAACCCCCTCAAAAATCTGCTTTCTGCAACAGCTTGAATGTGAGCAAACACGAATAAACCCAAATTCTTTGGGTTTGATGTCAGCTAAGGCTCGCCTTTAGCTTAACTTCCCCTTGTTCTCCAGGGGCCTTTCTTCTCCACCTCTCAGAGTGGGCTTCAATGAGTTTACCTCCAGGGAAAACTTTTGTTCTAGGCCATTTAGTCCCAAAATGGGAAACAAGCAACTTTCCTGTTTGAGGGGGCTTTGCCAAGGATCAGGGAAGTGTTTGCCCAAATCACTGCCACGTTCCTTGGTCTTATTCTAGATTTAAGCCATGTTTTTCCCCTGGTCACTTAGGTGGCAGATCTGACAGCTTCTCTGTCAAAGGTTCCTTCCTTCCTTCCTTCCCTCCTTCCTTCCTGTTTCTCTTTCCCTCCTTTCTTCCTTCTTTCCTCCTTTTTCCTGTTCTCATCATCCTTCCTTCCCTCCATCCATCCTTTTTTCTTTCTTCCTTATCCCCTCTGTCTTCCTCCCTCCCTCCCTCCCTTCCTCTTCTACCTCTACCTCTCTTCTATCCTTCCTCTCTCCCTCCCTTCTCTTTCATTTTTCCTTCCTTCCTTTCTGTTTTCTTTCTTTTCCTTCTTTCCTCCATTTTCCTCTTCTCATCTTCCTTCCTTCCTGTTTTCTTTCTCTTCCTTCTTTCCTCCATTTTCCTGTCCTCGGTCTTCCTTCCTCTCCCCCTCCCTTCTCTTTCATTTTTCCTTCCTTCCTTCCTGTTTCTTTCTTTTCCTTTCCTCCATTTTCCTGTTCTCATCTTCCTTCCTTCCTTCCTTCCTTCCTGTTTCCCTTCTCTTCCTTCTTTCCTCCATTTTCCTCTTCTCATCTTCCTTCCTTCCTTCCTGTTTTCTTTCTCTTCCTTCTTTCCTTCATTTTCCTGTTCTCTCCTTCCTTCCTTCCTTCCTTCCTTTCCTTTTTCCCACTCTCATCTTTCTTCCTTCCCTCCCACCCACCCACCTACCTTCCCTCCCTCCCACCCACTACCTACCTATCTACCCACCCATATCAAGTAAAGAGTATATTTAGAATGTCATGTCCTGTTATTTTTAAATATGCGGCATCACCCAATAATTTCAGGATCCAAAGCGAGTGAAAAGGATATCGCCCATCCAGTTAGGTATTATAATAATAATAATAATACAGAGAGCCCTTGTCTTAACAACTGTCTTGCTCAGCAACAAACTGTTCGGCTCAATTGCGGTCCTAAGTCGAGGAATACCTGTACAGATACAGGTTGCAAAAATCAGTATTCTTATTTTGTTTTTCCCAGTGCTTATTTTTCAGCCTTTTGGGCCCTGTTTCTTCCCAGCGCTCCTTTAGAGCTCGAAAATAAATGCCAGATTCGGGTGCCGAACAATTGCTCCCGTGGAGAACTCCCGGGGGCCCTTACCGTTGCTGATTATTTATGGCCCTTTTTTCAAGAGCTGGTCTTTTATTTATTTTTTTTCCCCCCCAATGGCCCTCGGAGGCATCTTTTACAATTCCTGTCCCAGGCTGGCTATTGAAGGTGCCAAAATCTTCAATGGTCCCCCTTGTTTCCTTCCACCGGTCCAGCACAGGGCCTTCCAAAAGGAGGCCAAGGGGAGTCCTGCTGGCTCGAACAGCGGCTCTTGAAAAGAAGACAAGGGGCGTCTTTGGACTGGTCTCCAGCTCCCATGGAGAGCTGCAACCGGGCTGGAGAGGGGGAGGAAAGCCCTTTATAGCCGGATAATTCCAGAGTTCGGCTCCAGACAGCAGAGGCAAAATGGATGGACATTTCTTAAAAGCCAGAGAGAAAAAAAAAAAAATTCCACTGGCTGAAGTTCTGGAAAGTTCCGCTCTCCACAACCTTTGATTTTCCTGGACTAAAAGAAGGACGTTGATTGTCAAAGAGTCCCAGCCAAGCAGAAACCTGCAAAATTTCAAGGCCATTTGGGTGCGGTGATGTCTCCCAACATCTAGGGTGGTAGGACAGTTCAGTCAGGGGTGAGATTCTACCAGTTCGGTTCGGACCGGTTCGGGCGAATCGGTAGCTCCTGAAGCGTGCAATCACCGAACCGGTTGTTAAACCAGTAGGATCCCACCCCTGAAGGACGAACTGACTTCTAGGGTGAAGGACAGATCAGTGAAGGATGAACCAACGTCTACGGCCATGATGACGAACCTATGGCACGCATGCCACAGGTGACACCCGTAGCCATATCTGTGGGAACGCGAGCATTGCCCTAGCTCAGCCCTAGCACGCATGTGCCTGCCGGCCAGCTGATTTTCGGACCTTCTGGGCCCACTGGAAATCGGTAAATGGGCCGTTTTCAGCCCCTGGAGGGCCTCTGGGGGAATGGGGAGGCTGTTTTTGCCCTCCCCAGGCTCCAGGGAAGCCTCTAGAGCCTGGGGAGGGCGAAAAAACGGGCCTATCAGGCCCACCAGTAACCTTTTTGCCATCACGTGACAAAAGTGAAAAAAGGGGTCACACGTGCATGCGTGGGGGGGGGGGCGGGTCAGGGGGCATTGAACTATGGGTGTGGGCACGAGCCCCAGATTTGTGTTGCTAAGCGAGGCAGCCGTTCAGTGAATGTTGTCCCATTTTTACAACCTTTCTCACCACCGTCGTTGAGCGAATCACTGCAGTGGTTAAGGTAGCCACACCGTCGTAAAGCGAATCCAGTTTCCCCGTCAACCTGGCTCGTCAGCAGGTCTCAAAATGGGATCGCGTGACCCAGCGACCGTCATAAATATGAACCGGTTGCTAAGCAGTGCTTCGCTTAACAACTGTGCCAAGAAAGATTGTAAAAAAGTGGGGGGGGGATTCCTTTTAAAAACATCTTGCTTAACGACGGAAATTTTGGGCTCGATTGTGGCCGTAAGTTGAGGACTACCTACTGTATATATATATATATGTAGATTTTTTTAAAAAATCTATCAATTTTTTGATTATTTGCTGCTGAATGAGACAGGGTACAGAGGCACGTCAGCTATCTCCAAGGCAATTTATGGACGAAAACGTGTCTGTTTTGTTGTTTTTCGGCGGTTAAAAAGGAAAAAGTGTAAAACTGCAGCTGTTTATAGCAAAATAATAATTTTTCCTTCCTTCCTGTATTTTTCAGACGCCACTGAAGGGGATTTCGGCCAAAAGGTCAGTATCCATTTTTCAAGTGGTGGAATTCAAATTTTTTTTACTACCGGTGCTGTGGGCGTGGCTTGGTGGGTGTGGTGTGGCTTGGCGGGCGTGGCAGGGGAAGGATACTGCAAAATCCCCATTGCCACCTCACTCCTAGGGCCAGTCAGAGGTGGTATTTGCTGGTTCTCCGAACTACTCAAAATTTCCGCTACCAGTTCGCCAGAACCTGTTGAATTTCACCCTTGCATTTTCCTCAACGTACTGACACAGCCTATATCTTCTGATGGGTGGGGAAAAAAAGACACATCTGCTTCCACAATCGGTGTACACACACACACACACACACACACACACAAGTGCATCCCTGAAAACACAAATTACTCAGGGAGAATTAAGAACGAACGGTTTTATCAAACCCTCGCAAGACGTCACGCATAGAGTGACTCGGCTGAGTTGGGCAGCTGTAGAAATGGAAGAAATTAATAAAAAGGATATACGTAAATATTTCAGCTTTTCCCAGCCGGTTTCTAGAAACGAGAAAAATAAGAAATCTCCAAATATTGAATTGACAGAACTGTAACTCTTAGTAGGACTCTACGGCGTTTAAGACGGATATGGGCTAATCTCTGGTTATTAAGCAATTGATTGGCGAACGATTTGTCTGAAATTATATAAGGTTTCTTGCTTGAGCAGGGGGCTGGACTAGAAGACCTCCAAGGTCCCTTCCAACCAGGGGTGGGATCCAGCCGGTTCAGACCGGTTCGGGTGAGTCGGATGCTAATTTTACATCTGGTTTGCCGAACCGGTAGTTGCAAGGACTGGCTGGCCCTGCCCGCCCCTCTCAGTCTCCATATGGCCCGTTTTGGATGCGAGGTAAGTGCAGGGCCTCCGCGGAGGCTCCTGGAGGGCGAAAAACGGATCTCCCAGAAGTTCCGAAAGTCCGAAAACAGGCCCTTTTCCGGCCTCTGGAGGGCCTCCGGAGCCTGGGGAGGCCGTTTTTGCCCTCCCGGAGGCTCAAGGAAAGATTGTAATTTTGGGGATTGTAATCTAGGTCAATCGAGGGGTGAAAGGACATTTTCTGGAGTTGGAATGCTCCAGGCTTGAGGTCAGAGGTGAGACCAGGTGCTTTCCTGAGCCGTTAAGCGCGCAGCTGGAAATAAATTCCCTGGAAACCTCTGTCCTTCGCACAAGAGTTCTGTAGGGAAAACACATCCCGAAAATAGAATTGTAGTTTGTAGGTCATCCAACATATAAGGTTTCAATTTCATTGCTAATGCCAACACAACTCTTAGTCATACTGCACTGTGTGCTATTGTCTTTCCTTTTTTTTTAATACGCCGCTAATTTTCTGAAATGTTTTCGTCCGCAGAACAGTGTCTCTCTCGGGGCAGGGGGCAAAGATGTACCAATGATCTCCGTGACAACTATTCTGGTAAGGAGGGCTGTTGGCTGGCCAAACAGCCCAGAATCCCTGGAGTTGGGGTTACGATATTCATATACACGCAGGCCTCGACTTACGACCACAACGGACATCCCAATTTCCATCGCTAAGCGAGACATTTCTTAAGTGAATTTTGCCCTGTTTTTATGACCTCTTTCGCCACCGGCTGTTAAGTTGGTCACACGGTACTTCTTGATTTCGCTGGTCAGAAGGTCGCAAAAAGGGACACTGCAACCATTGTAAATACGAGTCCATTGTCCAGCATCCGAATGTAACTGTTCAGTCCCCGTCCCACACGCACACACGTGACCACGGGGAGGGCTACCAGGGCCCTCGGCACAAAAAACGTTCCTGATTCACTTTTTTCAGTGGTGTCGTAACTTCCAACAGTCACTAAGTGAACTGTTGAACGTCAAGGACTACCTGTATTGAAATAAGAGGCCCTCAGCTTAAGCTGCTGTCTGGTTGCAACTGAAGGAGATGGTCTTCTGATTATTGGGGTTTCTCCCATCTTTTCGGACACTTTTGGTGGCTCCGAAATTTGACGTAGAAGGGAAGTTCAGAAATATTCATAAAATCCACAAAGTGAGGGAGGCCGGGATGGGGTGTCACTTTTCGCACCCGGGCGATGGAAAGGGCTGTGTCAACACTGAAGCTGGCCTGACTGAGGCCATCATGGAGGCTTCAGCGTTGCCACAATGGCAATGAAGGATCGGGAGGGTGGAATAGAGATAGCTGGGGTTTTGTAGGCAAAGCAAAAATAGATTCCCCTGAGACCCAAGGTCATTCTTTTAGGTGGATGAAGAGAGGAGGAACAACGTTACCAGGCAACCAGACAGCCCCTTGATTGGACCATGCGACTGATTGTTTGGAAAAAAAAGGAGGGGGGAACTTTTACTTTTAATGCAGTGAAATTTCCCTTGCTTTGCCCCCCCGCCCCCACCCCAGGAAGACCCTTACGTGATGGCCGGGGGTCCCGAGTTAGAAGGCTACTGCATCGACCTGTTGGAAAAGCTGTCGGAAATGCTTCATTTCAAGTACAAAGTCAGCATTGTGAAGGACGGGAAATACGGAATTCTCGGGTCCAACGGGAACTGGTCGGGCATGATCGGAGAAGTGGTGAGGAAGGTAAGGTTTTTCTGGAAGGGGGTGCTCGTCAAACGGAGAGATTCACACACACACACACACACACACACACACACACACAGGTGTCAAAAGTACGTGACCTTCACACAACCAATTTGGCGATGAAAGTTCCCAACCAACATAGTTAAGATCGATAGTCATTATATTAGCCAGAATCCTGAGCTAATATATAGATAGCCAGGATTCCTGGGCTGTGGGAGACCTTGTATCGCCAAGGGGGGGAAAAAAAAAATAGAGGCAGACCTCGGCTGAACAAGGGTTCGTTTAGTGACCGTTCGAAGTCACAACGGGCCCCCGCTACAAAGTGATGTGCGTCGCTGAGGGAGACATTTGTTAAGTGAGTTCTGACCCGTTTTTACGACCGTGGTTGTTAACTAAATCACTGCCAGATGTTAAGTTAGGAAATAACCCTGGTCGTTAAGCGAATCGGGCTTCCCCCAATTGACTTGGCTGGTCGAAAGGTCACCGAAGGGGATCACGTGACACCCCCCCCCCCAGGATGCTGCGACCGTCATAAATATGAATCAGTTGCCAAGCTTGTGAATGTGAATCACATGACCACGGGACTGCTGCACCGGTCATAAGTGTGAAACAAGGATCCTAAGTCCCTTTTTTTCAGTGCTGTCGTAACTTTGAACAGTCACTAAACAAATGGTTGTAAGTGGAGGACTACCTGTAACCCCCAAAGTCTTGTAAATCTTCCTCCCCTCCTTTCGCTCCTGTGAATCAGGGAGGTGTCCTCCCTGAGTCACTTCTGAGTGTTATCTTGCAATTCTGGACCTCATAAACGTTTCACCCCCCTTTCGGCTTCTAGACTTCACTCCTTCCCTTCTTCTTCCAAGGCCTTCTTCCTTCCTCTCCCTTCTATCTTTTTTTCTTTTAATGACCCCGTAATTCCTTGCGGGGTGGAATCTGGGGAACTGAATGAAGCCGAGTGTTTACTGGCCGGATGCCTTTCTTGTCACCAGAGCGGAGTTTTTTTTCCCCAGCAGATATATTCTCATTGTGCCCAGAGAGAGAGAAATTTCTGCCTCTACCTAGGATCGAACTCCTGGGATACCCCCACCCCCTCAACCCCATCCTCCCTTCTTCTTCTCTCAGGAGGCTGACCTGGCCGTAGCTCCCTTGACCATCACGTCGGTCAGAGAAGACGCGGTGGACTTCACCCAGCCATTCCTGCACACCGGCATCGGCATCCTGCTTGAGAAGGAAGCAGCCCTGGAGGAAGCTTCCCTCTTCCACTTCCTAACCCCTTTCACCAAGGAGACCTGGGGCGGCATCCTCCTGGCTTACCTGCTCTCCAGTCTGTGTCTCTTCTTGGCTGGAAGGTCAGTAACCATTACCCGCCTCCCTCTTGGTTGAAAAAGAGGCGATTTCAAAGGCCGCCCCCCTCCCCCCGCTACCAGGACTGGTCAGGAACCAGGTGATTCCTTTGCCTAATTTGAAGGGCAGGCGGGACCCAGAAATGTGATCAAATTCGTGGGAGAATGACAATAGAATAGAGCAGTGTTGGCTAACCTTTTTGCCATCGCGTGCCCAAAGCAGGGGGGGGAGCACACCCATAATTCGATGCGTCCCACCGCCACGCGCATGCACATGCGATTCCCCCCTATGCCCATAGTTTGCCCACCCCAGGCTCCAGAAGCTTTCTTGGCGCCTGGGGAGGGTTAAAACAGCCTTCCCTACCCCTCCGGAGGCCCTCTGGAGACCGGAAATGGCCCATTTCCTGACTTCCGGTGGGCCCGGAAGCCAGAATGAAAAAAAAAACCTCTTTCTGTTGGAAATTTGGGAGGTGACATCCGTTCGATAGTAGCAGATCTCAGGGAAAAGGCGAAAGCTTGGTGGGAATTGGAACCGTTTGGGACGGCACCCCACCAGGAAATCTCGGGGCTGTGGGATTTGTAGAACGTGACATGAAATAGTTAAGTTTGCTTTATTGATTAGCCCTCGGGCCATATCAAAAGTGCAGAGCTCCAGACGCAAATTATTACTACTGATTAAAAAAAACAAAACACCATTTAAAATGGAATTGGATAAAATCACAATTTGAAATGAAACTGGAATAAAACAGGTTGGCTTAAAATGAAACTGCAATGAAAATAGCAGTAATTTTAATATATATAGATAAATACAATAGGATAAAATTGAGTTTTAAAAAAATAAATAAACCGCAGAAAAGGGAAAAAAATCACGTTCTTAAGCCTGGCAAGGCAATGGCGCTGAGTTCCCCTTGTCTTGGGTTGTTTGTGCCTCGGTTTAAACTGTTTTCCTGAGCATGTGCAAAGGGCTCAGCTTGAGGGACCCCAGATATCCCTATCCCCTATCTTCCCGGCCTCCAACAGAAAGCGCGAAGGTCTTTTGCTTTGCTTCTTCATAGAATGAGCCCTTCGGAATGGAATGGCCAAGAGAACGATTTCACCTTCCTGAACAGCCTCTGGTTCAGTGCCGGAGCGCTCACCCTGCAAGGTAGGCTCTAAAGATTGAAAGGTGCGACTCGGCAGGATCTGAATTATCGCTCCTTTTTCGGCCCAAATTGAAGGTGGCTGCTAGTCAGCCTCGGCTGATCTCCAAAAAAACCCCCAAAACCTAACAAGGGTTTGGATCTGCTTCGGACCTGGGAAAGGAGACCACCAGGAGATCACAGGAAGTGGGGGGGAAGCAAGCTGCGACTCTTGTGGGAATCTTTTAAGCCCTGCTAATCGAGTGAGATCTTGAGGGGGTGGTTGATGGGATGGGAGAAAGAAAACATACGGTGCAGTTTTGGGGAAAAAGTCGCAAAAAAGTAGTCCTTGACTTCACAAGAATTCATTTAGTGACCGTTCCATGTTACAACAGCACTGGGGGGGGGGAACTAACTTAGGCCTTTTTTCCAGAAAGGGGTGGGGTTTATGAGGAAGAGGAGGAGGAGGAGAACGGTGGGATCCATGGTGCTCTCTGAGCTCGCATGTTTCCCTGCCGACGTCTCATGACACAACTAGGGTACATCATCAGTGCTAGAAGGGAGTGGGGTTTATGGGGAAGAGGAGGAGGGGGAGAACTGTGGGATCCTTGGTGCTCCCTGAGCTCGTTTTTTTCCTTGACGTTTCGTGACCCAATCTAGGTAACGTCTTCAGTAGCCCTGATGAAGCTCAGAGAGCACCAAAGACCCCACAGTCCTCCTCCTCTTCCTCCCCCCTCTCCTCCTCCTAGTGTCAGACTGCGGTGCTATCTCAAAATTAAATGAATTTCCAAACTGCCAATCTTTAAGGAAATCTTTCTTTAATTGAGCTCAGCCACCGGATCATGACTCCGCGTGGACAAGACTGACCTTTTGCCTCCCAATCCCTCCCTTTCCGATCCCCAAAACTCTGCTTCTCATTGGCTGTCTTCCAAGTCATTCTTCAGACTTCTTTTCCTCGTCATTTCCCAGGAATGTGCTCCCTCCCCTCATTTCCACGACAACCTGGCTTCAAAGGGATTTAGCAGGCAAAAGTTTCAGAGTTTATCTTTCGCTCTCCTCTGCTCTCTCTCTGTGCCAGCGTTGCAACGCTGACACCTAGCACCGATGACGGTACCTAGTCTGGTCACAAAACATCTACAAGAAAACAACCCAGCTCTCAGCCTTTTATCTTTGCAGCCTGAAAGTTAGTTCCTAACGTCTCAGCCATCTTGATATTTTTTTTTTTCCCCAGACAACCAAATTCCTCTCTTCCTTTTCTCCTTTTCCCCCCCGCGCAGGCACCATTCCTCAGCCCAGGTCCCTTTCCGTACGGGTTATCTCTGCCATCTGGTGGCTGTTTGGCATTGTGGTGCTGGCGGCCTACATCGCCGGCTTCAGCTTCGTTTTGGAGTCGGCTGTGGACCACATCTCCATCCAGAACTTCGAAGACCTGGTCAAACAAAGGCAGCTGGAATTCGGGACCATGGAAGGCTCCTCCACGCTCCAATATTTCAAGGTGAGCCCAGTTGGATCCACACACGTGCCCGGAAGTGGGATTTCCTCGTTTTACAGAGATCCACTTTAGCGCCTAAAAGAAGAGGGAAGGTGGGTTTCTTTCAGCGTTCTCGGGATTTGTCACAAAGCCAAAAACAGTACAGAATTTTTAAAAAAAACATTAAAAAACAAAAAAATGATAAACCCTCCCCACTCACCTTCCACCCCACCCACCCCCTCCACCCCCGGTGACAACACGGTAGGTTTGGTGTGGAAAAGGTTCCAACAGGGCTCTTGAGAGAGAGAGAGAGAGATGATGGATGGATGGATGGATGGATGGGAGAGAGAGAGAGAGATTATAGAGAGAGAGATGATGGATGGATGGATGAATGGATGGATGGATGGATGGATGGGACAGAGAGAGAGAGAGATTATAGAGAGAGAGATGATGGATGGATGGGAGAGAGAGAGAGATTATAGAGAGAGAGATGATGGATGGATGGGAGAGAGAGAGAGAGATTATAGAGAGAGAGATGATGGATGGATGGGAGAGAGAGAGAGAGATTATAGAGAGAGAGATGATGGATGGATGGGAGAGAGAGAGAGATTATAGAGAGAGAGATGATGGATGGATGGGAGAGAGAGAGAGAGATTATAGAGAGAGAGATGATGGATGGATGGATGGATGGGAGAGAGAGAGAGAGATTATAGAGAGAGAGATGATGGATGGATGGGAGAGAGAGAGAGAGAGATTATAGAGAGAGAGATGATGGATGGATGGGAGAGAGAGAGAGAGAGATTATAGAGAGAGAGATGATGGATGGATGGGAGAGAGAGAGAGAGATTATAGAGAGAGAGATGATGGATGGATGGATGGATGGGAGAGAGAGAGAGAGATTATAGAGAGAGATGATGGATGGATGGGAGAGAGAGAGAGAGATTATAGAGAGAGAGATGATGGATGGATGGGAGAGAGAGAGAGATTATAGAGAGAGAGATGATGGATGGATGGGAGAGAGAGAGAGAGATTATAGAGAGAGAGATGATGGATGGATGGATGGATGGGAGAGAGAGAGAGAGATTATAGAGAGAGAGATGATGGATGGATGGGAGAGAGAGAGAGAGAGATTATAGAGAGAGAGATGATGGATGGATGGGAGAGAGAGAGAGAGAGATTATAGAGAGAGAGATGATGGATGGATGGATGGATGGATGGATGGATGGATGGGAGAGAGAGAGAGAGAAATTATAGAGAGAGAGATGATGGATGGATGGGAGAGAGAGAGATTATAGAGAGAGAGATGATGGATGGATGGATGAATGGGATATATATATATATATATATATATATATATATATATATATATATATATATATATATATATATATATATTAATTCATAGGCTCAAATGTATGATATTTTTGTAGTCAGGGTTTTTTCCTATGTAGATCAAGTTGTTAAATGGCCATAGTGGGATGATATCTCAAATCATCACTTTCAGGCTTGTCAGACATTTTGTGTTGTTTGTTCTGAGACTTATGGGAGACTGGGATAGCACTATTTCTGTCTTTTTGGACTTCATCGGCCAGCCACACTCATATTTTATGACTCCTCCCTGTAAAGGTCAAATATTTATTCTTTTTAATTCATAGGCTCAAATGTATGATATTTTTGTAATATATATATATATTATAGAGAGAGAGATGATGGATGGATGGATGGAAGGAGGGAGGGATGGGAGATAGAGAGATGAGAGATGGATGGATGAGAGATATAGACAGACAGACAAGACAGATAGATATAGATTATAGAGATGATGGATGGATGGATGGGAGATAGAGAGAGATGAGAGATGGATGGAAGAGAGAGATAGCTAGGTAGGTAGGTAGATAGATGATAGATAGATAGATAGATAGATAGATAGATAGATAGATAGATAGATAGATATTATAGAGAGAGATGATGGATGGACAGATAGACAGATAGATAGAAAAATGGATGGATGGATGGATGATAGAGATGATAGACAAATAGATATAGATTATAGAGATGGATGGATGGATGGATGGATAGAGAGAGAGAGAGATGAGAGATGGATGGATGAGAGATATAGACAGACAGACAGACAGATATAGATTATAGAGACAGATGCCTACCTTTGCATTGCTAAAAATGGACCTTCGTCCCGCCAGGAGACCAAGCTTCAGCCCCTCTGCTTGTGCCCACAGAATTCCAAAAGCCCAGTCCAGCAGCTGGTTTATGAATCCATGGTCAAAAAGGAATCCGTTCTGTCCAAGAGTTACCAGGAAGCCATTCAGCGAGTGCTGGATTCCAATTACGCCTTCATCGGAGAATCCATTTCGCAAGATCTCGCCGTGGCCAGGCATTGCAACTTAATCCGGTCTCCGGAAGTTCTGGGCCCCCGAGGTTTTGGCATCGCGACCCCAAAAGGTAAAGAGAGTGAGTGGTGGGGGAGTCGCCCCCTTAAATGACACCCCCTGGTTGAGCAATCAAGGTTAAAATAGATCATCCTAGATCAGCGTTTCTCAACCTTGGAAACTTTTAAGATGGGTGGAGCCGACAGAGATTGAGGGGGCAGCTTCGCTGGCTTCGGAGGAAAATGGGGAGGAGTAGGGCCAGTCAGGATTGGGATGGCTTGTAGGCAGGGAGGAAGGGGGGGCAGGATGACTAAGGTAGGCTAAGTAGTGAACGTGAGAGATAAAGCTCAGGCGATGAGCAAGGACCAACCCCTCCTGATCCCCGAGCACGGAGAGTGGAGAGAAGGCGAGAACAGCGTAGACTAACCCAGCTACTTGGGAGGAGAGTGCCCAACCCCTCTTCACAAGGCACATTTGGGGACTGAGACTTAAGGAGACGCTGTGGGGAGGGGGAACAAATGCTGAATTCATGGAGTGTTGACCTTTGAACTTGCCTGGATTCCTCGCACTCTTTCTGGATTTCTGGATTATAATGGCCTTGGCTCCTTTGATTCCTGAACTCCTCGACTTGCCCTGCTGGATTTCTTGCTTTGCAGCCATAGATCTCACAGCGTTGGGCTGGACTATTTTGCAGCGAGAGGCTGCTTGAGGTTTGTACGCCTGTGTGTGTCATCACTTTGCTCTGGGACTTGCCAGCAACATGGGAACGTTTGGGGAAATTTGGAGCAATCAAGGGGCGGTTTGAACTGCCAACTCCCTGTGTTGCCTCTGTGCCATTCCCCGGGTCCGTTAAATTGTTCCCTTTCTCTCTCTTTAGGATCCCCCTGGACCAACAAACTTTCCGTGGCCATCCTGAGACTCGGCGAATCCGGAGAGCTGGACTATCTCCGCAACAAATGGTGGGAGAGCAGCTGTTCTCACGAAGACCACGACAAATGGAGTCCTCTGAAGCCCCAAACTCTGAGGGGGATTTTCCTCTTCCTGGCGCTGGGTCTCGTCTCCGGAATGCTGGTGGCCGTGCTCGAGCTGTCCAAGCGAAGCCGTCGCACGGCCCAACACGAGAAGGTGAGCTGGCTTCCGTTTCTCCCATGCTAGCACACACAGATGGCGGCGGGGGGGGGAATCGTGATGGAGAACGCCCGAAACCAAGCACTTGAATAACGCACAGGTAGTCCTCAGTTTACAACCGCAATTGAGCTCAACATTTCTATCCCTAAGCGAGGCAGTTACGTGAATTTGGCTCCATTATACGACCTTTCTCTCCCCAGTTGTTAAAGGTGGTTGTGAAGTGAATCTGGCTTCCCCGTCGACTTGGCTTATCAGGTCACAAAAGCGGATAATGTGACCCTCCCCCCCCCCCCACCACCACCACTCCCAGGACACTTCAACTGTCATAAGTAGATGCCAGTTGCCAAGCGTTTGATCACATGACCATGGGGATGTTGCGATGGTCGCAAGTGTGAAAAACGGTCCTAGGTCATTTTTTTCCCCCAGTGCCGTTGTAACTTTGAACGGCCACTAAACGAACTGTTGTAAGCTGTAAACGGGCAGCACCAAAGCTGTAAATGTTGTAAGCTGTAAATGGGCATTTTGCAGCCAGTGGTTTGTTTTTTTTTTTTTTTTCAATCAATCAATCGGAATAGAACTGGAAAAGAGACCTTGGAGGTCTTCTAGTCCAACCCCCTACTCAATTAGGAGACCCTAGACCGTTTCAACCAATCAGAATAGAGCCGGAAGGGACTTTGGAGGTCTTCTAATCCAACCCCCTGCTCAAGCTGAAGACCCTAGACCATTTCAGACATGTGGCTGTCCAGCCTCTTCTTAAAAACCTCCGCTGATGGGAGCACCCGCAACATCTGGTGGCAAGAGGTTCCACTGGCTAACTCTTATCCTAATGAGGAAGCTCCTCCTTAATTCCCGACTGCTTCTCTCCTGAATTCCTTTCCATCCATTCTTTCTCCTCCTGCCTTCTGGTACTTTGGAGAAGAAGTGGGAAACCCCCCCCCCAATCTTCTTTGGGGCAGCCCCTCAAACTGGCCCTCCCCAATGCCAATCCAATTTATTCGATGGGCTTTGCCGTCCCGCTGCAGAAGGAAAGGACCTCCGATCCTGTCCCTTTTTAACCTCCTTTCCCCCCCTCCCACTCCTTTCTCCCCCCCCTTTTGTCGACCTCAGAGATCCTGCTGTTCCGTCTTCACCGCGGAGCTGAGCCAGCGGTTCCAGGCACGAGAAAACAAGAGGCAGGAAAACGCAGAAAAATCCAAGGCGTGAGAAGAAACAGGGCGGCCAAATTTTCAACGAACTATATATATATATTTTTTCCTCCTCCCGTCTTTTTCCTTTCTTTCCCCCCCCTTCCCCTTTTCCTCCTATGCATTCTGGTTTTTTTTTTCTCCCCCCCACCCCCAGTAATCATTTTTTTTTATAATACTTAGCAGTTTTTTGGGGCCACATCTGGGCAAAAAAAAAAAAAAAAGACGAAAAAAAAAACCTAGCGTAGTTTCTCGCTGCTAACGCAAAAAAATAAATAAATCCTAGAGCCCCCCTTTTTTTTTCTCGTTAAGACAACCGGATTGTCAGCTAACCCCGGTTTCGGCATCTTTTAACACTATCTAACAATCTAACCGACTGGTTTTGTGTAGGGGTGGTGGTGGAGGGGGCTGGCGTGGCTCGCCGTCCCATGTAAAGAGAAGGCAGGGAGTGTCTCAGTCCATAGGGATTGAGAGAAGGGAGCGCCCACCAAGAGTCAAAACTTGAGCTTTGTGATCTGCAAGGATAGGTTTCTAGTCCTCAAGAGCCTCAGAAAAAAACAAATGGAGAGGCGGTGTGCCCGAGATGGGAATGGTGACTTTTCTAGATGAAATTTCTCGACAGTCGGGGAAAAAAAAATGTAAAAACTTGCTAAATTTGTGAGGGGAGATACTTTTGGCCTGAGATTTTAATAAATTAGCATAAATTTACATACACGCCTCCTAAAAGGGGTCCTTTGCTAACAGCAGAAGACCTAAAAGGGGATAGAGATTCGGCGGGGGGGGGAGGTTGGAAGATGACATGATCCCCTCCCCTTAAAAATGGCTGCCCCCCCCCAACACACACACTGCAAAAGGAAGCAGGTCTCATTTTTTTTCAAAGTTCAAGGAAGGATCCATAAAATTCTCCCAGGGCGAATGGAACGTCTCCCGGATGGGGGGAAAAAAAGCCCTCCCTGCAAGGTAGGACAGCGAAAAGACAACACTTGGCAAACACGGCACAGGATCAGTGGGGGCGTCTAGGAGTTACACGACTAAATAAAAGAATGTTGTGACAAAATGGTCTTATTTTCTTTTAATACCTGCAACTCGCCAACTTCTTCACCGGAGGGGGGGGGCATTTTGGACCGTGGAAAGCTCATCTGTTCTGACGCCCATAGTAGCCTCTGGTTTATGACGGTCCAGCGAGAAAGCTATTAAGGGATGTGAGTAGGTTGATCTGGAACGGGCGTTTTGGGGGCTTTGGAAGAGAATCGACTCTTCTGCCTTTTTTTAATTCATCGCCGCACCCAAAACAGGGCAGTGCCGGAGAAGAGTGACTCTGAGATGGATGTCCCCACAAGCCAACTTTCCCACCCTAGAAGTGAGTAACTCGCGTGTTCTTTTTCTAACTGATATTAGACTAGGAAGGCACCAGCATCCTTGGGAGGTTAAAAGTCACTTTCCCTGGGACTCGGGTGCGAACCAGGAAGGCTTCCAACTCTGGTCCTCAAAACTCTATGGTGAAGTACGGCTTAGCCATTAAGGAGGTACATAGAGGTAAGGTAGGTAGGCAGGCAGATATGGGGGGGATAGATGGATGGATAGAGATAGATGAGAGATAGATTAGATGCTAGGTGAGAGATAGATAATAGAGATAGGTGATATGAGATGGATAGATAGAAATGGATGGATAGGGATAGATAATAGATTAGACGATAGATAGATGATAGATAGATAGATAGATAGATAGATAGATAGATAGATAGATATGCTAGGTGAGAGATAGGATCATAGATATAGGTGATATGAGATGGATGGATAGATAGGGATGGATAGGGATGATAGATTAGGTGATAGGTGATAGAGATAACATGCTAGGTGAGAGATAGATAAATATAGATGATACATGATATGAGATATGGATGGATGGATGGATAATATAGACAGTTTAGGTAAGAGATAATAGATAAGAAAAGACTGCCCTCCAGTGGCTAATTTTAATAATGCAGTTTATATATTATACACATTCAAAAACCTGCCCTCCAGTGGTGAATTTGGGAAGTGCAGATTCAAGCTTTGGGAATGGTCTGCCATCCCAATGTATAGGTAATACACAAACACATTTAAAAATCTGCCATCAAATGGTTAATTTAGGAACTGCATCCACACAGGAAAAAATAAAGTCTGCCCTCCGGTGCTTGATTTTGGAACTGCAGTTTATACATTTTTTTATATATATATATATATATATGTTTGTGTGTATCCGTCTTCTTAAGTTTTTTGCATATGTATGTGTATATATATTCTAATTTAAGCTAAAATATAAATTACCAGTATGTACTGTGTTTCCCCGTAAATAAGACCCTGTCTTTCTTATTTTTTTTGAACCCTGAAATAAGCACTTGGTCTTATTGCCATGCGCTTCAAAAGCCCGATTGGGCTTATTATCAGGGGAGGTATTATTTTGGGGGAAAACAGGGTATATATATATGATATATAGATAAGATTTAAAAAAAGCTTTTCATACAAGCATCTCACACACACACACAAAAACCCTGGGGTGAAAAAAGCAGGAGGAAAAAAAATCAAAACTTCTGCCATCACAAATGCCGCATCCAATTCAGAGAGACACAAACGCACGGAGTGAGTGATGGCTGCTTTCTTTTAAATCACAAAAGCACAATATAAATACAGAGGTGTGTGTTTGGGTGTGTGTGCACGCGCAAGAGAGAGAGAGAGAGAGAGAACACGTTTTTTTTTTTCCCTGTGGTAATAAAAATACATTCTTTTACAATTAAAATTGTAACTAGTGCAAAGTCCTTTTTCGCTAAGCCGAAGCTCGACCTCTTCGGGGGTCTTTTATCAGGAGGATTTGAGAGGGACTTCATACTTGAAAATCACGCTGAAGATCTTCCCGCCCAGGCGGTCGGCCAGCCAAGAATTTTTCAGCACGGCCAGCTTGAGGCTCTCGCATTTCAGCTTGGCGTGGTAGTTGGTGTGGATAGCCCGGCCCATCCCTTCGATGATCACCAGGTCGGTCTTCCGCTCTCGGACCAAGCTGGCCAGGCCCTTGTCCAGACGGCTGCGAGAATCAAAGAAGAGGAGGAGGATTAAATGATTGCTGAAAGGGAGCGGTGGTTTAATGGATGGGGGATGCGTGAAGAGATCCCTTAAACGGAACTCAAACACATGGTCGGGAAATCGACCCTTGGTTAATTTTAAGCCTGAAAAATAGGCAACATCAGCACCGCTGCTCCCCCCTTTTAAGTTTCTTTTTAAAGGTTTTATAATAAGTAAAGGTTCCCTTCGCAGATGCGTGCTAGTCGTTCCTGACTCTAGGGGGCGGTGCTCATCTCCGTTTCAAAGCCGAAGAGCCAGCACTGTCCAAAGACGTCTCCGTGGTCATGTGACTCAACGCCAAAGGCGCACGGAACGCTGTTCCCTTCCCGCCAAAGGCGGTCCCTATTTTTCTACTTGCATTTTTTACCTGCTTTCAAACTGCTAGGTTGGCAGAAGCTGGGACAAGTAATGGGAGCTTTCCGCGGCACTCGGGATTCGAACCGCTGAACTGCCAACCTTTCCATCGACAAACTCAGCGTCTGAGCCCCTGAACCACCCCGTCCCTATTTTAGGGTTTTATAATAAGCAACAGCAAATTGGAGGATTTTTTCAGTTAAGAGCTGGAATTCCTTCAATCAATCAGAATAGAGCGGGAAAGGGACCTCGGAGGTCTTCTAGTCCAACCCCCTGCTATATACCACTTTCAATTTGGAGTTGCCGATCTATCTAGCATGACTTTGTAGGGTCTTTTGGAAAAGGAGGTTTAACGGAGCAGGGTTGGCAAGCTTTGGGCTGCTGGCCCGCTGTTGTTTTAATGCTAAGGTTGTCTCCAAACAATGCCGAAAGGCCTCGGTTGGGTACCAGAAGGATGAGTTCCTCGCCCGTGGCTAATTTTTAAAAGCGCTTTGAATGGGCAAAGAGGAGTCAGTTGGGCGTTAGTCACTCTGGTGACTAATTTGCAAATAAAAAGTTAATGATTTATGGCAAATGACCCCCAAAGGCTGCAGTTACAACAAACCAAAGATAAAAAATATTGTTTTGAATTTTTTTTTTTTTCCCCGAACAGCGATCCAATTTATGTTGATCGTTTTATTTTACAATGACCGGGAAGATGGCAAACCTGAGATCCAAGCAGGGTGAACTGGAGCCGGTCTGGACCAAGAGGAGCCTCTCTTCCTTCAGGGCAGTTCTAGAGAGAGAGAGAGACAGACAGAGAGAGAGACAGAGAGAGAGGGGGTCAAATGGCAACACTTAAGTCCATGGGAGAAACGTCCAGCGAAGTTAGCGCAACCTTATAGACAGAGATGGCTAGAAAGGCGGGAGGATCTCGGTATGAAGCAAAAGGGGAGGGAGGGGGGGGACGGGACATGTCGTCTGTGCAGCTTTCCCAGAGCCAATTTTAGCGGAAGCCTCCAGAGAACCAAATGCTGCTTTATACTTGATCCAACCAAATTTGCAGGTGTGAAAATTCCTCCGTATTTCAACTTACTGGCATCTGTTATCTATCGTCCAATCCATCCGTCCATCTATATCATCTTATCCTATCATCCATTTTATAGCAATAGCACTTAAGACTTATATACTGCCTCGTAGTGCTTTTACAGCCCTCTCTTAAGGGGTTGACAGGGTCAAGGTATGGCCCCCAACAATCTGGGTCCTCATTTTACCCACCAAAGGAAGGACGGAAAGCTGAGTTGACCTTGAGTCGGTGAGATTTGAACTGCCAAACAGCTGAAGGAGCCTGCAGTGCTGCACTCCACTGTGCCACCTCAGCTTATTTTATCCTATCCTATCTTATTTATTTATCTATATATTTATATCTATATCTATCTAATTTATCTATCTATCATCATCTATTCATCTCATTCATCTATCTATTTTTCTATCTATCTATCTATCTATCTATCTAAATATCTATATCTATCATCTCTATCAATCCTATCATCTATTATCATCTATCGATCTATCTACGGTAAATCTATCTCTATCTCTATCATCTAAATCTATCATCAATCCTATCATCTATCATCTATATTATCTACCTACCTACCTATCATCCATCCATCCATCTTCTATCTAAATCTATATCATCTATCAATCATATCATCTATTATCTATATTATCTATCTATATCTATATCATCTAAATCTATCAATCCTATCATCCATCTATCTATCTATCTATCTATCTATCTATCTATCTAAATCTATATCATCTAAATCTATATCAATCCTATCATCTATTATCTATATTATCTATCTATATCTATATCATCTAAATCTATCAATCCTATCATCCATCTATCTATCTATCTATCTATCTATCTAAATCTATATCATCTAAATCTATCAATCCTATCATCCATCTATCTATCTATCTAAATCTATATCATCTAAATCTATATCTATCAATCCTATCATCTATTATCTATATTATCTATCTATATCATCTAAATCTATCAATCCTATCATCCATCTATCTATCTATCTAAATCTATATCATCTAAATCTATATCTATCAATCCTATCATCTATTATCTATATTATCTATCTTCTAAATCTATCTCATCTATCATCTACCTATCAATCCTATCAATTATGTTATCTATTATCTATATTATCTATCTTCTAAATCTATCTCATCTATCATCTACCTATCAATCCTATCAATTATGTTATCTATTATCTATATTATCTATCTATTTATCTATCTATCTATCTATCTATCTATCTATCTTACATCAAAGTTACATCAAAGGGGATGAGCACAACGAAGAAAAGCCCAGGAAATTAATTCAACATATGCAAAGAGGTTGATCTGTTAGCATTAGCCATAATTGTTTTACTTCATTAGATTGCATGGTTATCTAGAATATTTTTTTATGACAGTCCGGGTCAGGGATCAACGCTGTAAACTGAATAAAACAGATTGAAACCCTGTAAAAAAAAAAAAAATAAAGTGCTAAACTATTTGATCAAAGAAGACACAAAACTAACTTTACTGAGCGGCCAGAAGCATTAGAGAAAACACTGAACAATTTCTAAAATAGAAGGGGATCCTATATTTCTGTTTAAATTCAGTGGTCATCTAAGATTTAGCCCCAGGAAGGTGAATATGAAAAAATGAAAATAAATGTATTTATTATCTTTATTACCGTACTTAACACTGTAAAATCATAAGATCAAGGTTTTATTGCTTCTCGGACTTTAGACTGTTATATCCGTTCCTGATTTTGAAGCAAATGTGTCATTTCTCTCAGGTGCAGTGACGTCGTGGCGTTTTATGACATCACCCTTCTTCTTAGAAGAAGGTGTCTTCTTAATAGTCGCCTAACTTGACTCAGTTACGTTCTTTTCAATTCCTTTCTCGTCAAAAAATTTACTGCATTAGTCCTCAAGGCTATGAATATAAAACGCCCTTCCCGTGCCCGAAGGTAAAAAATATATATATATATATATTTATTCTTTCAAGCTTCGTGCCCGCCAATCCTTACCGGATGACAACGTCCATAGCCGCGATCCGTTCCGCCACCAGCAAGGATTCGTTATACGTGACATCATTCAGAGCAGGACCTGAATTGCAAGCCAAAATAACCTGGTATTGCAGAAGAGGGAGGGAGAGAGAGAGAGAGAGAGAGAGAAAAAAGCAAAGGACATTTTGGAGAGAAGTCATTGTGGATCAACACTATGACATATAGGAAGGTTTGAGCCACTTTAAATTGGAACTGAAATATATTCTGAAATATATTTGCAGCCGTGGGACGTTAGAATGACACAATTTCGGGGTGGGGGGACAAGCTAAATATCCCAGGCCAGTGCAATTCCTTTAATCTTGGCCTGTGTGGCAAAAAGGCCACCAAATGCATCTGATATTATTTCTTGCCCAGAAATGAAAAGGGGTCCCACCTTCACTACTATCCGTTTACAAGACAGAGTTGGCACCCCAAGGAGAATTTATACAATCTAGAAACTGCTTACAATCATTTTCTTTTGGCCATCTCCTTATTAGTCTTAACTCACTGGCAAATAGCATATTTTTCAGAGTATAAGATACACTTTTTCCCCCCACAACAGAGGGTGAAAATTTGGGTGCGTCTTATACACCGAATGTAGCCCCTCCTACCCGCCGGCCCCCAAACTTTGGCCTCTGCCTCCCAGCAACTTGCCTCCCTGCAGCAAACAGCCCGTTTCAGTTTCAGCTTCAGTACAGCCTGATTAGCACAAGCAGCTGATTGTCTGTTGGATCGGCCTCCCGACCATCAGCTGTTTCAGGCTGCATTGCCTATTGCTGCCTCCGCGTGCCTCATTTTTTGCCTCCGCTGTTTGCTGCAAGGAGGCAAATTGCTGGGAGGCAGATTTTTTTTTTTCCTTGTGCTAATCAGGTTGTGCTGAAAATGAAACTGGCTGTTTGCTGCAAGGAGGCAAATTGCTGGAAGGCAGAGGCAGATTGTTTTTTCTTGTTTTCCTCCCCATAAAAGGTAGGTGCATTTTATAGTCCGGAGCGTCTTATACTCTGAAAAATATGGTAATTGATATTCGGCTGGTATCAATTGAAAACTGAGGGGTTATAACAGCACAGGATGTCTGTCTCTTCCTCCTCTTAAAGCCAAATTCCCTGGTGCGGATCCCACCATTTCAGCTAGGAGATCTCCTGCCACAGCTGCAGGAGATCCCGGCCCATAAAAGAAAGACAACGAGGTTGTGGGCCTTTGTGTTGCGAGCTTCGAGGGGGGGAAAAGAGATGGGGGCCGAAGAAAACCTCGTCTCTTAAGTCACGATTCTGACTTGCGTCTTCCGCGGAACTCAAGTTATTTGCTTGTTAGCAAGTTGGTTAAAAACTCAAATCAAGCTAAACTCTGGTGTTTCCATTAATTCTTTTTTTAGCTGGGATTAAACCATTTTTTTTTTTAATATAGTTGCTAGAAAAATAGCAGCGGTTCCGTTTTCTTTCTAGCCTTTTGCTAGCTTGGCGGTTTCCACAAGTCCCATCAAGGGGGCCAGAGGAAGATAGGAGTTGTAGTCACGTACCCCCACCCCCACCCCCACCCCTCCAAGGTGCCAAGCTGGAGAAAGGCTTATCTGGGCCCCCCTTGTCTCCTCTTAAACCGCCAAGCCGACACACAAAGCATGGGCAAGAGAGAGAGAGAGACCCTCGGAAGGCATTTCACCGTAAGACGCCGCGGAAACGTTACTGACCTCCGTGCCCCTACAGAGCAATTCCCTAACAAAAGGGAAGACACCTAAAATGACATCAATTCCACTGTTATCTGCAAAAAGTAAGGCACATTTATGAGCTGGGGCCTGCGAAAGGAAAAAGAGACGCATCAGAGAACCCGGAGACAAAATGAACATTCCGCGCATTCGGCCACGGATTCCCTAGTGGCCTCAAGTCAAGCTGGAGAAAGCCAAAATCTGGGAAGGGACCCACAACCACCCCTCAATTTAAATAATAATAATAATAATAATAATAATAATAATAATAATAATAATAATAATAATAATAATAATAGTAATAGTAATGTAAGAGGGAAATATCTCTCTGTGCCCTGGAATTTCTTGAGTATTCTTGAATTTTGCACAAAACTCTAGAAGGATTTTTTTTTTTTGGTCATGCGAGACAAAGGTGGGAATAAGTAGGAAGAGCTGACGTTACACCAAGGAGTTTCTTGGGGGCCGCCCTCTTCTGTTCTTAAGAGCCCCCACTTTTGATGCTGTCACCCTCTCCCCGCAATGTCCACTCTGAGAATGGGGCAGCAGAGGCAATGTGCTAAAATAGGTAAAGATAAAGGGTTCCCCTCGCACGTATGTGCTAGCCGTTCCGGACTCTAGGGGGCGGTGCTCATCTCCGTTTCAAAGCTGAAGAGCCAGCGTTGTCCGAAGACGTCTCTGTGGTCATGTGGCCGGCATGACTCAACCCCAAAGGCGCACGGAACGCTGTTCCCTTCCCACCAAAGGTGGTCCCTATTTTTTCTACTTTGCATTTTTTACTTGCTTTCGAACGGCTAGGTTGGCAGAAGCTGGGACAAGTCACGGGAGCTCACCCCGTTTCGCAGCGCTAGGGATTCGAACCGCCGAACTGCCGACCTTTCTATCGACAACCTCAGCGTCTTAGCCACTGAGCCACCACGTCCCTTTCGTGCTAAAATAACCCATGGCCAAATCCAACAAAACCTCGTCTCTTAAAAGTAAACTTTGGTTCGGTCCAGAAAGTCAGCCTTACAGGAGACGAGAGTCTGGTGCCATGTTAAAAAAAAAAAAAAAAAAAAACCGTTCAGTGTTTCTGAACTTTGGGGTGGGGATTTCAACTCCCAGAATTCCCCAGCCAGCCCTGAATTGACATTGAAATTGACAGCCGTAAAATTGACATTGAAAATGAAGCAGAAAGGGGATGTAAAAATTATTATCAAAACAGGAGATTTATTTTACCGATGGTTGGAAAAAAAGTGTAAATTGGTATTGCTAAGCAAATTAAATACCTAGACAACACGATGCTTATAAAGCACTAAGAATTGTACTTAATAGAAAAAAAAAATAATATTATTTTTTTAAAAAAGTTGGTGCGATTGGGAAACGCTGGACTAGCCAATAGGTTTCCTCTCTTGCTCGAACCTGTGAGACCCTTCCCTCTATTCCTCCCCTTTCTCCACCCACCAAAACGGCGGTTGAAGGATGGATTGCGCGTACCTTGAGCCGTTCCACCCATTCGGTGTATGAATCCTCGAGCCAAGGACGTTCTAGCGGCATCAGCAAGGGGAAAAGGGGAAGAGGAAAAAAAAAAAAAAGAGAGAGAAAGAACGACATGATCAATTGTCAAAATAGCTTAGAACTTGCCACTTCCTGGAAAGGAAATGCTGAGAAGACCAGGTCTGCCTGATCCATCAGTTAAAGAAAAAGTGGATTTTTAGAAAAAACTTTCTGAAAAGCATCTCAAAGGTTTCATTTGAGAAAGGGGTTACCCCGTCGTCGTCGTCCCCCCACTCTACCCTCTACTCAACGTCCCAAGATCAAGCCAACTTCTCTAGAAAGGCCTGCCAATGTTTCAAAGCTTGAAATGCTTTCTTGCAAATTTGAAACCACTTTTTCCAATGAGCTTTGGAAGGAAATAGAAATAGAATAAACAGAGTTGGAAGGGACCTTGGAGGTCTTCTAGTCCAACCCTCTGCTTAGGCAGGAAACCCTACACCACTTCAGACAAATGGTTGTCCAACATCTTCTTAAAAACTTCCAGTGTTGGAGCATTCGCAACTTCTGGTGGCAAGTTGTTCCACTGGTTAATTGTTCTCACTGTCAGGAAATTTCTCCTTAGTTCTAGGTTGCTTCTCTCCTTGATTAGTTTCCACCCGTTGCTTCTTGTCGTGCCTTCAGGTGCTTTTTTAAGGGCTGTTTTTTTAAAAATTATTATTTATTTGCATCCCAGCATTATTTTTGAAAAAATAACTCAAGGGGGCCAACATGTACACCACCTCTCTTATTTTCCCCACAACAACAACCGTTAGACTCTAGAACAATTTATCCATGGAACAGCTGGCCTCTAGAAGTTGCAAATTTAATTGTATTAAAAGAAGGGTTTTTCTCAAATTTTCCACTCCCCCTCGGTACCTTGTAATTTTTCCTTGGCTTCTTCGAATCCAAACTGGGACTCCGTTTCGAGGACGCTGGCAGTGAGGAAAAGCAGGAAGAGAGAGGGAAGAAAAAAGAGAGAGAGAGAGAGAGAGAGAGAAAGAACAGCATACAGGTGAGAAAAACCAGGTGCCGCAGTGAAATTTCCCTGCTACAGTTCTGCGGAAATAAAACAAAAGCCTAACTAGGATTTCCTGGGTAACAGTAACAGGGACCTTGGAGGTCATCTAGTCCAACCCCCTTGCATGCAGGGGGGGACTTTGTAGGGATCTCACCAGCGATCTTCCCAAGGGATCAGAATAACGCCTTTGCAAATGTGTACAAATTTGTACCAAATGTTTCATCGGTTGGCATTTACCGCCGGCAAGATTGGCCAAGAAGTTTAAAAACGTGCCCGCCAAATGTTGGAAATGTAATCGGACACCGGGCATATATTATCATATGTGGTGGACATGTGCAAAGGCAAAAAAAAATAAATACTGGACGAAAAATACATACACGGTTAGAAAAAGCGTTAAAAGCAACACATAGGTTATAAGCTAGAAATATTTCTGTTAGGCATTGTACAGGAAAAATATGACAAAGGAAATATATATATTTAATATTACATGTTTTGACGGCAGCAAGAATTGTATATGCGCAACACTGGAAAAACGAGTCACCCATAGAAGATATAATTTAAAAAAAATACTAGATTTGGGGCTCGGTTTGCGGTCGTAAGGTGAGGACCACCACCCCCGCTAACACGTTTGGGGGTTTTGGGGTTTTAACAAATTGGGACCCAACTCAACCACCAAGGTCAGAAAAGCCAGAATTTCTGGGTGTTATGAAAACCGTATCTGGTGAAAAGGGGAGCGTTGAGAAGACTTACTCCGAGACAGCTTTGGCCCCCCAGTCGAAGACGTTTCCGGCCAGGAGACCCTTCACCAGAGCGAACTGCCTCTCCTCCCAGCCCAGGGAGTCCAGGGACTCAATCACCCCCTGGTAACGCCGGAGTGCAATGCCGTTTTCCTTCTGCTTTATCTGAGAGAGAGAGAGAGAGAGAGAGAGAGAGAGAAAGGGGGGAGGGGGGAGGGGGGAGGGGAGAGAAAGGGAGGGAGGGGGGTTAGTCTCCCCCAGTTTCAACCAAGTCTCTCTTGAGCTACAGGAGACAGAATAAATTCATTCACCTTCCTTCCAAAAGGATATTTCCATCTCTTTTTTCCTTCCTCCCTTTTCTCATCTTCCTTCCTTCCTTCCACCCTCCCTCCTCTTTCTTTTTCACCCTTTTTCCTTTTTATCTTCCTTCCTTCCCATCCTTTCTTTTCCTCCTTCCCATCTTTTCCTTCCTTCCTTCCTCCCCCTTCCTTTCACCCTTTTTCCTTTCTATCTTCCTTCCTTCCCATCCTTTCTTTTCCTCCTTCCCATCTCTTCCTTCCTCCCTCCCTCCCTCCCCTTCCTCTTTCACCTTTTTTCCTTTCTATCTTCCTTCCTTCCCATCCTTTCTTTTCCTCCTTCCCATCTCTTCCTTCCTCCCTCCCTCCCCTTCCTCTTTCACCCTTTTTCCTTTCTATCTTCCTTCCTTCCCATCTCTTCCTTCCTTCCACCTTCCCTGATCTTCCTATCTTCTTTCCTTCCTCCCTCCCTCCCTCCCCTCCCTCCTTTCTCCCTTTTTTCCTTTCTATCTTCCTTCCTTCCCATCCTTTCTTTTCCTCCTTCCCATCTCTTCCTTCCTTCCTTCCTTCCTCCCTCCCCTCCCTCCTTTCACCCTTTTTCCTTTCTATCTTCCTTCCTTCCCATCCTTTCTTTTCCTCCTTCCCATCTCTTCCTTCCTTCCTCCCTCCCTCCCCTTCCTCTTTCACCCTTTTTCCTTTCTATCTTCCTTCCTTCCCATCTCTTCCTTCCTTCCACCTTCCCTGATCTTCCTATCTTCTTTCCTTCCTCCCTCCCTCCCTCCCCTCCCTCCTTTCTCCCTTTTTTCCTTTCTATCTTCCTTCCTTCCCATCCTTTCTTTTCCTCCTTCCCATCTCTTCCTTCCTTCCTTCCTTCCTCCCTCCCCTCCCTCCTTTCACCCTTTTTCCTTTCTATCTTCCTTCCTTCCCATCCTTTCTTTTCCTCCTTCCCATCTCTTCCTTCCTCCCTCCCTCCCTCCCCTTCCTCTTTCACCCTTTTTCCTTTCTATCTTCCTTCCTTCCCATCTCTTCCTTCCTTCCACCTTCCCTGATCTTCCTATCTTCTTTCCTTCCTCCCTCCCTCCCCTCCCTCCTTTCTCCCTTTTTTCCTTTCTATCTTCCTTCCTTCCTTCCCCTTCTTTCTCTTTCTCCTTCCTTCCTACCTCATGGGGATGGGACAAGGAAGCAAAACTGGGTCAGGGCTCAAAAGAGATGGGACCGCACTCCAGGGCAGCGAGGAAGGAGCCTTACCTTGGAGTAAGGATCGGGGAAGTTAAATTCATTCAAGCAGTGTTCCCTTGTATCCAGTAAACTTCTAACTGTTAGGCCGCCGTATGCGCTGAGAAGGAAAAAGGAAGAGAAAAGAGTCAGTTGTACTATGGGGGAAAAAAATTATCTTCTGCCTTTTAAAACCACCCCGTGGCTTATTTCTAGAAAATTTTGCTCCCTCTGTAACTCCCATCGCAAACTTCGAACGGTCGCTAAACGAAACGGTCATAAGTCAAGGACCTTATCTCAAAACTGCAAAGCCCCAGTATACACCCCTGTCCCAAACTTACAACGGCTGCTGTCGGAGCGTTTGCAGCTTCTCCCGGTACTTGTGTCGGAATTTGTCAGCTCGCTCGGCTGCGTCGACCGAATCGGGTTGGCTGGCTGCGGCACGTTTAGCGACCTGGCCGGGGAAGGAGAGAGAGAAGGGGGCTAGAGGAGGGGAAAACTTTATGCAAGTGGCTGAATTGATTTCCAGATTCTTCCTCTACTTTAATGATATACCCCTCCTACCCACCCACCCACCAAATTCTCCCTTTTCCTCTATTCCTAATTCTCCCCCTAAAACGCGCCAATGTTCTGTCCCCGTCTCACACACGCACACAAACAGACAGCCGGGGGTTAAATAAACTGGCAGACAACAAATTCTTCCGATAAGAGGCTTGGCACCAACCCAGTAGCTGCTTGCCAAGAACTTTACTCATAAACAAAATACACACAGTTCAAGAATTGTCCAGTCCGTAATTAAATCCAAGGCCGATAATGTTGTTTCCAAAGATGCAATGTGACTCGATAGTAGTTAGTTTTGTCCGTCACAAAGTCTGAATGGCCACCTCACCCCCTTTTATACCCTGTGGGGTGTGGTCCAGTGACTCAGCTTAATCTCTGGCATGCCTCTTCTTCTGTTGTGCGTGCTTATCTCTGCGACGCTGGCGTGGATCCAGCCTAGACTCATTACCCTCATCACTGTCCATCTGTGGCTGTGTGGACGTGCTTGGCCCCGGCCCTATCTCTTGCCCTTCGGCAGACACCGAAGGCATTGCCAGAGAGGAGGGTCCTGGAGAGGAAGGCCTTGCCAACTCCTCTCCTTCACTGAGTCCTCTCCTGCCGATGACACAGGCTCAGGTAACGGAGCTACAGCAGCCAAGCACTCCGTCAGTAAAGATTCTCACACTCATCCCAGGATCATGGGTGTCCGATGGTTGTTATTGCCCTGGTTTTGGGACAGATCCCTGATCTGGATGACTGTGAGAATCTCTACAGACTTTGAGCTACGCAACTTGGAAGGGTGTGGGAATGGATTTTTAGAGGGGGAAATTTGCAGACTACAAGAACCATTTGCACCACTCAGGTGACCCCGAGGACACAGGTAAACCTCCAAGCGGCCTCATTGGCCCTCTAAAAAAGGATGCAAAGGACCGGCTGTCTGCAAGGGGTATCAATCCTTCCGTTCCCCACCCTCCCGTCAGAGCTGAAGAAGCTTCTGGGATGAGAAGTGAAAGGTTTTCAAAAGAAAAAAAAAAAGAAGAAGAAGAAGAAGAAGAAAGTCCGGTGGCCTCCCAAAAAAAGCAGCTTTGTGTTTCGGCTTCAAGCACTTGGCTGTTGTGGGTGGGCGCACTTCCTCATCCCCCTCCCGTCCATCCTCACCATAAACGGGTCCTTACCCCATCCAAGGACTCCTCAAAGCACGAGAGCCAATACTGACGGGCCAGGACATCGTCGGTCAGATCCACCGTGTCCGCGACGTACGTGGAGGGATCCTGCAGCAAGGGCAGATTAACCAGCATTCGCTCCAAACGATCCATTTCCAACATGTCGAACTGGGGGAGGGGGAAAAAAAGAGAGAGAGAATGCAGTGTGAGCAGGATGGATATATATATATATATATATATATATATATATATATATATATATATATATATATATATATATATATATATAAATATATATATATATATATATAAATATATATATAACCACTAGATTTAAATTTTAAGTTCCGGAGTTCGATATATATATATATATATATATATATATATATATATATATATATATATATATATATATATATATATATATATATATATATATTCGATATATATATATATATCGAACTCCGGAACTTAAAATTTTAAGTTCTGGAGTTCGCAGTATGTCTGCTTCTTTTTTTACTAATATACCTGGAACTCGTATACAATGGGAAACCACAGCCCAGGAGATGGGTTTTTTTAAAAAAAATAAATTTAAAAAGAAGGGATAAAAAATATGAATATTGGCTTCCGTAAACCTTCATTTGCTCTCAGTTAGAAGATTCAAACTTTGCTCCCCTTTTACGGGGGTTGGGGGTGGTGGTATTAAGAGAGCCAGTTTAGTCTAGTGGTTAAAGCACCAGGCTAGAAACCAGGGGCCTGGGAGTTCTAGTCCCCGTTTTAGGCATGAAAACCGGCTGAGTGACTTTGTGCCAATCGCTAGGAGACTGGGAGTTCTAGTCCTGCTTTAGGCATGAAAACTGGCTGGGTGGCTTTGGCCCAGTTACCAGGAGACTGAGAGTTCTAGTTCCGCCTTGGCCGTGAAAACCGGCTCATTGGCTTTGGCCCAGTTACCAGGAGACTGAAAGTTCTAGTCCCGCTTTAGGCATGAAATCTGGCTGGGTGATTTAGGGCCAATCGTTAGGAAGATTGGAAATTCTAATCCTGCCTTGGGTATGAAATCCAGCTTAGCCCACTCACTCTCTCTCAGCCCAGCCCACCTCACAGGGTGGTGGTTGTTATGGGGAAAATAAGAGAAAGGAGGAGGATTAGCTCTGTTCACCACCTTGATTTATTTATATATAAAAAAATAAAGGTGGGATATACATAAAAATAGAACTTAGCAGCTGTTGCAAAGTTTCTCTTCCTCCCCCCAAATCTCAAACCAAACGGGGTCCACCACCACCCCACCACGCAAATCATCCTGCAAAAAAATAAAATAAAACATTGGCTGGTGTCACATCTGTTTGGTTTTCCCTGAACAGAGATGCCACATTAAGATCGGAGTTAAAGATGGCTGCTGTAGTTCTCAACAAATGCTGGATTTCAGCACTCAAAGGAGGTTTGAAAGTATTCATTTCGGGTCAGTTTTGAAAACAATTGGGGGGGGGGAGGGAAAAACCCTGCAGGATTCTGAGATGTCCTTGCTCACAAGGCAGATGTTTCCTGTCCGAACAACGAGCGAGTCCTGGCAGGCCATTTTCCATTGTTTCGTTTGGCAAAAAAGGCACCGTCGGGACTCATCCTGCCTAGAAAACCACCAAGCCAGGAGGAGTGTTGCTATATTTAGGTGAATAGGATCGACCCAGTGCTTTGTACTAAATATGCTAGGAAGACTCACGGTGCCACTTCGTTCCCGCTGCATGGGGCAAATGTCCGGCGATGTGCTTAGGAGGCCTGAACTGCTAGCATAATTCTCCCCCCAGCTGTATAAATTGGGATCTTTTGTTTGCAGGAAGCGGAAGAAGAAAGACAAAGAGAGAGGGAGGGAGAAATATATATATATAAGATATTCCAGCATATGCCAAAGCAGTTCTATTTTTTAAAACTTACCAGCATTATTATTATTATTATTATTATTATTATTATTATTATTATTATTATTATTATTATTATTATTATTATTTTTCTGGGAGACAGAATATTGGATGGGATGAAGGAACCCACAATCCAGACCCACTTAAAAAGCATGGTTTTTGTTTTTAGAAATCGACTTCCAGAATAAGCCACGCGGCTTATTTTTTTTTTCCACCAAAAATTTTAACGCGACTCGAAACACAAAACCCGAAGCGGGAGCCTCGTAGGGGGCTCTGGATTAAAAAAAAAAACCGGGAGCTGCAAATATCCTAAGAATTTAAGTTGCTCTTCGAGTTGTGTAAAATTTCTTTTATTTAAATTTTTTTCTTTTCTTTTCATGCAAACGTTCCACCTTTCATTAAACAGGGTGTCGTCTCGAGTATAAAATTCTTTGTGTCTTAACAATTCAACTTACCACCATGTTCACTGCTTACATTCATTCTTATATTAATACTAAATAATAATAATGATGATAAAATACCATAACTCTAACATTTCTCTTCTTAACTTGTCTAATTTTACAATACGTTACTCGTATTTATTCTCTAACCACTGATAAAACAACTCCCATATATTATAATAATCTGACTCTTGCTTTCCTTGAATTGCATATGTTAAATCTATTCATTCCTGCACATTCTAATATTTTCTTAATCACATTTTCATCCATAGGGATCTCTTCGCTTTTCCAGTTTTGTGCAAATACAATTCTAGCTGCAGTTATTACATGAAGCACGCACGCACCCCAAATAGAGGCACGTGACAATTTCAGATCCGGTGGAGGGGACTCCGAGCCGAGGGAGGCTTCTAGCAGGCAGATAACCAACATGGAACTCCAGTCTCTACCTGGTGAATTTCTTCCCCCACCTTTGCCACAAGCCAAAGGCTCGGCTGTGTCCCTCAAGCCCTCCCATGCTTGGATCATGGAATGAGAAAGTGGGGAGGGGAAAAGGGGGGCCCTTACTTTTGGAGTGGGGGGAGAAAAGGATGGGGCCCAGAAGAGAGAGGGGGCTGTACTTACTGTCTTGCTCTGCTCCTTTTAAGAAAGCACCTATGGCTCCCAGGTAGCCCTCGTGCCTCAGGAACAAAGCCTGGACTTCACCCTGCCATAAGACGAAACATGGGTGTTCGCAGGAACCCCCCCGAGGAGCAACTGCCGTACATTTACAACGCCGAGCAAAAGGCATGGAGGTTGCTTCAGACCCAAACACTGGGGAGGGTATCCCTGCTGGGACCCACAGCCCAAAATTGCCCTTTCTTCAAATTTAGCGTAAAAGAATAAAAAACAAGGAAGGCTCTGCAACGGAAATGTTACAGAACCACAAAAATGAAGGTGCTGATTTCTCCGGTGGCATCTCTCTAAGGCAACCTGAGTCATCCTTGGGTGGTTTTTTTCATTCTCCCCAACCATTAAGGTGTCTTTAAATTCTTCCTCTGACACGGAGAAATTTAATCATCATCATTTAATCCCTTGCAGGGTGGAGTCTGGGCAACTGAAAGGAGCTAGCAGAGCGTTTTACTGGCCGGATGCCTTTCCTGTCTCCAGGGCGGAGTTTTGTTCGGCAGATATATTCTCACTGTGCTCAACTTCCGTGCCCAACACAACTCTACCCTCCAGTTTTCACTTGGCTCTGCCTTAAACCTCACCCTGCCCTGCCAACCTGCTACAAGATTTCTACCTTGGAGAAGAAGTTAATACTGTAGGTGATGGTACGCATTGTCACCGGGTGGCCTCGGATGAAGAACCCGCCAAAGTAGATTTTGTCCAGGTTGTGGAGTTTGGCGTGCAGGCAAGCCAGCTGCCCGATATCATTGCTGATCATGTGCAGTAAACTTTTGGCCATATCTTCTTTGGAAAAATCTGAGAAGGGCACAAGAGGGAAGGGTGGGGAGATTGGAATGAGATTCAGGGAAGGAATCAAAAGGAGGGGCAGTGAGATTTGGAGATGGCCACTGATCTGGAGAATGGAAAAAAAATAATAAAATAAAAATAAAGGCCCTTAATTTTAATGGGCAGAGCGAGCCGACCCCTTAAGAGACAGCTCACAGGTTTGAGTGGACTGAAGAATAAACTGTCAAGAAATTCCTACCTTTATCAGCTGTGGCAGACTTTCCAAAGCTGCTGGCGATCAGGTTCCCGCTGAGCCCGAGGGTTTGGTACGCCCCGCCGTAGATGTCCTTCACCAGCATGTCGACGTTGGTGTGTTGGCCCTTCGAGGCGAGCTGCAGCAATTCATCAAACTTCTAAAAAAAAGGGGGGGGAAATCGCCAAAGGTCTGTCAGATGAACTAGCCTTGAAGGAAGGGTATTGCTCGAGGCCAGCCAGTTTTTTTCTTTTCGTGTCCTTCATGAAATCAGTTCTGAGTGGTTTCTCCATCCCTTAGAGAGAGAGAGAGGGAAAATCTCCTTGCCTCTAAAAATCTAGCATGGGAACCTTAAGGCACAGCTCTTTTTCCTGATGAGCTAGCTTTCTAAATGCAGGACGAGAAGCATTAGGAAGTTAAGTTTTGGGGCTTAGGTGTGGAACTCTCCCAGCAACACAGAAGCAATCGGGTTTTCTCAAATTTCTGCCACATTCTCTCCGTTTCTCCTACATATCTTCTACATACACATATATGGTACATACACACACACACACACACATATATATACACATACATACATACATACATACATACATACATACATACATATATATACATACAGTTGGGAAAAGTGTATTTTCTAAAACTAGCTAACACCACCACTTTTTTTCTGGAGTAGTACTATAAAAGTATATATCAATAGAAAGATAATTTAATCAAGAATGTCATGCCATAACTTTGATGAAGGATTTGCTATTAGAATAGCAGTTACAGTATAAAGAAGAAAAGTGAAACACATAGAAAAAATGAGATAGACAAAAATGATCCCCATGTCAGTTAATACTTATTTGGGTAACCTTTAGCATGAATGACGGCCTTACAACGTCTTCCCATGGAGGGAACCAAGTCTTTTAGTTCTGCAGCTGTTCTAATGTGAAACTAAGATTGAAGGATGGCTTCTATTAACTGGGTTTTATTGCTGGGTCGCTTCTGACTAACCAGTTTCTTTAGTCGGAAAATCCATAGATTTTCAATTGGGTTAAGGTCTGGGCTATTCCAGCAGTGGAATAGGATTATCTTGAAACTCCCAAAGAAAGTGGTATTATTAGCCATCAAACCTCAAAAATACACTTTTCCCAAAAGGTTTCCACAATTTTGGCCACGACTGTAATTTGCTAAACGTAAGAGCAAGCCATCACTCAAATGCTGAATCGCTAGGCAAGAAGAATATTACCTTGGTTTTGGTAAGTAATGCTCCAAGGCCCCAGAAAGTCCCGCCTCCGATGGAACTTCCGCCAATCCATTCAAATTTATCTTCCGTTTCCACCTATCGAAGACAAGGAGCAGATTCCTGCCTAAATCCCAAAGCTATTCCAGCGATAAGGAATTTAACAGCCTGGGGTTGAATGGGCAAGGGGGATCTATTCTTATTCTACTGCGGCATCCTGATCAGGTTTTGTGATGAAAAATTCGGACGCTTGGCCAGTGACTCGTATTTATGATGGTTACCGAGTCATCTTTTCTAAAGTCAAGGGGGAAGACCGATTTCACTGAACGACCAGGCTGCTAACCTTAACAACCGCAATGATCCGCTTAACAACAGTGGGCCAAAACTCACTTTAACAAATGTTTCACTTAGCAATGGAAGTTTGGGGGCTCTTCACTATGGTCAGGGGGTTACTCTCTACGCCGATTAAACCCAACCGGTCCTCACCTTGACGATCGAAACTCCAGAGCCAATATTGACCAGCAAATAAGGGAAAATATGGGGATGGTTCATCTGGAATCTGAACTCGGGGTCGGCATCCTTCAGGTAGACGAAGGCCTCGTGTGGGATGTTCTTGAGGACAAAATTGCACCCCTTAATCAGACAGGTCATCACGTCTTCTTTATCTAATCTACCCGGAGACCAGGTAAGGGAAACAACAGGGCCGTTAATATATTATTTTTTCCTAGTTGCAACCAATGCTCTGAAGGAGGGTTTATAGATGGGAAGGTCTCGTATGCACCCCAAAACAGGACTGGGGAAAGAAAGGGCTGCCACAGAGAGGAGGAAGGGGGTCCAGCTATTCTCCAAAGCACCCGGAGGCCAGACAAGGAATAATGGATGGATTACAAGGAGAGATTCAACCTGGAAATAAGGAGGAATTTTCTGACATTGAGAGCAATCAACCCATGGAACAGAAGTTGCCTTTGGAAGTTGTGGGAGCTTCATCTCTGGAGGCTTTCAAGAACAGACCGGATTGCCATTTGTCAGAAACAGTGTAGGGTCTCCTGCTCAGGGGGGCAGGGGGTTGGTCTAGATGACCTACAAGGTCCCTTCCAACTCTTGTTGATCTGGTATATCTGGTGGGAAATATTTTATTTAGCTGAGCCCTTCACAAGCGTGGCCGTTTTAAGATGGCTGGACTTCCAACTCCCAGAATTCCCCCAGTCGCTTATTCCGGCTTCATTCCAAGCACTGATTTTTTTTTTGACACCTGTAACATTTATAAAAATTGACCGAAAATTTCCATCTCGCTTGACGGTTTTCACAAGTGGGCTTCTCTAATACGAACAGGAGTGTTTTGCAATCTTTTCACCCAACTGCTTTCTGCTTCTCCCTAGCCAGGTGCCCACCAGAGGGCACTGGGAGGGCTCAAGACGGCAAACTCTCATGCTGGTGGATTTAGGGAGTTGTGGTCTCGACAAATCCTTCTTTTAACCCACCGAGCGATGAAAGAAAGAAAGAAAGAAAGAAAGAAAGAAAGAAAGAAAGAAAGAAAGAAAGAAAGAAAGAAAGAAAGAAAGAAAGAAAAAAAAAAGGAAAATAAATGGGAAGCAAATTTTCTCAGCTCTTAGGGCTCCCTGGGAATTTAACTCCAGAATACCTGTGTATTTTATTTATTTATTTATTTATTAAATTTTTATGCCACCCCCTCTCCCGAAGGACTCGGGGCGGTGAACAGGCAAAATTAAAAAACATACAATATAAACATTAAAATACTATGTAGCATAGCCCACAGTTGGAAGGTAAGCTGGTTAACCATGTTGGTTTAAGCAAACAGAGAAAACTGACTTGGGCCAATTTTGCCCAATTCATGGGCAAAATTGTCGCTGAGATTTGAAAACCCGGTTTAGAGGGGGAATGCAAAGACTTTAGAGTAGTTTCCCACATGTCAATCTGATGTGGTTTGATCCAACCCTTAAATGCTGATCTCTAATTATACAAAAATTACCTGTCTGCTATTTTTTTTTAAAAAAAAAAGATATACAGGTGATCCTCGAGTTATGGCCGGCTGCTGAATGACTGAAATTTCCTGACACTGAGAACAATTAATCAGTGGAACAACTTGCCTCCAGAAGTTGTGAAAGTTTTTAAGAAGATGTTGAATAACCATTTGTTGGAAGTGGTGTAGGGTTTCCTGCCTAAGCAGGGGGTTGGACTAGAAGACCTCCAAGGTCGCTTCCAACTCTGTTATTCTGATCTTTCCTCCACCCTTAAACTGGTCTGCCAGAACGACGTCTTCTTCGACGCGCTCCGTGAAAAGGCCGCTGGGAGGGTGGGTAGGGGGGTGGTGTTACCATCCTCGAAGCTTATACCCGTCGCACAAGACCCGAGGTGCCTCCTCGGCGCTCACACTTACTTCAATCCCAGCTTCTTCTCAATAAGTTCTTTGAATTTGTACGCACCACCTCCTGTGGCTTTGATCACTTTCGTTTCGGTGTTGACGAGGTGGTCTTTGATGAAATCCAAGCAGGCTTCGATATAGGTGTTCTCGAATTTAATGAAATGGAGACGGGCTGTGATCTCCTCCTGGACGGTGATTTCGTAGGGAGATTCGTGTTCGACATCCTGTCCGGGGGAAATCGACAAAACAAGAAAGGTTCACAAGATTCCTGGGCCGAACCTCTCGCACAGTGAAGGAGCAAGGTTAATCTCGATCTCGACAGCTTTAAGATATCTGGACTTCCAACTCCCAGAATTCCCCAGCCAGCTGGTCCAGATTCAATTGGGTTTATTGCTGAAAAGTAGCAAACTCGTAGAGATGAGACTCTTAAATCTCAAAAGTTTCGGGTCTTTTTTGGTTATCATATTTGGGCATCTGTCATCATCATCATTTAGCGACCTCATAATCCCTTGCGGGGTGGAGTTTGGGCAACTGAATGGAGCTAGCAGAGTGTTTTAATGGCCGGATGCCTTTCCTGTCTCCAGGGCGGAGTTTTGTTCGGCAGATATATTCTCACTGTGCCCAGAGAGAGAAATATCTGCCTCTACCTAGGATCGAACTCACAGCCTCCTGATTGTGAGGCAGGAACTCCACCTCTAGGCCACCGCGCCACTCATATTTGGGCATCTGTGCCACCCTAAAATGTTGGGGGGGGGGTTTGTTTTTTTTTAATTTGATTTATATGCCGCCCTTCTCCGGAGACTCAGGGCGGCTTACAATGTGCTCAGCAATTGGTTGGCACCTGAGTCCTGGCATCTCCTGCTGCAAATCTTTCAGGCTGGCGGCTTTGAGTTTAAAAGGCAAAAAGGCAAAACAGCAAAACGGAAAATGGGTTACCTTGCACGATTGATCGAAGGATTGTACCCTGGCCACTTTATGTTGAACGGTGGAGTAGTAAGCCAACTTGGCCAACGATCCCCCTGTTGGCAAAGCAAATCAGGATTGAAAAAAAGCAAAAATTGGGGCACAGTTGACAGGAGCTTGCAAAACCCAAACAATTTGGACCAAAGGGAGAGGCACATTCGTTCCAAATGTCTCAATAGCACGATATGCTCAGAGCCAGACTCACAAACACACACACACACATCTCCTTCTTGTGCAATGCCAATCCAGACATCATGAGTCTTGTCCCTCAAGAGGTCTCAAGAATTAGGGTAAATGGTGAACAGCGGTCTCTATCATCATCATCATCATCATCTTTTTAACGACCCCATAATCCCTTGCAGCATCTGGGCAACTGAATGGAGCTGAGTGTTTACTGGCTGGATGCCCTTCCTGTTGCCAATGCGGAGTTTTGTGCAGCAGATAAATTCTCAGTGTGCCCAGAGAAAGAGAAAAAGTGCCTCTACCTAGGATCGAACTCACAGCCTCCTGATTGTGTGGCTTGGCAACTGACTCGTATTTATGACGGTTGCAGTGTCCCGGAGGAAGGGGTGTCATGCGATCCCCTCTGACAAGCAAAGTCAAGGGGAAAGCCAGATTCACTTAACAACCGTTTAACACAACGGCAAAGGTCGTAAAATGGAGCAACAGGAATTTTGGGCTCAACTGTGGTCGTTAAGTCGAGGACTAGCTGTATGTAGGCAGAGAAAGAGAGAGGAAGTATCTTTGCTTTTAATAAATTCGCTTAATGTTTTTTTTTCCTTCCTTCTCATCTGACTTTCCTCCCCCCACTATCAGTATTGTGATCTTGTGATTTTATGGTGCACAAACCAACCTCCAAATTCCACTGAACCGAGCCAGCAGTTAAGGCGTAATTCGTGTTTTTCCAACGTAGAAAATGGGTTGAGAATTTTAATCAGAGACAAGTATATTGCACAAAATAAACATTGCACACAGTAATTTATGAGCTACCTCGTAAATTGTGGGTGCAGGTAAAAGCCGTATATCTCTATCTACATGAACACACAAACAGAAAGAGAAATTTTAATCAAAATAATCAACTAAACACACTGAAGAGGAATGTGTGCATCGCACTGAATTATGCCTTGGTGACCAAACCACAACGGGATAAATTCAGTCAAGTATCTGAATTTTGATGAGGGATGGCCACGGTCGTGTGAAAAACGATCATAAGGCACTTTTTTTCAGTGCTGTTGTAACAACAGTCTCTAAATGAATTGTTGTAAGCCGAGGACCAATTAAACGAGGGAATTAAAACCCTAATGGATGGACGAGTGGAACAGAGTAAGCCAGACCGAACCGTCGTATTTCTGGTATAAGAGCAGAAAAACGAAACTTCAAAACAAGGCCATCGTTTCGGCCTTATCCTGCTGTGTCCTTAACTTCCCTGCCTCCTTATCACCAGGTGCCAGCCACGCCAAACTCAAGGGAATATTTGCAGATCACAAAATGCCAACAGCAAAAGCGCAGCAATCCATCCTCTGGGGGCTTTTCCCATCCTGCAATTTCTCTACCAGAAATGTTGACAGCCAGCAAAAAAAAAAAGAAAAAAAAAGAAGACAAAACAGACAATGAAAATGTCAGCCTTGCTCACCAGAAGCTTCTCCTGAATTTTGGACACATGTATAACCCCCACCTTTCCATGCTCGACTACGTAAAGTTTTTCGGCGCAGGGTTAAAGCCGTCATATCAAGTCAGAATTAGATCTCCTAGCTCACGAATTAAAAAAGAATACATAAATCGGCTTGGAAAGGGAAGGCGGTCAAGTAGGGAAAGGAGCTTCTGAGCTCCATTTTATTCCATCGGCCAACTTTTTGTGTTATTTACTTGACGCTGGGTTGTATCCAGGTAGGTGAACTGTTGTGCCAAACCAAAAAACTAGCAGATGTTAAATTAAAAAGCTAAAAATGTTGCACTGATCCCTGTGACACTGGTTCGAAACCCCACAAGATTTGGCAGGGTTCATCCGATACATAGCTGGAGCTGCTTCATGGCCTGCTGAATAAACCACAATTGAGTACATTCCTCGAACAGTCAAAACCACGGCTTGCAAACCCATCAAGCCAAATCTAAACGCACTGCACTTGCGCTCCCAGCTAACACAACCTTCCCAAAAACGTGGCAAAAGGCGAGAGATCCAGTTTATTTTTCATGAATGACAAATTCGAGTAATTTAGGAAGGGAATTTCTAAAAATATACCACTAAATGAATGCTTTTTTTAAAAAAAAAAGATTAAAACAGCTAATTCTTTCATTCCCACTTTTAATTTGGGACAAAGCATTTGCACATCAATGCAAAACTTTGAAAAGCGCAAGGCATGTTTTTAACACCAAAGTCTTACTCATTAATGTTTATTTACTATTTATGGCCAGGCTTGAACTGCAGATTATCTGAGAACATAAATTAAAAACAAGAGAAAGAGATTGTCTAATTCTAATTCTAATTCCCTCTCTCTCTCTCTCTCTCTCTCTCTTTCTTTCTTATTTTGGGGTTCAAAAAAAATATAAGACAGGGTCTTATTTTCAGGGAAACACTATATCTATCTATCCATCCATCCATCCATCCATCCATCCATCTTCCTATCTATCTCCCTATCTATCTCCTATCTATCTATCTATCTATCTATCTATCTATCTATCTATCATTTTTAAAAGTTATTTCCTTCCGGGCTTCCAGAAGACTCAAAACCTAACATATGGCCTGTATTTGGAGACAGGTTTCTTCCCAATTTCTGGGGGTTATTATTATTTTGGGGAGGGAGGAGTGTTTTTTATCATTTTTTTAGGGGGTGGGAAGGATAGATAGATAGATAGATAGATAGATAGATAGGATGGTAGGTAGGTAGGTAGGTAGATAAGAGAAATAAATAGGGAGATAGATAGGGAGATGGTGAGATAGATAGATAGATAGATAGATAGATAGAGTGTTTCCCCGAAAATAAGACCCTGTCTTATATCTTTTTTGAACCCCAAAATAAGCGCTTGGCCTTATTTTTTGGGGAGGTCTTATTATTTTGGGGCGCGTGGAGCAAGACGGGGCTCCTCTTGCCATCTTACCTGATTTCCACTCTGCGTTTAAATATTTTTTGGGGGGAGGCTTATTTTAGCGTATACGCTCAAAAGCCTGATTGGTTTGATAGGTAGGTAGGTAGGTAGGTAGATAGAAAACTAGATAAGAGATAGAGAGAAATGATAGACAGATGATAGATAGATGATAGATGATGATAAATAGAAGGTAGATAGATGATATAGATAGATGATGATATAAATAGATAGATGATAGAAGATAAATAGATAATAGATAGGTAGATAGGTAGATTAGACAGCCAGGAGAAATTTAAAAGCTCCCCCTTTTGGGGGGGGTGCTTGGTATCTATCCACCCTCCCCCCAAAATATGAGGGTGGGGGGGTTTCTGAGGGGTCTGAAGGGAATCTCACTGGCTGTTGGGGGAGGGGGAACACAAAAACTAAAAGTGGGGGGGGTCAAACAGAGGAAACACCCCCCTTTTATTTCTTTCTCCCCATCGAAAGAGGTGGTGGGGGGGTGGAATTTAAACCCCTTGCAAAAAAGAAGACATTTTTCCCCTCCCTCTGAAAAAAAAAAACACACACACACAGGCAGCTGAGGGGGCCCCTACAAAAAAAAAGAAGCACCCCCAAATTCATATTTTCTGCAAAAGGGGGGGGGCATGGTTGGGGGGTCTTTCCCCCCTCCACTCTTTGTGGGGGGGGTGTTTGAAGCTCCCTCACACACACACCCCTCCCCCCAAAAAACAGGATTTGTTTATACCGTCTCCCTGTTGCCCCCCCTCCCACCCAGCCCTGAAATCCAGAGGGACGCTGGTCTTCGTAGTCTTGGCCGGCTCTAAAGCTTAGCCGAGGGCGAGCGCGGAAACTACCGCTCCCATCAGGCGTCGCGCCGCCCGGCCGGACGCAAAGCACGTCGGGAGTTGACGTCCGGCGTCGCCCTCCGCAGCGGTTATCCCTATGAGGCGCGGGACTGCAAGTCCCGGCGTGCCTTGCGCGGCGCCTCAGTTCTCTCCCCCCCCTTCCTTCGCTTCCCTCAGTGAGGGAAAGAAGGAGAAGGGCGAAAGGCGGCGGAGGCGGCGGAGGAAGGGAACCGGGGCTGCGGGGGAGGGAAGAAGGCGCCGCGGCCTGGCTTACCGATGTCGATGGCGAAGCGCTTGGCGTTCTCGAGGTTGCGGAAGATCTCGTCCGGCGGCAAAGTGATGCTCTTGTCCAGCCGGCCGCCTCCGCCTCGCCCGGCCCGCTCCGCCATTTTGGACGCATCGACCCCGCTCGCTGCGCGGCCGGCCTCTTTAGACATGCAAATTTATGTGCATACGTTTTGCATGTTTAATATAAAGAGAGAGGAGGGAGGGGGAAAAAGGAGGCGGAGACGCTCAGCCCTGCCCCTCGAGTGGGCGGGACGTCGAGTGGCTCCGCCCACCACGGACTGAAGGTCCTCCCATGGTTTTTTTTTTTTTTGCTTTAACCCTTTAAAGCCCGGCGGCAGACCTCATTGCGGTCTAGAGCCTTATATATATATTTTTAATTTTACATTTTTTTTAATGGGAATCTTAAACTGATTTTTATTACATTCATTCAGCCAATTCACCTCTACATTCAGTAACTAGAGTTGGAAGGGACTTTGGAGGTCATCTAGTCCAACCCGCTCCTCACGCAGGAGATCTGGACAAGGGATTCGAACTGCCTGATCGACAAGCTGAGTGTCTTAGCCACTGAGCCACCTAGTGTGTTTCGCAAGGCTCTCCTCCCAAGGGTAGGAATAAGGTCCACTTTGAACCTCAATGAGGTCCAGCGACTTGAAGCAAATGAAAACCAGGCCAAAGAAGGGCGAAATTCATTTCCCTGGGAATGTGACCTGTTGATTTTATTTTTTTATTTTTTTTTCCCCTCTTCGATTTCAATGAATGCAAGAAAACTTTAATCCCCTTAAAAGTCTTGGAACTGGTTTTAGTGGGTTATTTTGTGAATAAACCCAACTCGATCCCATCTCTGAATATACTTAAGAATTACATTTTAAAATGCCTAGGAATAAAAAAAACTTTTTTTAAGGGGATTCAAAACTTGGCTGTCCCAAGAACGCAAGAGTTTTTTTTTTTAATTGTCTTTTTTTTCCCCCATACAAGAAACAGGAGCATAATTGCAATATGAATACACTTTGGTGTGAGGAATTGAAACAAGAAGGCATCTGAGCCAGCTTGATTTGATTTATAAATAAATAAATAAAAACAGAGAGAGCGGAAGTCTCTCACACACACACACATATATAAAAAAAACCAAGTTATCCTGGGGAACTCCCTGCCACTAGATGTGCCAACAACCACACATTTAGAAAGAAAGTGGATGAATTCCAGAAGATAAGATTCTGACCGATCGCTAGTCACGGTGACCATAAATATAGGTTTAAATTTCAAGAAGAGACTGGACTGCCATCTGTCGGAAATGGTGTAAGGTCTTCTGCTTGGGCTGAGGGTTGGACTAGATGACCTACAAGGTCCCATCCAACTCCGTTAATCTGTAAATAAGTGTATTTGGCTGTACCCTCATTTTTGTTGACATGAGAATAAAGGGTTTAAATTAGAAGTCGTGCACTTGTATCTTGTATTTTACTTTTTATTCATTTAATTTAATTTAATTTATCGCATTTCTATGCCGCCCAACTCCCAAGGGGCTCTTTACATGTGTATTGTTTTAAAAACATCTCTCTTTTTTTTTAAAGCTTTGTTTTTAAGCATTTTTTATTAGTCTAAGCTCTTTCTAAGACTAATGAAATTAGTCTGTTCATTGAATTTCAGCTGGGATTTTTAACCAGGGGAAACTGTCATAAATACGGAATGGAAAGAGGTCTTCGCTGGGTGGCTGGCTGCAAATCTGATAGTGTAAATTTGTCATTTTATATTTGGGTTATTTTTCTTTTTAAAAAAAAAAAAAAAAAAGCCAAGCGAACTACAAACACAATAAATAAATTTCCATCATAATTAATTAATTAATTTAATTAAAAACAACAGGGCCCTTTTGCAACCTTATACTAACCAAGGTAGAAAATACGGGGTGCAAATACCATCAACAGATCGATAATTCTAAATTCATTCTAAAACTGCCAAATTAACTCGGGAATAATAAACACCACTGGACGCGACAGCTGTTTTTTGGGGGGGTTTTTTGCGACACTCTAAGCCACGATGGCTTAAATGATTTCTTCATTCAACCACAATTGGCTAGGTTCGCCACACAGCTAAGGAGTCTCGCGCACCCATTAAAAAATAAAAACAGAATAACAAAGAGTTGGAAGGGACCTTGGAGGTCATCCAGTCCAACCCCCTGCTTATCCTGTTTAGAAGAAGACACTTGGAGGCACAGAAATGGATGAAAAGCAGATTTTTATTTTATTTTTCTCCCCTTCCTGGTGACCATAAATGGTCAATTGTGCCCCCCCTTGTAGCGGGGTACAAACTTCGATGCATATTTCAACAACATTTTTCGTCCTGTAAGGACTGTAACACAAGTACATCTGTATATATACACACACTTTGACTTTGGCCGAAGGAAAGCAGCCCGCGGGGCTGTTACCCTGCTTCCTATAAGGACGCACAACTTAAGTTTGGGCTTTTATTAAAAGCCTTTGTCCAACGGTGTGGACGCAAGGACTCCCGTTTCGAAAGTCGAGCCATTTCCCAGAATGGCCTTGGAAATATTGCATTGCAATCATAGCTGCATCGTCTCGGCAGATAAAATAGGGTGTACGAATGTCATAGAACTTCTTCAAGAGCTTCCCCAAATGGCAAGATAAGGAAGCGAGGGAGGGAGGGAGAGAGGGAAGAAGGAGGGAGAAAGGAAGGAAGGAATGGGAGGATGGAAGAAAGAAGGAAGGAGAAGTGGAAGGAAGGAAGGAGATGGAAGGAAGGAGAGGGAGGGATGAAGGAAAAAAGGAAAATAGGGAGGGAGGGAATGGACTGATGCAGAGTTACAGTGGGGAGGGAAGGAAGGATGGATGGATGGAAGGAGAGAGGAAGGAAGGGAAGGAAGGAAGAGGAGGGAAGGGAAGGAAGGAAGGGGAGGGAGGAAGAGAAGGAAGGAAGAGGGAAGGAAGGAAGGGGAAGGAGGGGTGAAGGAAGAGGAAGGAAGGAAGGGAAGGAAGGAAGGGGAGGGAGAAGGGAAGGAAGGAGAGGGAGGGATGAAGGAAAAAAGGAAAATAGGAAGGGAGGGAATGGACTGATGCAGAGTTACAGTGGGGAGGGAAGGAAGGATGGATGGAAGGAGAGAGGAAGGAAGAAGAGGAAGGAAGGAAGGGGAGGGAAGGAAGGAAGGAAAAGGGAAGGAAGAGGAGGAAGGAAGGGGAGGGAAGGGAAGGAAGGAAAGGAATTGGGATGGAGAGAGGAACAAAAGAAGGAAGCCAGGCAGGCAGGCAGGAAATGGGAAGGGAGGGAGAAAAATAGAAGAGAAGGAAGGAAGCTTAATCCTGAAATTTTAATTTCAACCTCTGGGTTTACCAGACATGCTTAAAGCATGAAAAAAAAAAAACACCAAAAAAAATCCATAATCCCAATTCATACTAGCCAGGCACAATTAATGCTGACGGAGCAGCCTATCTTTACTAAATCCAATTTTTTTTAAAAAAAGGGGGGGGAGATTTTCTGATAGGGGGTCTGAGAAAATCCCCCCCCCATCCTGTCCCGCAGTCCAAAAAGGCCTTTTCTGAGTCGGTCCCCTCCGGAGAAGCCGTATTCTGGATCAGCGTTGCCGTAAGATTGGGGGGAAAAGATTTAAGAGTCGGTCGAGGGGAGAGCTGAGACCTGCACCATCCTTGCAGAGAAGATGCTGCCAATCCCGGTTACAGGTGGAAAATGTTCTCCCTGCAAAAGAAAAGAAAAGGAAAAAAAAATAGAGTTTAAAGGAGTGATTCTGGGACAGGAGACAAAAGACTTAGTTATTGGGGGGGGGGGGAGGTCATTTTGCCCCGTCTTGACTCTTATCTCCTTGGGCTGCATTCACACAACCTGGTTTTGATTTCCACAGTGTCCTCAATCGTGGGGAGGAAATAGCTACCTAAACCCAAAGTAGCCCATTTTGGGAAATAAACCAGTTAGTTTTCATGCCACCAGATCAAGCTAGTTGGGTAGATAGAACCAAGGCAGAGAGGTTTTTCTCAGGTCCGGTTAACAGCCCTTAACTAAGTTTGTTTGAAAGTGGGCTCTGGATTGTGGAATCTATGAGCCTTTGGAATTAAAGCTAGATTCCTCTTAACAGGGAGTTGGGGAGGCTGGGAGGCTTCACACGTAACTTATCTCGGGTCCTTTCTTTGCTCTCTGACTTTAGGAATTTCAAACTTTTATCGAGATGGGCTTGTTAAGTCGCTAGCCACGGTGGGGTTTGAGTCCCAATCCGTAAGAGAATAAGGCATGCCGGGTTTTAAGTTCCGGGAGCATCCAAAATTCAGACTTTTGACCATTTTAAATCCCAGAATGGGACTTCATCAGAAGTGATTTGCAAAAAAAAAGAAGGAGAAGGAAAGAAGAAAGGAGAGCAAAGGAAGGAATGGAATGGAATGGAATGGAATGGAATGGAATGGAATGGAAAGGAAAGGAAAGGAAAGGAAAGGAAAGGAAAGGAAAGGAAAGGAAAGGAAAGGAAAGGAAAGGAAAGGAAATAGCAAAGAAGGGAGGGAGGGAGAAAGGAATAAAGGAAGAGAGGGATGGGAGGAGGGAGGGAAGGACAGAGAGAAAGGGAGGGAGGGACAGAGAGAAAGGGAGGGAGGGAGGAAAGGAAGGGAGGGAGGGAATTGGGAGGGAGAGAGGAAGGAAGGACGGAAGGAAGGAAGGAAGGAAGGAAGGAAATAGCAGAGAAGGGAGGCTGGGAGAAAGGAATGAAGGAAGGGAGGGACGGGAGGAGGGAGGGACAGAGAGAAAACGGAGGGAGGAAAGAAAGGCAGGGAATTGGGAGGGAGAGAGGAAGGAAGGAAGGAAAAAATAGCAAAAAAGGGAGGGAGGAACAAAGGAAAGGAGGGACAGGAGGGAGGGAGGGACAGAGAGAGAAAGAAAGGGAGGGAGGGAAGGAAGGGAGGGAGGGAGGGAGGGAAGGAAGGAAGGAGAAAACGAGAGAGGGAGGGAGGATGTGAGTGAGGAAAGAGGGAAGGAAAGGAAGGAAAGGAATTGGAATGGAGAGAGGGAGGAAGGAAGGAAGGAAGGAAGGAAGGAAGGAAGGAAGGAAGGAAGGAAGGAAGGAAGGAAATAACCGTGTCTACGCTCACCATGGCTGTATTTTGGGGACCTAATGTTCAAGCCTCAGCTCTTTCCAAAGCGGTCCTCCGCAGAAGTCGTCCCTCATCCCTCTTTCACATGCTGGCTTCTGCATCATCATCGTGGCTTCTCTTCGTCCCATCCTGGCTACTCGCTACCCCAGAAACAAGCACACACAGGGAAAAAAATCAGACCCCGCCGTTTCCCTTCCGAACCCACGTCAGAAATCAAACTCCAGAAAGACTCCAGGCTGGAAAAAAAAAAAAAAAGATACTTACAAAGCTCTTTCCTTGGGGATGCCCGCCGGGGACAAGCCATGCTGGCTTGCACAAGCCAGCATTCCAAGCCAATCTCTGGCTTGTTCAGTGCGATGGGGGAAAACGGAGAACGTCTCTTTATATCCTGGCGGTAGCATTCATAAGCCTGGGTTCAGCCAGCTTTGGCGTTTCCCACATTCCTGTCCAATCCTCACCCTTGTCCTCTGGACAATGGCAGACTCGTCTATTATGGGATGGTAAATTAACTGTGAATCGACGCCAGAGAATAGCCCGATCCCCAAAGAGCAGGTGGTTGCTTTGAATAACAAGAAAGACTCCAAAGATCGACCTGGAAAAAAAAAAAACGTGGGAAATAGCTCGGGCTATTATGATGGGCTTGTGGGAGCTTGGCGTTCAAAAAATACGGGGGGGGGTGTGGGGGGGGGACGGGTTCGAGCGTTACCTACACCCACCCACCCCCCAAAATTTAACTTGAAAAGACGCACTTCTGTTGCGCGTTGCCTCTACGATCCAAGAATGATGGCCTTTTCATTAAAAGGGGCCTAGAAACAGAATAGAACAGAATGGAATAAACAAGAGTTGGAAGGGACCTTAGAGGTCTTCTAGTCCAACCCCCCTGCTTAGGCAGGAAACCGTACACCACTTCACAGAGGTGAAATCCAGCAGGTTCTGACGAACCGGTAGGGGGAAAGTTTGAGCAGTTCAGAGAACCGGTAGCGGAAATGTTGAGTAGTTTGGAGAGCCGGCAAATACCACCTCTGGCTGGCCCCAGAGTGGGGTGGGATTGGGGATTTTGCAGTATCCTTTCCCTGCCACGCCCACCAAGCCACGCCCACAGAACTGGTAGTGGAAAAAAAATTTGGATTTCACCACTGCCACTTCAGACAAATGGTTATCCAACATCTTCTTAGAAACTTCCGGTGTTGGAGCATTCACAAATTCTGGTGGCAAGTTGTTCCACGGGTTAATTGTTCTCACTGTCAGGAAATTTCTCCTTAATTCTAAGTTGCTTTTCTTGTTGATTAGTTTCCACCCGTCACTTCTTGTCCTGCCTTCAGGTGCTTTGGAGAATAGCTTGACTCCCTCTTCTTTGGGGCAGCCCCTGAGATATTGGGACACTGCTATCATGTCTCCCCTAGTCCTATTCAAAATCTGTCAAAATCTTGCTTATCGGAAAGAGGATGGCGAATTGCAAAAGGCAATTTTGACGGAGGGAATATTTTTGCTGTTTTTAAATTATTTTCAATAACACCAGTCTCTTGTGTGCAGGTAATCTTCAGTTTAACGACCCGCAATCGAGGTCCCCCCCAAATTCCTGCCACTAAGTGAGACATTGCTCCAGTGAGTCTCGACTCCTTTTTTTTAACCACCTTTCCAACCACAGCTGTTAAGTGAATCCCTGCAGCTGATAAATTTAGTCCCCCCCTTCCCGGTCATTGAGTGAATCTAGCTTCCCCAGAGGACACAAAAGGGGATCACACAACTGTCATAAATACGAGTCAGTCTGTTTTATTTATATTTATATATATATATATATATATATATATATATATATGTCTTTTTCTGTTTTTCGTAGGCTTTTATGTGCATATTCTTTCTAGCCAGGTTTTACCTACGTAAGCTAGGTTGTTCTGCAGCTCTGACTGTGTGAAATCTCATTCACCATCCTCAGAGCTCCTCCTCTGCTGACAAACTGCAACTCTACGTTGCTCTCTGGGAGACTCAGATAGCTATTTCTGCCTTATAAGGCTTCGTCAGTGAGCCACACCCACTTCTCAGATATTCCCCCTGTAAAGGTACAATGTGTCTTTTTCTGTTTTTCGTAGGCTTTTATGTGCATATTCTTTCTAGCCAGGTTTTACCTACGTAAGCTAGGTTGTTCTGCAGCTCTGACTGTGTGAAATCTCATTCACCATCCTCAGAGCTCCTCCTCTGCTGACAAACTGCAACTCTATATATATATATATACACACATATATATACAGTAGTGGCTAAAATTGTGGAAACCTTTTGGGAAAAGTGTATTTTCTAAAACTAGCTAATAACACCACTTTTTTTTTTGGAGTAGTACCATAAAATTATATATCAATGGAAAGATCATTTAATCAAGAATGTACCACCATAACTTTTAGGAAGGATTTGCTATTTAGAAGAGCAGTGACAGTATAAAGAAGAAAAGGGGAACATGTAGGGGGAAAAAAAAGGAGATATACAAAAATGATCCCCATGTCAGTTAATATTTAATTAATTAATTTATTTATTACATGTATTTATATGCCACCATTCTCCTGAAGGACTCAGGGCGGCGAACACAAGTTAAGAAACAAGTACAATAAAACCCCATTTTAATCCATTTTAATTGGGTAACCTTTAGCAGGAATGGCGGCCTTACAACGTCTTCCCATGGAGGGAACCAAGGCTTTGAGTTCTGCAGCTGTTATCATGTGGAACCAAGATTGAAGGATGGCTTCTATTAACTGGGTTTTATTGCTGATTAACAAGTTTCTTGAGTTGCCTCCGTAGATTTTCAATTGGGTTAAGATCTGGGCTCTTCCCAGGCCATTCCAGCAATGGAATAGGGTTATCTTGAAACTCCAAAAAAAATAAATAAATAAAAGTTGCGTTATTAGCCATCAAACCTCAAAAATACAACTTTTCCCAAAAGGTTTCCACAATTTTGGCCATATATATATATATATATATATATATATATACCACCCCCTTCCCCTCCAGAGTCTGATCCCTGCAGGCCAGATGCTCCCAGCTCGTGTCTTTTGTTGGGCCTTTTAATCCCATGAATGGGACGCGGTGTGGGAAAAGGAACTCTTATCAGGTCACACCGCCAGCCGAGCATCAGGTCCTGGCGCCCTCAGAGTTACCCCTTTGAGATGGAGATACCGGCCAGAAAATTAAATCCCCTTTTCATTTATTTATTATTTAAAAAAAAAAATCTGGAGGTTAAGGAGAGGCTGGAAAGAAGGAGGGAAAGGAAGAGGAAGATGGGATTGTGGGAATAAATATCGGGGTATCCGATTTTGCACCCATAGGTAGTGCCCCCCCAAAAAATAAATGATAATAAAGGTAAGGGGGGTTAAGTTTCCAAAAGGGGCTTCCTTTTTTTAAAGGTGTGTTTGAGCAGAGGCAGCCAAAGACATTGAGAACAGAGAACAGAGAAATTAAAGAAGAGAAGAGGAATTAAAGAAGAGAAGAGAAATTAGTGACGAGGAATTAAAGAAGAGGAATTAAAGAAGAGAAGAGGAATTAAAGAAGGGAAGAGGAATTAAAGAAGAGGAATTAAAGAAGAGAAGAGGAATTAAAGAAGGGAAGAGGAATTAAAGAAGAGAAGAGAAGAGGAATTAAAGAATGGGATGGATGGATGGACGGACGGACGGACAGACAGACAGTCAGAGATAGATGAGAGAGAGGGGGGAGATGATAAAGCGAGAGAGATTTGGATGGATGGATGGACGGACGGACAGATGAGAGAGAGAGATGATAAAGTGAGAAAGAGATAAATACATAGATAGATAAATAGATAGATAGATAGATAGATAGATAGATAGATAGATGGATGGATGGATGGATGGACGGACAGACAAACAGACAGACAGATAGATAGATACGGTAGATGAGAGAGAGAGAAAAAGGGAGAGAGAGAGGGAGATGATAAAGCGAGAGAGATATGGATGGACGGACGGACGGAAGGACAGAAGGACGGACGGACAGACAGATGAGAGAGAGAAAGAAAGAAAAAGAGAGAGAGATGATAAAGTGAGGAAGAGAGAGAGAGATGGATGGATGGATGGATGGATGGATGGATGGATGGATGGACAGACAGTCAGAGATAGATGAGAGAGAGAGAGAGGGAGAGAGAGGGGGGAGATGATAAAGCGAGAGGGATTTGGATGGATGGATGGATGGATGGATGGTTGGATGGTCGGACAGACAGACAGATAGATGAGAGAGAGAGGGAGAGAGAGGGGGGAGATGATAAAGCGAGAGATAGATGGATGGATGGATGGATGGATGGACGGACTGACAGATGAAAGAGAGAGAGAGATGATAAAGTGAGAAAGAGATAGATAGATGATAGATAGATAGATAGATAGATAGATAGATAGATAGACGGATGGATGGATGGAAGGAACAGCTTGCCTCCAGAAGCCACTTGACCAAAAGGTAGAAAAACGGAGGAGAGAGAGAGAGAGAGAGAGAGAGAGAGAGAGATTTAGGGGAGGGGGGCTGTCTCTTGTTCCCAGATTTTCCCAAAGGGTCTTGATCTTCCCAGATCTGCTTTTTCAGTGGGGCGAATGGAAACCCTCGGCCCGTTTTTTTTTCCTTCCGTCCTGCTTTTGAACAGTTTCAAGGCTTGCCAAAAGTGTGGGAAATGCCCCAGCCAACAATGGGGGTGGGTGGCTTAATAGGGGCTATTGTCCAGAAGGGTCTCCGAGGGCGGAAGGGGTCAACGCCATAAAGGTCGCATCCTCCCCAAGCCCCCTCCCCTCCCCTCCCCCTGGGAACCCCAGGAAAAGGGCAAGGGGGAAAAACAAAGGTGGCTGGGTGGGAATCGGCTGAGGTTAAAGGCACTTTTTTTAAAAAAAGGTGTAAAGGCAATGTAGTGGGTGATTTGGACTCCCGGTCCCATCAGTCTGAGGTGGCAGGGGCAAGGAGGATGGGGTTTGCATTGCACACAGGTGAAACCCTCAACCCGCTGAGGTTGCGCCTAGTTTTAGAGAATTCTGTCTTGTCTTATCCATCTTATTTTTTTATAATTTATAATTTATAATTTAATTTTCCTTTCCTTTCCTTTCCTTTCCTTTCCTTTCCTTTCCTTTCCTTTCCTTTCCTTTCCTTTCCTTTCCTTTCCTTTCCTTTCCTTTCCCTTCCCTTCCCTTCCTTTCCCTTCTTCTATCTTCTTCCTTTCCTTTCCTTTCCTTTCCTTTCCTTTCCTTTCCTTTCCTTTCCTTTCCTTTCCTTTCCTTTCTTTCCTTTTTTCTATCTTCCTTTCCTTTCCTTTCCTTTCCCTTCCCTTCCCTTCCCCTCCTTTCCTTTCCTTTCCTTTCCTTTCCTTTCCTTCCTTTCCCTTCCCTTCCCTTCCCTTTCTTTCCATTCTTTTATCTTCTTCCTTTCCTTTCCTTTCCTTTCCTTTCCTTTCCTTTCCTTTCTCTTCCCTTCCCTTCCTTTCCCTTCTTCTATCTTCTTCCTTTCTTTTCTTTTCCTTTCCTTTCCTTTCCTTTCCTTTCCTTTCCTTTCCTTTCCTTTCCTTTCCTTTCCGTCCTCCCTCCTTTTCTTCCTCCCTCCCTCCCTCCTTCCCTCTTTTCTCCCTCCTCTCTCCCTCTCCCTCTTCCCTTTCCTTTCCTCCCTCCCTCCCTCTCTCCCTTCCTTTTCATTCCTTCCTCCCTCCTTTCTTTTCTTTTCTTTTCCTTTCCTTTCTTTTCCTTCTCCCTTTTCCCCTTCTCCTCCTCTTCCTTCTCCTTCCCTTCCCTTCTTCTCCACATTGTTTTTTAAACATAGCATTTATGCCCCCATCTCTCCCCCCACAACACAAGGCAGCCCCCATTGGGGGAGAAAAGTGGGTTGGACTAGATAACCTCTGAGGTGCCTCCCAATCCATCCATTCAACGACTCCGTCCTCGAATTGGGATTCCTGCTCTGGGCAGGGGGCTGAGCTAAATGGCCTCCACGAACCCTTCCTATTTTAGGATTCAATTCACTTCATTGAAGCCCCTGGCCCAAATTCAAAGAAAAGGCTAAGGAATAATAATAATTTTAATGCCACACTTAATCGAGGAGGCATTTTCAGCAATCAGGGGCAAAGTTGCATTTCACTTTGCATTCTTCAGCAGAGCAGGAATAATTTAAGCAATAATAGTATTTCTCGACCATAAAACCCTTTGAAAAGGGGTGGGCTTCAACTCCCAGAATTCCCCCATGCTGGCTGGGGAATTCTGGGAGTTGAAGTCCACCCCTCTTCAAATGGTTATGATTAAAAATGGTTAATGCGAAGGCATATGAACTTAAAATGATCAATATGCCTTAGCGTATTAAATTGGGCAAGGATTAACGTCGTTGTGTCGGTGTGTGTTTTAGCCTGACCTGTTGCTATTTTTGATAACTTAATAATGAATCTGAGAATACCAGAGTTGCATATTTTCACTTTAGGAAGAAATGGATTAATTTCGGTAAACCCTGTGAAGATTGGCTTGGAAATATATTCTTTAATCCTGCCACCTAACCAGGAAACTGAGTTATTATTCACAGATTTTTATTTATTTATTTTTTTAAAATTTGATTTATATGCCGCCCTTCTCCGGAGACTCAGGGCGGCTTACAATGCATTAAGCAATAGCCTTCATCCTGTTTGTATATTTTATACAAAATCAGCTTATTGCCCCCACAAACTGGGTCCTCAATTTACCTACCTTAGAAAGGATGGAAGGCTGAGTCAACCTTGAGCCTGGGGAGATTCGAACCTGCAGTAATTGCAGGCAGATGGTCTTAATAACAGGGTGCCTTAGACCACTGTACTACCAAGGCTCTTGGTAGATTGCAGCTGCTGGAGAAATTGCCAGCGAGTTAGGCGAGATGATAACTCGTGTTATACGGTGCGGCGATTCTACGATTTAACTCAGGAATTTACGATTGTAACGCTGTAGAACCAACCGATTTTTATCAAGACGTTGGATTGTATTCTTTGGAATAGTTGATAATGAAAAATAGTTGTGATTGTAATAAGGGAATTTAAGGACATATTAGGAATTACGTTATGTTGTGAGATTTTAAAGTTAAGGGGTTTAACGTAGAGACGAAAAGGGGAAAAAATGAATTTTATTAAGATTAGAGGTTAGGACGAAGGGTAATATTGGTCTATAAAAATTAGAGAGACTAAACACAGTGGCAAAAAGGGAATATCTAAATTGTGTTGGAGATGACTGAAAATTGTTTAAATTTGTGAACCGGCTAATGCTCTGTTCAGCAAAAATACATGGTATGTTTGTTGGTGCAAAAAATTAAAAAAAAACTTTTCCAAAAAAAAAAAAAAAAAAAAAAAAAGGAATTTATGATCCCAAGAGCTGATTGGTGAAATTAGCTCACAGCTAATTTTGATGAGTCTTCGTTCCTCCATTTAGCTGAACCCCTATTTTTTCCTTAGCTGCCCCATAATAACCCAACTCTTGGGAAATGGCGGGGGGGGGGGGCGCAGGTGACCAAGGAAAGGTATGTTTTTGGTACCTTCCAAGAACGGATAATAAGTAATTTCAATAGTTTAAAGCAGGGGTGAAATCCAGCAGGTTTTGACAGGTTCTGGCGAACTGGTAGCGGAAATTTTGAGCAGTTCGGAGAACCGGCAAATGCCACCTCTGGCTGGCCCCAGAGTGGGGTGGGAATGGAGATTTTGCAGTATCCTTCCCCCAGGAGTGGGGAGGGAAGGGGGATTTTGCAGTATCCTTTCCCCAGGAGTGGGGAGGGAAGGGGGATTTTGCAGTATCCTTTCCCCAGGAGTGGGGAGGGAAGGGGGATTTTGCAGTATCCTTTCCCCAGGAGTGGGGAGGGAAGGGGGATTTTGCAGTATCCTTCCCCCAGGAGTGGGGAGAGAATGGAGATTTTGCAGTATCCTTCCCCCAGGAGTTGGGAGGGAATGGAGATTTTGCAGTATCCTTCCCCTGAAGGGGTGGGGATGGAGATTTTGCAGTATCCTTTCCCCAGGAGTTGGGAGGGAATGGGGATTTTGCAGTATCCTTCCCCCAGGAGTGGGGTGGGGATGGAGATTTTGCAGTATCCTTCCCCTGCCACGCCCACCAAGCCACACCACGCCCCTCAAGCCACGCCCACCGACCCAGTAGTAAAAAAATCTGGATTTCACCACCGGTTTAACGTCAAACCAGATCACAAGCTGAGAAATGCGTGGAATAAAGCTCCGTAAACATTTGCCCGAAACAACCTTGGGTTTCTGTAACCGTTACATCCAACTTGGCAGCTAAAATTGCTTTTCTTTAAAAATAAATAAATAAAGATTTTGAAGATTTTAAGGATCTGGGAAAAACCAGGTGTGAAGTGATTTCGTTGTTTGCAAGTCGACATCTTAGGTACCCCCTTCGACGTTGCTATAAACAAAACCGAATGGAAAAGCAGTGGCTTTGCTCCAGCAATGGAACTGCAATGCACAGGAGCAGTCTACCCCCCCAAAATCACAACCAACCCCTCTCACGTTTTCATTCCAACGACAGCTCCGTTTGTGTTTTTGAATTCGTTTGATGGTACTTATTCTGGAATCTGAAAGGAAGAATTCGCCCACAGAGAGATGGAAACACACGCAGACGTGTAAATATAGATAGATATATACATATATTTAATTGGCATCAGAGGAATTTAAATCACAGCAATAATCTGAAGGCATCATCCATTGATGCAAAGTTCTCTGGTTGGTTGTACATTATCGTACATTGTCATACTTTTCTCCTTATAAAAGATATATAAACCAGCAGAGCCTTTACAAAAGGCGAGCAAATTTCTGACAAAAACGAAAGAAACTTTTTATAAAGTCCTTTTTATAAAGGAGTACACGATTTGCAGGATGGGGGTGTGTGGTTCTTTAAAAATGGGAAGAAGGGAGGGTTAGTGGGAGGGAAGGAAGGAAGGAAGGAAGCAGGGAAGGAAAGAGAGGGAGGGAGGGAGGGAAGAAAGGCAAGGAAGGAAGGAAGGAGAAAACAGGAGAAAGGGGAAAGAGGCAAGGAAGGAAGGAAGCAGGGAAGGGAAGAGAGGGAGGGAGGGAAGAGAGGCAAGAAGGAAGGAGAAAACAGGAGAAAGGGGAAGGAGACAAGGAAGGAAGGAAGCAGGGAAGAAAAGGGAGGGAGGGAGGGAGGAAGGAGAAAGCAGGCGAGAGGAACTTAGGAAGGAAGAAAGGAGAAAGCAGGGAAGGAAAGGGAGGAAGGAAGGAAGAAGAAAGGAGGAGAAAGGGGAAGGAGGCAAGGAAGGAAGCAGGGGAGGAAAGGAGAAAGCAGGAGAGAGGAACTTAGGAAGGAAGGAAGGAGAAAGCAGGGAAGGAAAGGGAGGAAGGAAGGAAGAAGAAAGGAGGCGAAAGGGGAAGGAGGCAAGGAAGGAAGCAAGGGAGGAAAGGGAGGGAGGGAGGAAAGGAAGAAAGAAAGGAAAGAAGGAGAAAGAAGGAGAGGGGAAGGAAGGAAGCAAGGAAGGAAGGAAGGAGAAGGCAGAGGGAGAGAGGAAGGGCAGAAAGAAAAAGGAAAAAAAGAAGAAATAAAAAGGAAGAGAAGTAAGGGAGAGAGGGAAGAAAAGGAGAACGAAGGAAGGAAGGAAAAGGAATAGAAGGAAGGAGACCAACTTTTATTTTTGGATACAAACTACTCTCTTTTAAAAAAAAACAAAAAACCCAAATCACCCTCCTTTCCAAAGGACATCGCATTCCCAGAGCTTCCCACAGCCTTCCGGGCTGCCCCCTCTTTGCAAAGCAGCTTCCAGATCTGACGTGAAGCCCCCAGCCCCTAAACCCACTGAGTTTTGATATAGCCTGAGTCTTTATATTTCTCTCTCTCGGTTCCTGCAGAACACATCCCTTCACTATGAAGGAAAAAAACGATGGGAAGACAACGGGTTCTCTCTTACCCTCCCCAACAACAGGAGATTTTTTTTTTAAAAAAAAAACTCAGCATCTCATTCTTCTCCTGGTTGGAAAATCCCCTGTTTCCTAACTGGGGCGAGGAAAAGGTAAAAGTTCCCCTTGCACATATGTGCTAGTCGTTCCCGACTCTAGGGGGCGGTGCTCGTCTCCGTTTCAAAGCCGAAGAGCCAGCGCTGTCCGAAGACGTCTCCATGGTCATGTGGCCGGCGGGACTCAACGCCAAAGGCGCACGGAACGCTGTTCCCTTCCCACCAAAGGCGGTCCCTATTTTTTTTTCTATTTGCATTTTTTACGTGCTAGGTTGGCAGAAGCTGAGACAAGTCACGGGAGCTCACCCCGTTACGCGGCACCGGGGATTCGAACCGCTGAACTGCCGACCTTTCAATCGACAAGCTCAATGTCTCAGTCACTGAGCCACCGCCCACTGGGGCGAGAAGGCCTTTCAAATGACCTCTTCAGGTTGGCCACCGGCTCTACCACGGTCTCCAAATGAACGCTGAGGACGCCGGGGTGGGTTTCTTCTCCGCCGGCGGTTTCTTGGGCGCAGGAGACGACAGGAGAGAGAAGGCGGCATCCGAGATGGTGTGAATTTTGCAGAAATGTTTGATCAGCCGTGTTTGGGTCTCCTTCCTGGGCTGGCAGAAGGAGAGGAAACAGAAGGCTTCCCTTAAACAGCGCAGGTAACCCGTGTGGAAGTCGAATTCGGGGGTTTTCACGCCTAGAAAAAAGAAAGACAAAGATAGACCGCCGTCAGTCTCGGGCTTGGAGGAGAAGAAAAGTTTTTTTGCAAATATTCTCTATAGAACCGGTAGTATTCTATAGAACCGGTTGTAAAACCAGTGGGAGGCTCCGCCCACCTGCCATGACATCATCACGGGTGATCTGTGCAGGTGTAGAAGCACGTGCACTCCCGCTATGAACCAATAGTAAAGGTAAGTGGAACCCACCCCGGTAGAGGCAGATATTTCTCTCTCTGGGCACGATGAGAAATATATCTGCTGGGGAAAAAAACCTCTGTATTGGCGAACAGGAAAGGCATCCGGCCAGGAAACACTCCGCTCCATTCAGTTGCCCAAGACTCCGCCCCGCAAGAGATTATGGAGTCTTTAAAAGAAGATGATGATTTGCTCAATAGAAAGAGGCCATCATTTGCCCCGGGACTGTCCCAAACACCTTTACAAAGTACGTAGGTTGAAGAAAGTCGAAATCCAGCTTCTGAATCCGTAAAAACAGCTTTCCTTTTGCGGTTCGGATTCAGGGATTGGATGTGTTTTAAGTTCAGGAAACAGGCTAAGTTGTGCCTCTTTCTTTGCAAACGCTGCCCCCCTGGGGGAAAGCAAGGGATGCTTTTAAATAAAGAGTATATAACTTAACTTAATAGTAACAGAGTTGGAAGGGACCTTAGAGGTCATTTAGCCCAACCCCCTGCTCGCACAGGAGACCTGGACTAGGGATTCGAACCGCCGAACTGCCGACTTTTCTGATCGACAAGCTCAGCGTCTTAGCCACTAAATCCAAGCTGAAATCCTAGCAGATTCCACCTGATCCTATCGTGTTTTGTCCCTAAATATATATATATACCTCTTGTTTCTTTGGCGAGCTTCCACCTTCCCTTGGTTGGCTCTGCCTTTCAACCAATGAACCTCAAAAGAAACATTTCCAAAGCTCGAACTGCAGCAAAGCAAAGCAAAAAATCCCTGTCATTTCCTTGTCAGGAATTATTGTTCTTATTTAGGAAACGGATTTGCCCTCCCCACCTCGTTTCTTACGAGATGGCGAGAAGAAATTGCTTATGCAATCCCGTTCTCGAACCCTGATCGCAAAAGGAGGAGGAGGAGGAGGAGGAGGAGGAGGAATAAAACTGTGATTTTATAATCCCATCAGAGTCTTAAAAATCACAACCCCCCCT